>JARHVA010001186.1:1432500-1532500 GCA_037957365.1 Torreya grandis | reverse complement strand
TATTAACTCTTTTTTACTTTAATAGCTTCTAATTTTTCCATCAAATGCCATATTTCCCCCTAAATGCCAAATGACTCTAAAAGTTTCAAATTTAAACTACCATGAATTTAATTTGTTGGGTGGATTAAATGCCCCTTTTGTAGAAGTTCAAAGTTACCTGGGCAGGTGAGGAAGATAGGGAAAGAATAATACTTTAGCACTCCCCTTTATTATTGACCTTCATACCATAGTCTATAAGACTTTTATCAGCCTTCAAAACATCTTTGTAACTTTTATTTACATGTATATATCCATGTGAAATCATTATCTCCATGTTTGAAGCTTCACTATTAAATTCTATTAATTTAGTGTTTTAGTCTATATCTGGACTATTGAAGTCTATAGCTACCCTATTAAAGTCTATAGATACCCTGTTGAAGTCTGTAACTACCCTACTAAAGTTTTTATCTAGACTATTAAAGTCTATATGTTAGGATTATTTATTTAAGGGTTTATAAAATAAAATAAGGGAGGTAACAAAACTAACACTCCCCCTTGATGAGAACTTCCTTCCATCCAAACTTGTTAAAAAAGACAACAAACTTGTCTTTATATAGAGTTTTAGTGAATATATCAACCATTTGTTCTTCAGTAGGATAGAAAGAGAGAAGAATATGATTGTATTCAAGAATTTCATCTTGAAAGTGATGTTGAATCTCAATGTGCTTGGACCTTACATGAAAAAATGGATTTTATGTTAAGGTAATTACATTTTAATAATCACCAAAAATTGGAGTAGTTGAATGTTGTGGGTGGACCAATTCTGCAAGAAGTCTTCTAAGCTAAATAGATTCCTTTGCATCAAGATTACAATATATATATATATATATATATATATATATATATATATATATATATATATATATATATATATTCAACTTCTATGGAAGATAGAGAGATACTTGGTTGTATTTTACTATTATAGGAAATAGTGACAGAACCTAAGGAGAAGCAATAAAAACTAGTGGATCTATGATCATTTAGATCACCAACCCAATCAAAATATAAATAACCTACCAAATAAAAATTTCTATTCAAGGTATACTCGATGTCATAAGTTAGAGTACCTTTAATATAACAAAGAATTATTTTAGAATATTTAAAATTAGTAGCTTGAGGTTTATACATAAAATGAGAAACCAATCCAATAGAAAAGGCAATATCAAGAGGAGTATGAGTAGGATAATTTAAACTACCAACTAATTGTCTATATAAAGTTGGATCAACATTTTTTGTTTCCATGTCATTAAGAAGTTTAACACCAAGTTCACAATGAGTATAAAAAGGTTTGAAATCTAACATATTAAATATAGATAATAAGTCATATACATAATTATATTAAGAAATAGAGATGCTATCCTTTTCTTGCCAAACTTGAATGCCTAAAATGTAATGTAAGAGACCCAAATCCATCATTTCAAAAGTATTCTTCAAATAATTTTAAGTAAAAAAAACCATTGAAATATTAATACCAATTATGATTAAGTCATCAACATAAAAAATAATGATAACTATGCCATTTGGATTATTTTTTACAAAAAGATTAATATCATCAAAACTACGAGTAAAGCCTTGAGTTATAAAGAACTGATAAATTTTAGAGTACCATTCTCTAAGAGATTATTTTAAACCATAAATATATTTATTTAATTTACATGCATGATGTTCATTACCTTTATTTATAAAACCAATAGGTTAAAACATGTAAATTTCTTCATGGAAGTCACCATTTAAGAAAGCACTCTTAAAATCTATTAGATAAACAAGCTAATGCATGTGAGCATCTAAAGCTAAAACAAATTTAATAGTGGGAATTTTATCAACAAGAGTAAAGGTTTCATTATATTCAATTCTTTAAATTTGAGAAAAACCTATAGTAACTAATCTATATTTATATTTTTCAATTTAATTATCATAATTGAACTTAGTTTTAAACAACCATTTACAACTTACCAAATTATGCCCTTTAGGTATAAGAATTAAGTCCCAAGTGTTAGTAGAAATTAATGAGTTGTATTCATCATGCATAGATTTTTCCCAATGAGGGTGACCTTGAGCTTGTTTTAAAGTTTGAGTATCATTAATATGCATAAGTTTAGATATCAAAGCATAATTACAAAATTGTTGTCTAGTTTTATGAGTATCATTAAGATCAACATTAATTATTGAATCTTTTATAGTAGTTTTGGCCCATTTAGGCATAGATTTAGGTGGAGCAAGACTATAAGAAGGAGAAGGAATTAGAGGAACAACATCATTATGAAACACATCATTATGATCATTAATAGATTAAAAAGGAAAAGAAGAAGAAACAATATCAAAAGAATTTGAATTAGAAGCACAATCAAGCACACCATTTTCAACAATATTAACATTTATTTTAGTCTTGATTTTGTTAGTTTTAGGATCATAAATAGAGAAATACATGGATTTAACCCAAAATATATAATTCATATTTTTAGCATGCAACATACACCTAACCATTTTAGTGATAGTCATATGTTTACATTCAACAACACCATTTTGCTGAAGTGTGTAGAAAATAATTTTCTCATGCTTAATTTCATGTTACTTACAATATGTAATAAAATAATTGTTAACATATTTAGTACCATTATTATTTTTTAATATGCATACAAAATAATGAGATTGTTTTTCAAAGGCATGAAATTCAATAAAAGTGTCAAACTTAATCTTTAGTTTTCAATAAATAAATCCAAACTCACATTGGGAAATCATCAACAAAGGTTAAAGCATACTTAGCACCATTAATAGAAGGATTTTTCATAAGGATTAAAATATCAAGATGAACTAAATAAAGCTTTTCAATAGCATGCCAAGAATGATTTTTAGGACAAGATTCTCTATGAATTTTACCAGCCATACAACCATTACAAGTAGAAGTAGTTAGAGAGATGTTAGGTAAACCTTGCACCATATTAAGTTTTTTCATGAGAGAAATACTTTGATAATTTATATGCCCTAATATTTCATGCCACAAGTTAGCATCATTATAAATAAGCAAATCATGACAAGATGAGGGAGAAGAGAATCCAGTAAATTTGAACAAATTATCATTGTCTACAAAAGTAGTATCAATTACTTGAAAATATTACTTATTAGATTTATCATAATAATTATCACAAATAAATTATACCTTATAGTCATATTTTCATAATTAAGGTATGAAAAGTAAATTTAATTTCAAATCAAGAACAAGCAAGATATCATGCAATTCATCATTATAGATTTTAACATTTCCTATGGCTTCAACATTGTAAGAAGCATGATTTTTATGACTTAAATGATTGTTATAAATATCTGGTTCTAAAGAATTAAATAATTGAGCATTATATGTAATATTTTGAGTATCACTAAAATCAACTATCCATTCAATAAGAGAAGCATGTAAAACACAAGTAAAAGCAGATCTAGTATTAAACTTCTATTTTATTTGAGTCTTATTGTTACTAGTGCTAGCATTGTATTTAACTTTGAGATTTTCATTTTTGACATCTCATTTAGTTTTAAAATAGTGATCTTCATCATGAGTGTTTTTGTCAAAATAATTACACTCAAATTTTTCTTAGGTTTAGAGTTAGATTTTTTATCTTTCTTATCATGTGTATTATTAGACTTAGTATGATCTTTGCCATTCTTATGTTGGTGTTTAAAAAAATCATGTTCATTAGTCTTAAGACTACTAAATTGAATCAAATTTTGTTCTTCTTAATGAAACAAAGTACAAAATAATTCAAATGTCAACATAGTAAAGAGAATGGGAAAAGCTAGTTTAGAATAAATGTTAGTAATAAACTGCTGAAAAAGGTCAAGGCAAACACTTTTTCATGATAATATGAAGCAAATTCAAATCATAATTTTTACCTAAACTAGTTATTTGAGGATGCAAAGAATGAACTTTAATAAAAAAATCATCCATAGATTTGAAATTATTGTATTTTAAAGTAAACAATTGATCTTTAATTTGAATGTTGCAAGATTTATTCACAACACCATAAATAGATTTAATTTTAGAACAAGAAGTGGAGGAAAGAGAAAAACAATAAATATGTATATTTAATTCAAGGGTTATGGCCATGCAAATCAATCCTAAGGACTCATCATTTTTTTTCCATTTCTCTTGAATTTTGGTAGAGGTAGTCTTAGTGCCCGATTGAGTATCCATGTTGTCTACTATGCGTCCCAAATGTTTGAAAGGGAAAATGTATTACACATGAAATTGGAATAAATATTAATTAGTGGACATGAGTTTAAATTTAGTCAAAAATTGAGTCATTGTGACATGAAATCTCACCCAAGAATCGAAAAGTGAATAGGCAAAAAATCACTTAAGCAAGAAGGGTGTAAGAGGGGAAAGAAACCAAAGGACATCTTGTTAGAGTGAAAAAGGAATGTCTTAGCAAAAAAATCTGAAAAAAAGGGATAAATTAATTATGAAATAAAAACATTTTACAAATTGATTTGCCCAAATGATCTAAAATTAAGTTTAAAAACATAAATGAGAGATTTACACTCTTATTATTTAAAAAAATAATAAAACCCTAAATACATAAACATGGTAATAGAAAGAGGCACCTAAATTAGAAAGACTAAATTAGGTAGTAAAAAAAATGTACCTACATAAAGGTGCCCAACCATTAATTATTTTATTATAACCATTAATATTTAACAGACCAAAAATGATGCCAGGAGTAGGGAAGACTGGGAAACTGTTGAATAAAATAGAAATACCTGGTAAGGAAGAATGCCCAACAAGAATAAGTATGATTTTTGTTTGTAAAAAAAAACTTAACATTAAAATAAGGAGGCCATAGGGCTCTATATAGATGTTTTAGGGACTTATATAGATAGTCATATGATAGAATAAATAAAGAAGAAAAAAAATATAGGAGGGGTGGTGCCTTAGCAGGGAGGCCGAGTGGCTAGGAAGATGAAGGAAATTTTAGTTGGAGGAAAAAAAATAGAAAAAAAACATTGGTATAATGCTAGAAAGAGGAGAAGACCTAAAAAAAATTCTCTGCCAATAATATTAGTTGAGCATTAGCTTTTAAATTTGCTGATTTAAAAAAAATAGAATCAAAACCTATACAGATAGTAAAATGATATATATATATATATATATATATATATATATATATATATATATATATATATATATATATATATATATATCATTTTACTATCTGTATAGGTATAGAATCAAAACCTATACAGATAGTATATAGGTTTTGATTCTATACCTATACAGATAGTAAAATGATATATATATATATATATATATATATATCATTTTACTATCTGTATAGGTTTTGATTCTATTTTTTTTAAATCAGCAAATTTAAAAGCTAATGCTCAACTAATATTATTGGCAGAGAATTTTTTTCAGGTCTTCTCCTCTTTCTAGCATTCTACCAATGTATTTTTTCTATTTTTTTTCCTCCAACTAAAATTTCCTTCATCTTCCTAGCCACTCGGCCTCCTTGCTAAGGCATATATATATATATATATATATATATATATATATATATATATATATATATTGGAAAGAAATATTTTTTTATCACTAAAACAAAATTTTCTTGTTATCTCTCCCCTTTCTCTACAAAAAAAGGTTAAAATAAAAAACATTTAAAAAAAAAATAGATTAGAGTAAATAATAGAAAACAAGGATGAATGAATATTTGTTATAAGAATTAAAATATAATAAGCATAAAAATTTATGTCCATCAATCTCCCTCTAAAAAAAATAGAGTTATAAGAAAGAGAAAAATAATAGATGAGACACAAATATATTAAATGTTATTAATGCTAAAAAACTTTGAAAGGGAAAACAATGAGAAAAAAATTGAATGAAGCTATGAAAGTCTTTCAAGAAGGATTTAGGAGCCACTAATAAAAAAATGAGAAAGAAAAAGGATTTTTTTTAAATTAAGCAAGGGTTAGAACCCTTGCAAAAAAATTGAATTCTCATTAGAAAAGTCTATACACTTTCAAAAAAAATGTCATTAGAATGATAATGGCTCTATATACCATGAAAGAATTTTAACCCAAGAAATATCATTAATGAAACATATGAAATAGAGATTCACAATAATACATAAAATACTAAGTTACCTCTCAAGATCAAACCATAGAGACAAGAGATTTAATGTGGAAAACTAAATGTATTAGAGAAAAACCCACATGATTTTATTATAAGGCTTACAACAAATATCTCCACAAGTACCAAATTGATTAAAAGTAAAAGAATCATTCTAGCTCTTTCTATTCTTCTCTTGTGATTTTGATCAATTTGGTACTTATGGAGATATTTGTTGAAACCCTTCTAATAAGATCATGTAGTTTTTTCTCTGATATGTTTGCTTTCCCACTTCAAATCTCTTGTCTCTATGGTTTGATCTTGAGAGGTAACTTAGTATTTTATGTATTCTTGTTTCTCTCTATTTCATACATGTCATTAATGATATTTCTTGGGTTAAAATCCTCTCACTGTAGTTAGAATATGTAATTTTATAGCTACCCTAATGAAGTTTGTAGTTGGACTATTGAAGTCTATAGCTAGACTATTGAATTTTGTAGTTGAACTATTAAATTTAATATTATTTACACTATTTTAATTTAGTATTTATATCTTATATTATCATATTTATGTTCTAAAATTGTCAATTTCATGTTAAATTATGGAATCCTTGAATATGCACATGATTATAATTTACATTCCAAGTATCTCGTAGGAGATACCTTGAAGGGTCTTATCAAGGTTACCATTATGCATGTTTGAAAGGTATTTCCTAAGAGATATTTTTAAGTTACCCTTGATTTTACTAAAATGTCCTTCAAGGTATCTTTTATGAGATACTTTGGAGGGTTTTGTAGGACCTTCAAGGTTTCTCCTAGTAGATACCTTGAACATGCACATGATTGGAATGTTCTCTAGGAGATACCTTGAAGGGCCTTGTAATACCTTTAATGTTGATTGTAAGGGTTTTGATATAACCATATCATGTATGGGATAGTTTATTTATGGTTATATAAAGTTAATATGTAAAGCTAATCATGATCAATTCATAATTTCTTGGCAAACTTTAGCACCACCTATGTTGTTTATGTTATATAATTGTTAACACCATGTTAGTTCATGGAATCCTTGAACATACACATGATTGAAATTTTATTTCAATGTATCTCCTACTATATACCTTGAAGGGCCTTGTAATATCATCAAGGGTAACCTTATGCATATTTGAAAGGTATATCTTAATAGATATCTTCAAGGCACCCTTGATTATTCTAGAATGTCCTTCAAGGTATCTTATAGGAGATACCTTGAAGGGTCTTGTATTACCATAAAGGGTTCTCCTAGTAGATACCTTGAACATGCACATGATTGGAATGTTCTTTCAAGGTATCTCTTAAGAGATACTTTGAAGAGCCTTGTAATACCTTCAATGTTGATTGCAATGGTAATTTCAAGGGTTTTGGTATAAGTGTGGCATGTGGGGGATAATCTATTTATGGATATATATATAGTTAAATGTGTAAATATATTCATAAATAGCCTACATAACCACCTGGACAAAATTTGGCATCACCTATTTTATTTATGTTCTGGAATTGTTAACACCATGTTAATTTATGGAATCCTTGAACATGCACATGATTAGAATTTTCTTTCAAGGTCTATCTTAATAAATACCTTGAAGGGAATTCATATACCTTCAAAGGTACCCTTATTCATGTGTGAAATGTATCTCCTAGGAGATACCTTTAAGGTACCCTTGATTATACTACAATGTCTTTCAAGGTATCTTCTAGGAGATACCTTGAAAGGTCTTATAGTACCTTTAAGGGTTCTCCTAGTCGATACCTTGAACATGCACACAATTGGAATTTTCTTTCATGGTATCCCTTAGGATATACCTTGAAGGTCCTTTTAATACCTTCAATGTTGATTGTAATGGTCATTATTAGGGTTTTGATATAACCATGGTGTGTAGAAAATAGTCAAGTTATGTCTATAAAAAGTTAATACACATAGATAATCATAAATAATAAAAAATTTAGTGACATTTTTCATGTAAATATCTCATTGGGTACCAAATTAGATGTGTACCATATCATGGTTTTTATGACATTTAAACACCTATCAAATTTGAGGCCCTATGTAAGTAAATCACATGGTACACCACTATTTTTACCTTACATACACCATGACTCAAAAGTGATACATAAATGCATTGGAAAAATGAAATTAATTGTGATTGAGGGTGCCCTATGGCTGCCCATATTAGGGAATCATATCAGGGTTTATTATTACCCAAGCCAACCCTAAGACACCTCCACTTAATATATTTTCCAATGAAATTTTACATATTTCTATGCATTAAGCATGTACACATAATTAATTTTGTATTTTTGGTGTAAAAAAATGGGGTTATATTTCCATGCCACATATTAAATTTAAAACTTAAAAATATTTATTACATCTTTTTTTTAAAACTAATTTTAAATCATTCTATTGTCAGTGGCAGTTTGAAGATCCTAATAGTTAATAATTTTAAACCATATTCTTTATTGTAGTCCCTTGAATATGGAATATGTGATTCTAAAATGTTTTTTTAGTCAAAATAATGAAATTAGGTAAGTCATGAATCCAAATACAAATGTGTAGTAAGTAAATAATTAAAAATTAGTTGAATTTAATACAATATGGAGCTAGGGTCACTCAATAAACCAAAATTTATTATATTCACTATCAATGGAGATTAAATAGTATAAATAGAATATTTTAGTATAATAAAAAACAATCTAGAGATAAAATTTACACAATATTGATTATTATTTAACGTCTTTCCATAATATCATCCCAAGCTTCAAATTTTCTAGGTCAGGCTTTAAATTTCCCATGTTGGGCTTCAAAATTTTATTTTCATCATCAAAAGCATAATCTTTGGCTCCATAATGATGTCATGACTATTATCACAATTTCATAAAAATTAAGACTCTTTCATAAATGAAAAAGAATACTTTTTGAAAGTGTAATTACTGAATATATAACATAATCACTTAGAAGAAAACACTCACCATTAATCCCATGGAGTGGAGATTCACTCCAACCATAAAAAATGACCAATATGGTATGGTTATCTACACACAAACTTTAATATCAATCCCCCAATTCATTATATTGATCTCAAAGTCAATTATAATTTAGTTTATGTTTCATCCTTTACAATTGATAAAATAATTAATGTTGAAACACAAATAGTCTGCAATCTGTTTTTAAATAAAAAAATAGGTAACATTGTCACTCCTCATGATGACATGTCAAATCATTAATTAACCCTTTATTAAATGATTTAAAATCATACCATCATTGGTAACTTTGCACAAGATGAATACTTGAATGTTAGCATTTTAATCCCTATCATATTAATTTAAGATTATCTTGATATTCAACATTGATACCTTAGCACAAGAATAATCATTTGAATAGCACAATATTAATCTCAAATTAATTTAACCCTCTTAGAGAGTAATTAAACAAGGATTTATTTCTTATTTTTTTACTACTATGGATTTTCTCCACCATTGAGGCTATTCGAATAGGATTTTGACATTCGATGGGAAAATTAACTATATTAGTTATCCTAAAGTATTAATTAGTATGACCATGCAAATGGTGTTAAGAAATCTCACAATATCTAAATTAATCTCATGCATCAAATATATATATTTAATTATGAATCAATGCTATAATTACTCTATTTAAATTATCTGGTCCTTAATCTCACCATATTCCAAGAAAAAAGAGTATTTTGTTGGAATTTGTAATTTATTCCACCCCCATTAAATGATTGTAAGTTATGATGTTATTTTGATGTATTAAGTATTTAATTTCGATACTAAGTCACAATTAGTAGGTTTTTTAAATATAGAAATAAGGCCTCTTTAAATAGAGGCACTTGTAAACCATTTGTATATAAAAAAGAAATAAAGCAATCAAAGTGTAATTGAGAAGTATTTTTATGTTTTTTCAAATTTTTGTAGTATCTCAATGCATTTTTTTATTATATGAAATTTTGTTGAAGTAGGAAAATTATAGCTATAGTTCAAATGATAAGGAACCACATGTTTCCTCTAAAGATGCAAATTGATCCTCTCAAGAGTACAATAATACTACATCAAGTAACATTCAATATAGTAATCAAAGATGCATCTATTATTTTGAAATTAAGGTATCATCATTTATGTTTTTATAATAAAAGTGTGGCATTATTCCCACATCAAAGGGAGAAAATTTTAAGAAGGGGACTAGGCACTCTTGTTTAACTCCAAGTTTTAGCAATTCAAGAGAAAGTTGAGAACAAGATGGCTAGGCCTATAATAAATAGAAAACTAATTTGATAATGGATCGATATAACTATTTCCAATATATGGAAATCAAAAAACTTTGTTGGTAAATGGGCATAGACTCAAACTATACCAAAAGCCTATCAACAAGGAGGAATTTATTAAAAACCTCATAAATAAAATTGTTTTCATTGAAAAACTTAGTTTTTTAATGATAAAAAATACTTAATGGTCCAAATATATAAAAAAAAATAAAAGGAACACTATTTAGTTCCTTTAATAACTAAAAAATTTAAAAAAAAATTAATAGTGAAAATCTTTTTTAGGACACTATTGACAATATTGATCAAAAAACTAGTTTGTTGGTTGATCATGCATTGAACAAAGAACCTTGACCTAAAAACTAGTAATGGTTGGTCAAGGGAAAAATATATAAAATCATAAAATAATATAATTTTATCAATTTCTGATCAATTCATTCCAAGCAATAATTTTATTATTGTGTTCATTTGTATACATTTCTTAAGACTAACTTGTGCATTTTTTCTCTATTCAGAATTGGTGGTAGGAAAAGAGAAAAAACTATGAGTATGATTAGGTAAGTTAAGTATTTTATTTATCTATATTAGGTTAGTATAAGTTATTTTTATTCATTCATATTAACCATATTGAGGAGGTGGTTTGAGTAAATTTAGTCTATGGACATCTTGCAAAACATCAAAATAAAGGTCATGTTAAAAGTGATTAGTGACATAGAAAAGTGATGAATAAAAAAAGTGCCATGTTCATTTTAATCCACATCACCAACTACCTACCTACCTAGTCTTTAGCACCCCAAATCATGATGATATAAGAGTTGGTGCACATGATAATGACACGTTGGGGGATCATTAATTATTTTTAAGGGGGTGATACTAAGAAACTGTAGGAATGTTTTTCCTAACTTTTAGTCCCATGTTCTTTAAAATTTTGTTCAATTTATGTTACTAAAAAAAATTAGGATTATTTTACCCAAAAAAATATTGTTCAAAAATAAATAAATATGATTAGATATAAAACTATAGTTGACAACCAAAAAATAGGTGTAATAATGCAAATATTTAGCCCCCTACTACTTCCCACCCCTCTAAAGCTTCTTTCTAAATAGTAGTTGCTCCTTATTTTAAGGTGCATCTATTTTGTACACTTTTTTTTTACTTTTGATGATGCATGAGACTGCTCTAACAAAAATTATAAAGGTAGTATCAGGGACCCCTATATTATACGATATAATCTATGTGTGAGAAAATCAAATCTTTTCCCAAGTTAGTTTCACTAAATTCTCACATGCCATGTTATCATTGTTATAGATTACATTAATATTTGCTATGATAATGTTAATAAATAAACTATTTTGAATATTTCCATTTTTAATATGATTTGTGTTTCCTTTACCATTGTTTTTCTCATATGTAAGACTAACCTATGCTTCTAGAGCATCGATATAGCCACCATGGGATAAAAAAAGAGGCCTAAACCAGAATCCATAGAAGGGTTAATGAAGTATGATATCTTCATATATGCCTTTTAGGAAGTTGTATGGATCTATTTTCTATAAAAATTCTTAGGATATGATGAATATTTTTTTGATGAATTCATATCACATATAAAAGAATACTCTACTATAGTTTAGGGTATCAAAATCCTAGTTTCTAGCAGAGTAATTAGGGAAATATTAGGGATCATTGAAGAAGGTAAGAATTTATTGGTAAGAATCCATTTGAATGTGTTTATTAAAAAATTTAATGGTGATAAAAAATTATTTGTATCATGTATATAATATTACTAAAGGAAGGTAAAATGTATTAACAGGGAAACCTTACAAGAACCCTAGAGGTGTGCTACCTTTTAGGTCATAAAATACTTTACTTGTGAAGGAAAATGTAGTGTTATAGGTTGTGAAACCATGAGGATAATGTTTCATCTCAAATATGGAAGATAACATACCTAATATACAGTCAACTTTCCATTGTACTTTTATGGGGCCATTCAATTTTTGGCTACCAATAGATCATCTCTAATTCACCACTATGGACTCATTCATTTAATCATGCAACATCATTTTATATAGTGAATCCAAGTAGCATGGGAGGTATTTTGGGGAGATAAAACTAACCAACCTTCATCACCTCCTCCTAAATCATTTAAATAAACACCAATTCTAAACAAAAGTAGAGGCTTCCTCTTCTAGTTTAAGGTTTTATCCACTAAAAAGAGATAAACCAGGTCACATGCCACACTTATGGCTAAGTAGAGATCTTAGATGACAACTCAGTTCTTAAATCAAACTTTGGGTAAAATAAAATTGAGAACTAAAGCTTCAAAATCTCACTTTAATTTTAACCCTATATACATCCTTTCATTAATTGGAGCACATACACCTGAAGCATTTAGTAATCCACAATCACAAGATGTCATTCAAGAAAAGAAGGTTACTCCTTTTGAGGAACCTAGTTCTCTTGTGAAGACCAAAAATAGTTGAATAAATCTCATAATAACATATGATGATGAAGAAAAATAAGTCATTACATCCCTTGATAGCCTGTGTTAAAACCCTCCTTTTCCTCTACTAAAAGGATGGACACATCAGTATTATAGGAAGAGCCAGTCACAATAGTAATATCTAAACTAGTGAAAGAAGTTCCTATTAAAAAAGACATTGAGGAAGAAAACATTCCAATAAAAGATATTATATTGCAAGAAGTAGTATCCTCTCCCTCCTCTCCAACTAGTGACACCAAACCTATACCACATAAAGGAAAGGGCCCTATGGTCTCTAAGGAAAAATAACCTTTTAGTTATACAAAAGAAACAGAACTATAACTTACTTTTGCACTATCTAGAGATGAGGCCATCATAAGATAATAAGCTACAAATATTAATGACCTCTTGGCCAAATTATAATGTAAGGATATTCTTAATTCTTCCTTAACTCAAATTTTAGATAGTTTTAAAGGTAGGGATCTATAACATATAAATGAAATCAATATGCTTGAATAAAAATTCACTTAGTCTGATGGGGAGATAATATTCTCTTAGATATACATACTGAGTTGGAAGAAGAAACTTTGTTTATTAAACATCAACTTCTAAAATCTTAGTAGGAAATCTTGATCATCTATCCAAAACTTTCAGAGGAAGCCTTATCCTCCTCCAAACCTTCAGTTGACCAGGCTTACCAAACTATTATCTCCTATTATAATTATTTAATAAATGAAATCATTTTTTTTGGAGTTCAAGGAACTCAAGAAAAAAAATAATACTCTATAAAAATAAAATTAGACACTAAGGGAGGACTTAGAGAAGGAAAAGTAACAAACCCAAAAAGTTGAAGTCAATCTCTAGGCTGTCTATCAAATAAAAGAGCATCTTCTGACCTGTAGAGATTCTTACTATTCTTATAGTTTGTATTTATATGAAAAAAATTATAGGTGGAAATTTACCATAATATCATCTAATCTACCCTAAAATATTGAGGACCCCTTATGTTTTTACACATATTTCAGTATTTTACCCTAGAACTATAGGATCTATTATGTGAATTCTATTTATGTAACATGATATTAGGGGACTAAAATAAATTCATGATCAATTTGTATGTGTGATAATTCCAATTTATATCCCTTCTCTCCACATATAATATTCAACTAGCATGGAAATATAAGCATGATGAATATGTAGAGAAATCAAAGACCATGGGATTGTGCATCAAACCTACTTTTGCTAGTGACAAAATGCTACTGGTTAACTTTAGAGATGCCTATATACTTCATAAAAATATTAAGGATCATTATTTGTAAGCTTTGTATAACTACATTATTTCTTTTTGATTTATTTACCAAATAATATTTTGATGTAATATTTATAGCCATTATAAGACATTGGGATACAATGACAATCCCACTAAAAATAAGGGAGGTCATGTCCCCAGCTAATCTAAGATGGATCCTTTAGGGAGAAAAATTAATAATGAGCATGATTATCGATGTCCTCAACTCAAGAGGAAAATAAATGTGGATAGGTATGATATTTAGACCACCAATACTCCTTGTTCCTATTCTATCCTAGCAAAAATGGTCTCTTCAAGTAGATGATTAGTTTTAGATTTGGAGATAGATGGTGAAAAATTATAATGGTTTCACCAGTGCATTGGATAACCATTGGGCCAATGAATTCAATGTATATGACCTCAACTAGCACTTAGAAACTAGAAATCATAGTTATGAGGTGATAAGAAGATGAGTTTGCAAAGGGACCTATAAAAGGTAAAGTGTGGGAGAAATGATAAGTCCAAAATATGACTCATTTTTACCATCCTTAATATTTTCTCTATTACCTCTCATCTGAACTAAAAATTGTAACAATCTTAGGTTTATATTTAATTGTAATGTAGTAAATAGATGCTCTATCTTACTTAGTGTAACTAAAGTCTAAGTTACTAATTTTTTCACTTTATTCTAATGCTTTGCATGTTTTGTTTCCCAATTTTATGTACATATAGATAATACAATAATACATATAGAATAAAGACCTTTTGGATGATCCTCCACTTGTCATGAGGTAACCCACATGGAAGATTTTGATATATCTAGCAAGATACAAACTCACTTAGCAAGCTATAAACTTACCCAATCCATTCCAGACTTATCTACGGACTCGACTAGTAGGTACAGACTCACCTAGTCTTGGCCAAGATTGGATATATGAAGAATCAAACATTTCATGGATGAATCAAGCACATAAATATTCATTATCACTTCACACATGAGTTGGTTGAATATGGTGAAATAAATTTCACATTCTAAGGATCTGAATATTAGCTAGCAAATATTTTCAAAAATACACTAGAAAAGGATAGCTTTGAGAATTTAGAAGTAATATATATTATGGTAGCTAATGGAATAAATCAAGGGGGAGTGTTGGAATTTGTAATTTATTCCACCCACATTAAATTTTTATAAGACATGATCTTTTTTCTAAGTGTAATCAAGAAATCAAAGTATAATTGATATTTTAATAGATATTATATATCAAAAATAAATCAAGCAAATAAAATTTAATTGAGAAGAATTATCTATGTGTTTTTTTAGTGATGTCACATCTCAGTGTGTTTTTATGTTGTGTATATTTTTTCTATCAGATTTAGACATCAATGGGTCTTTGTGAGGTTATAAGCTAGTCCTTTTGGTTGGTCTAGGTGATTATCTATAATTTTTCATATCTAAAACTATTAAATATATTGGTTACTAAGATTATTTGATTACACCTATTAAAAAATGTTATCTTTACCCTTACATTCACCATTTGGGTCCCTATTGGTTTTCCACAAATAAGAAAATAATTAATAATCAATAGAAGTAAGTAATAAACAACCTTCATCTTTGTCGTTTCATTATCTCAGCCATTTTATAACAATAATCTAGGTAGACTATCTGAATCTCAGTGATTTCATAACATAAAGCACTAAATAATAAATAAAAATGCTAAGTTAACACAAACAAATCACACATTTCAGATAGAGTAAAAAATTATATAAAATACTATTAAGATTAAATTCCTAAAAATAAAGATCTATAGAAATGATAGTAATAAATATGGTCAACACTTCAACCACTCTGTAACTTGTATTGTTCTGATCTATTCACACTCTATAGTTTATGTTAAAAAAAACTTAGAATATGTATCTGCTTAGACATGTTTGGTGTTTTTTCATATTAAAAATGTATTGAAATTATACATACCCCATTTTATAAATTAAATTTTAATTTTAAATTTGTTGTGGTCTCTCACCTATTTCAATTGAATGCAAATACATTAAATTTAAATATATTATATTGAAATATATAATTTATGAAATTGATTTATAAAATATATAATTTAACATATATGTTATATAATTAACGTTTATTTTATAAAAATATTATGATATATATTTTATAATATTTATATAATAACTAATATTACACAGAGAGAGAGAGAGAGATGTGTGTGCGTGTGTGCGTGTGCGTGTGTGTGTGTGTGTGTGTGTGTGTGTGTGTGTGTGTGTGTGTGTGTGTGTGTGTGTGTGTGTGTGTGTGTGTGTGTGTGTGTGTGTGTGTGTGTGTGTGTGTGTGTGTGTGTGTGTGCCATGTATGTATGTATTTGTCTAAGGGGTTATATTAAGCAAACGGGTGTAAATTGACAATTAAACCTAGTTACTCCAAACCCATGAAAATGTCAAAATAAGTTCATCTAAAGTAATTGAGGACACAAACCTATCGAGTAAAATAATTATTCTAAAATATATAATATATATTATTGACTCATAAACTATATTAACATATAATATATCTCATATAAAGTAATTATAAGTACAAACCTATAGATATTTGAATCACCATGAAATGCTTTAGTTTATGATGGTTTGCATTTTGCATGTAAAGATATTATATATTTTTAGCACATTATCTCTACATCAAAACTGTAACTCCCTTGGTTTTGATCAAGGGAATTGTATATTTGCTAGATAAGGAGCTCAATTGTGGCCAATCAGGGTTTGTCTTGGTGATTAATATATTTAACATATAATTAATGTTTATATAATATTATGATAGATATTATATAATATTTATAAAATAACTAGTATTAAACACACACACACGTGTGTGTGTGTGCGAGCGCGCGCGTGCATGTGTGTGTGTGTGTGTGTGTGTGTGTGTGTGTTGGTAAGAAGGGTTATGTAAATAGAATGTATCATATCCCCATGGAAGGGGATATATTAAGATATTATTAATGTTACATCTCCAAAACATGTGGATGAAAATCCACTTATTATGTAAGAGCCTATTATTTATAAATCATTACCATCAGTTCCAAAGTTTAAATTCTATTTTTATATTAAATTAACTTCTATAATTTTGCATCTATTAGTGGAATGCCTATGGCCATGTTGCAAATCATAATATGCATTCTCATCATATCCCCATGGAAGAGGATTACTCATATCAACCTCTATGATAGGTGTGAGGAATATAAATTAGATATTGTAATATTATATTATAATATTATATATTATAAATTTAAAGTAATTATAATAAAATATATAATATATGATATTGAATCATAAACTATATTAACATATAATATAGTTCATATAGAGTAATTGTGGGTATAAACCTATCAAGATCTGAATCACAATGTAATGATTTATTCTATGATGTCATGAATTCTTCATGAAAAGATATTAATATAGCCTCTTATCACATTATCTCTACATCAAAACTGCAACTCCCTTATTTTTTATCATGGGGCTTCTATATTCACTACATAAAGATCTCAACTATTTTTTATCAAGTTTTGCCTTGATGATAGTAATGGAGAAAATAATTTTGTTACAATTGCACTAAAAAAATTAGAAGTGACAGAGGAATTTTGGGTTTAGAAATTGGATATAAATTTGAAGTGGACATATATCTTTCGAAGACACCAAATATTCCATGTATGCCTATTAAGCTAGTGATGATGCATTCTCAAGTATACTACCACCAACTCTTGTTTCTCCTTAAAAGATAGTATTTAGTAATATTACATATCCAAAACATGTGGATGAAACTCTCATTATTCAAGATCCTATTATTTCTAAATCATTGTTGTTAGTTCCAAAGTCCTAACTTCTATTTCTATATTAAATGAACTTATGTAATTTTGCATCTGTTAGTGAAATGACTATGGCCATGTTGCAAATCACAATATGTATTCTCATCATATCCTTATGGAAAAGTTTTAATCATATCAACCTCTCTAATAGGTGTGGGGAATATATATTAAATAATGTAATATAATATTATAATATTAACATATATTATAAATTTAAATTAAGTATATTGAAATATATAATATTAATTCATAAACTATATTAACATATATATTATAATTAATGTTTAATTTATAAAAAAATTATGATAATATATACTATATAATATTTATATAATGAATAATATTATATATATACATATACATACCTACATGATAGATAGATTTACACATATGTGTGTGTGTGAGTATATATGTATCATGTATATATTGGTTAAAGGGATTATGTAAATTGAATGTATCATAGCTAGATGGAACAGTTTTATTCATATCAACCTATAAAGGTGTAGGGAATATATATTAAAAAATGTAATATAATATTATAATCTTATATTCTTGTTCAAGGGTCAATAGTAAATATACAAAATAAGAGAAATAGGAAAGTAGCAATCTAGACTCCACTAATTCTTGGTTGGTTTAAATTAAATTTCAATGGGGCTTGTAGTGGAAATCCAGGATCATCTAGAGCTAAATGAATGATAAAATATTGTAGCAACTCTTTAATCAAAGCCTTATCTTTAAAACTTCCTAATGGGAAAAATAATGAAGCATAATCTCATTTATTGGCTATGGGTATTCAGATGGCTATTGATTATGAAATAATTGTGCTTGAGATCGAAGGAGATTTGCAAGTTGTAATTCAATCAATGATCAATCAAATAACAAAATCATGGAAATTAGCAAATATCTTGGACATCATTTGGCTAAAAATGGTTTTCTTCACTAAATGGACAACTTCACATTGCTTTATGGAAAGTAATTTGGTTGTATACTTTCTGACCAATGTCACCATAGACCAACTTATGGAAATCAGAATGGACAATGCCAGTTCTTGTCAGGCTGATTGTAGTAATTTTGATCAATTTGTTTTTAAAAAAAACATATCAAGGATTTTCAATAGTCTATTATTTTATTTTCATAAATAAAATATTTTTTATTGTTTGGTGACCCATGATATCCTTTGAGAGCTTGGTTGGGCTCACATGTATGATAATCAATGTATAATGATGGCGGATAAATTCCCTCCCATGTGAGATGACTTGTCATTATTAGAAAGTATAAATCTATTAGATTCACATCAAGGGTATTTGTGTTTTATATTGGCTCACATTTCTTAATGATTGTTGGGGTCTATTTTTCTAAGGATGAGCTTGAGGTTGGTCATCTATTTTTGCAAGACTTTTTTCAGAGATGGAGAAGTTTTGTAATGAGTATTCTAGATGGCCACTTGTATTCAATAAGGCCAAGATAATGGAAATGGGTTTTTGTGGCTCAGTGTCTAGGTTTCATTTTCATAATATATTTTGTATCCCTTATTTAAAACTTACAAAAGCAATTAAATTAGTTCTAGGTTTGGATATATTATCAGCTTTTAACAAGGTGTGGGTGAATTCTAACTTGGCCTCTTTGTTATCTAGTAATATTTACCTTTTAGTTTTAAACTCTAATTATGTTCAAAATATTGTGGAGTTCGTTGTTCTTCCAAAGTTTCACTTGGGGTTGTTGTCTAAAATTGCTTCTCTCCCCCTCTGCCCATCTCTATCTTTGCCTTTCTTTGGTCAGGATTCACTGGGTTTCATACCTTTATCTGCCTTCCATGAGTTAGAATCTTGGTTTTTGTCTCTTGTTCATTTTGTGAAGGAAGTGGATGTTGTGTATGCCTAAAATATTGATATGGTTGGTAGCATGGGAATTATGATGGCTAAATTGGAGGAGATTTTGCATCCCATTTTTAGTCTCAAGGATTGGTGTGATTTTTAGAGAAATATTGATCATGTCAAGGCCATTAAATGGCTTGAAAAAGGGGTACTTTAGAGGTCTATTCTAGTTCTTCCTTAGTGGTGTGGAATTTCTTAGTTTGCCAAAAATGATGCATGTTCTCAGTGTTGGTTGGTGTATCCTCAATTGGCAAGAGTAGAGAGAGCTAAGCCTGATTCTCTTAAGGCTACTTCAGATGGAGCTCTCATGGCTCATACACAGGTGGGTCAACCTTATAGCTTCCCTCAAAATGGGAAACTCTATAATGTCAAATTGATTGATTTGGTGATCTTGGAATGAGAGTGTTTTGTATATTTCTTTTTTACTTCTTTGTATATGTAGGTATTTGATACTTTTTTATGGTCCTTTTTTATACTATTTCTAATGATGGTTGTAAGACTACTACTGTTCAATTTTTGTTTTCAAAGGCCTGTTGGTTTTCTTGAAAATTGTTCATTATGGTTTTTGATTGGTCAAATATGCCTTAATATTTTTAATGTTAAGCCAGACCACCTTTTTATTCTATATATGGTGTAAGGGCTCGAGACCCTTTAAATCTTGAGAATCGATCCAAAAAAAATATTATAATCTTATATATTATCTAATATAAATTTAAATATATTATGCTTAATAGTATATATTATATAATATAAATTTAAATATTTTATACTTAATATTATATAATATAAATTTAAATATATTATACTAAAAAAAAATTGTGCTTCTAAATGTGGGTTAAGTTTAAATATTTTATTTTATCATTATTTTCTCTCCCATTAGAAAGATGAAAAAAATCTTGTATGGATTGTCAGGTGTATTGTGACATTAGTGGTGAAGTGTTGACCCTATTTTATACTATCATTTCTACAGATCCTTCTTGTCAGGTATTTAATCTATTTAATATATTTTTTAACTGTATTTTAAGTGTGTTATTTGTTTGTCTTGGCATGGCCTTTTTATTCATTATTTACCCCTTTATGTTATGAAATTAATGAGATTCAAATAAACATGGATTATTTTTATAAAATGGCTGAGATAATAAAATGGTAGAGATTAAGATTGTTTAGCACTCAATACTATTGATTATTATTATTTCTTTGTGTGCAAAAAACTAATTGGAACCCAAATGATGAATGTTAAGGTAAAGATGACATTTTTAATAATTGTAATCAAATAATATTAGTAATCAATATATTGAATAGTTTCATATCTAAAAAATTACAGATAATCACCCAAACCAACCAAAAGGACCAACTTATAACCTCACAAGGACCCATTGATGTCTAAAGGCTTGTTCTTCTTAGAATATGGAGAGATTAAGTACCACATAATTTTAAAAAAGTAATTATAACATTGATTCATAATTAAATATATATGTTTAATGTGTGAGATTAAATTGTATTTGGCAAGATTTACTTGACATCATTTACATGTTCATGGAAATTAATACTTTAGGATAATTAATATAGTTTATGTTCCCATCGGACATCAACATATTATTAGAGTAATCTCACTAACCAACACCTGTGAGGGAAGTCTTATTTTTTTAGATAATTATCGAGGTTTAATGGGTCTCCTACCTAGAGAATATATTTAAAAAGTATACAAAAATAAATTGTCAACTCTAAGATTTACAAAATACTTATCTAACATCCCAACCATAATTGAGCCAAATTCAACAAGCTAGTGAGCTATAAAAAATATTACTACCAAAAACTTAGATACCAAAATGACCAACAAGGCCATGAGCTATACTACCAAATAAAATAGATAAACCAAAAAGGAAATCACTAGATATTAGAACCTAGAAACCCATAATATTGAAATATTTTCTTCCTTATCATTATCTGCCACCACTATAACAAGGGAGCCACCATCATTTGAAGAGTACTCATCATATTGGTAGAAAATAAAGATAATGTACAGGCCCAAGGGGGTAGCAGTCAACAACACAAAAATTTGCACTTAAAGCAAGCTAAAAATAAAGAAGAATATAGGAGGGTAGAGATAGTCTAAAACATAAAATGTATATATATTAAATTATTTTAAAATTTGATTACATCAGCTGATTATGTCAACAAAAAACTATAGCTATGGCTATTAACAAAATTCTTACAAAAAATTGTTGTTATTTATTTTATCCTTCTTCCTTTTATTTTGTTAAATGGTCTAGCTGTTGTCAACTTCTATTCTTCTTGCTCTTTATATTTTACCCCCTTTTTCTTATTTTACTTGCATATTCTACTTCTACGTTTATCTTCTCCCCACTACTCTATTCTCTAGGCTTATCTACTCTACCTTTGACTATTGCTGCTACATAAAAAAATATTGGCTACTACCCTATTTTCTACCACTTCTACCTTCTATTATTACTGTGATAAGTTTTATATGTTTTTGATCTATGTTTCTTCTATTCTCTTACATTTTATTTGTCTCTTTATCTTTTTGTATTTTTTCTTATAGTTTCACCTACTGCTAGATTTTCCCCAAAAAAAAATAGTTCTTAAAATTTTTAATTTTAAATGTTGAATTTAGTTTGTTTGGTGGCCACTATTATGAAATATCATAGCATAAGGTAGGTGAAAATAGGGATAGGTGTATAATATTTTAACACTCCCCCTTATCCCTAACCTTCTTAGAATGATATGATGAATCTCTTTTAACCACTAAAATATCTAATTGCTTGTCATCTTGACTACTACAATCTACCTATTGTATCCACTCCTATCAAAAATGATGTATTATTCACTCTCAAATATGACCTTTTACCCCTTTTAGATAAGCTACCTAATGTTAATAAAGTTGTGATTCAACCTAGGCACATAGTAAACATATTTAATTTACCTTTTGTCACCTTGATTGGTGTAGATAGATATGCTACCTTTGCCCATGATGAGAACCTTCTCATTATTTCTCATATTTACCTCTAATTTGATTGACTCATCAATGTGGTTTAGCATCTCTTTATTCCAACTCATGTGGTTGCTACAACCAATATCCAAGTACCATGTCTCTTTGCCACTTTTTTTGACAATGTTGCATATTATGAACAAGTTTCCATATTTTTCATTCCTATTAGGTTCAACTTCATGTGGATGGGATAAATTTGAATTTTGAATATTTATGTCATACTTCTTATTTCTAAAAACACTAGAATAGTATCCATCTTTCTTGAAATAATAGCATTGATCATTGGATTTATCATACCTTTGTGCAGATCCACCTCTAAAAGTGTTGTTGCTTCTTTATCTTCCTCTTCCACGTCAATCTTGATGTTTATACCTTTCACATTATTGAATGTTACAATTTCTTCCTCTTCCTCTATTATTTGATCCTCTCCCCCTTCCTCTCACATTCACATTGATCATGAATGCTTACTCATGGGAGAAGGTGATTGACCTATTCATCCTTTGTTCATGGGTTTGCAAGGAACCCATTAGCTCATCTATCGTCATTTACCTCAAATCCTTTGACTCTTAAATTGTAACCACTATAGGTTCAAATCTGATTGGAAGTCTCCTCAACGCCTTCTCTATGATCCTATCATCTTCAAGGGTATCACCACAAGTCTTCATTTGATTGACAATATTCATTGTCCTTATGAAGAAGACAATGATAAACTCATTCTCTTTCATTTATAGGGTCTTAAAGTCTCTTCTTAAGAGCTGTAACTTGACAAGCTTCACCTTCTCACTCCCTCAATAGGTATTTTTCAAAGTGTCTCATGATTATTTGGAATAGATAACTATTGATATCCTAGGAAATATTGAATCAACTAATTTCATTTGTATGTAGCTGAGTGCCTTGGCATCCTTTCTCTTATTATCTTTCAACACATTAATTTGTGCTTGGGTTAATGTATTGAATATTTATAGGTCTAAAACCTCATTATATCCACCTTCAACCAACTCCCATAGCTCTTGAGAGTTAAATATGGTATTCATCTTGATGCTCCACACATCATAGTTATTTACATAAAATGTTGGAGATCATGTAATAAACTAGAACTACCTGTTATCATATCTAAATGGGCTTATAATTTGGGGGATCTGATACAAGTTATTAGTATAAAATAGAGAGAATGTGCATGCCCAGGTGGGTAGCAACCAACAACATAGAAATTTGCACTTACACCAAGCTAAAATAGAGAAGAATAGAGGAGGGCAAAGATAGTCTTAAAAAAATGAATATATATTAAATTATTCTAAAATCTAATTATATTAGCTAGTTATTTCAATAAAAAATTATAGCTATAGTTGTTAATATAATTCTTACAAAACACTATTGTTATCTATTTTATCTTTCTTCCTTATATTTTACTGAATGGTTTGACTGATGTCAATGTTTATTCTTCCTACTCTTTTTATTCTTCCCACTTTGATTCTTATTTTACTTGCATATTCTGGTGTTGCGTTTATCTTCTCCATACTTCTCTATTCTCCAAGCTACTCAGCTCTACCGTTGACTATTACTGTTGTATAAAAACTACTAGCTACTGCCCTATTTTTTCCCACTTTTACCTTTTGTTGTTACTGTGTTAAGTTATATATTTTGTTGCTCTATATTTATTATGTTCTCTTACATTTTATTTATCTATTTATATTTTTATTTCTTATCTAACAATTCACCTACCTCTAGATTTCCCACCCAAATAGAAATGGTTCTCAAAATTTCAAATTTGAACGACTACATTTATTTTGTTTGGTGGTTTCTATTATGGAAGTGCATAGTATATGGTAGGTGAAAATAGGGGTAGTATTTTAACACACCACATAGACCCCTATCCACCTCCCTCTAGAGCCTGAGTTTCATACCACCAATATATACTACATCTTGATTTTTATTTACCCTCCCTTGTATCACCAATTTCACCACCTGTCGGGGAACACTAATCAGCCAAGGAGGTGTTGTTCCCTTGTCTCAAACCACAACCTTAGCTAATAAATTAACAACCTCCACCCACTCCCTAATTCCCAAAAGTAATGTTTGTAATCCCAAAAGAAAAGGCTATCTAAGATTTACCAGGATTTAATTAAAAATTCTCTTATTTCTAAGTTTTTAGTGACTTATTTTTTAGAGAAAAAATCAATATTTAATAATCTCATTCAATCAAAAGATTCTCAATTTTAAATTATAATTCTAACTCAAGCCTTTTTATAAGAGTTTATGCTTCAACTTTGTTATTCATGCCATCTAAGAGCTTCCTAGAGATATCTATAATGAGAGATACATTACATGCCTTATTATATAACCTACTCTAGAATCACTTAGATTACCTTTCGAGGATCCATCAAAATTAATTGTAAACCACCCTAGATATGGAGATAAGAAACTTTATCCTTTATTTTACTTTTACCTAAATTTACTATTAACCCATTAACAGGTGGGTGAATAATGAGTATCCATTTCGCACACATTTTCTTTCCTCATGATGAAATACAAACCTTTCTAGGTTTAATCTAAGAAGAAATGAACTCTGAAATAGCATACTCTAGCTCTTATAAAATTGAATCAAGAGATATCTCCTTTCCTTCAAAAATATGATAATTTTTCTCCTTCCAAATTATCCACATCAAAATATCTAGACTAACTAATTTGGAAAAGTGAATTTTTACATTGCCTAATTGGCCAAGAGGAAAATACATTGAATAATGAGGAGGGCCAAGCCCAAGACCATTCAAGCTTACAACATAACCATGCCTAGATCCAAGTAGTAAAAGGGTAAGAATAAAGCAAGTGATTAGAATTTTCTTCATCAAATTTAAAAATACTATAATGGGAATGGCCCATAAAACCATGTATCTAATAGATCCTAAGTGAGGATACGATTCTAAACTACTAAGTGAAAGCCATTTCTTTATAAATACCTATTTTATCCCAACACAAGAATCTCATCCATATTAATGCATCATCTATTACCTCATCCATCCAATAACCAAGGATTATTTTAATAAATATAATTTGGAAATTTATGTATCCATTTGATTTATGATTTCAATGAAATGAAATGATCATTTATAAACAGATGTTGTAGGTTCAGAAAGTAGTATATAATAAAATAGAACCATAATGTTTTCATATTTAATGTTATTAAGGTTAGAGTTGTCTTAAGAAATTGGCATGTCCAAATCCAACTAACTAGTTGATTTGAAGGCATGTTCACCATGTTTACCAAGTTGTATAAATTAATCATCACATTGTGTTAATTAAATCAACATTTCCCTTCATATCTTAATTAGGTCAATCACACAAAGTCCCTTGATCATGCCTATTGATTGAAATAGTAATTGGTTCATTTGATATGGTTTAACTATTCATATTCATCCATTTCAAATAGGAAATGTCTTTTGATGCTAGACCTTACATATTTTTATTTTTTATTGATATCAAGGTTGGAGGGACCCCTACCTAATAAAACACACTAGATGAAAAAGACATGCCTAGCTTAAGGATAAAAATCCATAAGGCATATAACCATAAAACCTATAAAAACCATATTACTAGTTATATTATATTAATATAATGAACATTTATAGAGATATTATAATAACACTACTAATTTATAGTATAAGAAACATATGAGCAACACTGTAATAAGGTGGTAATGAAAGGTTGTAGAATTTTCATAACTATAATTCTAAGGATTTTTTATAAGTTTTATTCCCCAATAACTCTCAACATTTTACTAAAACTTAGTTATACCATTCAACTACACACTCAAGTTACAAACACTCAAATTCATCATTAGTATGGTTAGTCCAATCAATGAAGCATAGATTCAAAATGTACAATACTACTCAAGGTATCTTTTAGGAAATACCCATAAAGGTGCCCTTGAAGGTATTATAAATCATTTCAAGGTGTCACCTTGTAGTGCCTTCAAGGTGAAAGAAAACTATACTCATGTTCATGTTGAAGGTATCTCCTAGGAGATACATTCAATGTCCCCATGAATGTATGACAATGCCCTTCAAGGTATCTCCTATAATATATCTTCAAGGGCATTGTAATACCTTAGTGGGTAAATTTGAGGTATCTTATAAGAGATACCTTGAAGATATTACAAGGCCTTTCAAGTTATCACCTAGGAGTGCTTTCAAGGTGAAGGAAAATTACACTCATATTAGATGTCTATAAGGGCCCTGTAATACCTTAATGGGTAAGATAAAGGTATCTCCTAGGATATACTTTAAATTAAAAATCCACTATGATTCATACTTGAAATTTATCTCCAAGGGGATACCTTGAATATATTACAAGGCCTTTCAATTTATCACCTAATAGTGATTTAAAGGTGAAGTAAAATTCCACTGAGATGCCTTCATGGGATTTATAATACCTTAGTGGGTAAGAGGAAGGTATCTCCTAAGGAGATACCTTGAAGGATAAATTTACTCTTATGCATATTTAAAAGGTATCTTCTAGGAGATACCTTGAATATATTACAATGCCTTTCAAGTTATCACCCAAAGTTAGCACAAAAATAGAATGTGCATGCCCAGATGGATAAGGGTAGAAAAATAAACTAAACTTTATATTAATCCCAAATCATTAAAAAATTAATATAAAGGCAAAAAATTATCATTTAATAAGGATAAAATAGGGGAGGGTATAGTATCAACATAAAAACCACTCAAAATGCATATATTAATTTGTTCTTAAAACTATAATATAAACTAATTTGATGCATAAACTTACACAACTATTGATTTTTGTATCTTTTTTGGTCTTTTACTAAATATCCTTCCACCTAACACCTTATTTTCCTTCTAAACTCAAAATATATATAAAAATTTTAAATTCAAACTACTGTAACAAATATGGTTATTAAGGGGGAGCTCTAGAGATGAGACTGAGGTAGGTGAGGGCAAGAATAATTTATTTTAACAATCCCCCTTATTATCAACCTTCCTACCATGGTTTATAATACTTTTATAAGTGTTAAAAACATCCTTATAACTTATATTTATTTATCCATATCCTTATAGATTCATTATGTTCTTGTCTAGAGCTAGACTATTAAAGTCCATAGTTGAATTGTTAAATCCATAGTTGGACTATCAAAGTCCTTAGCTACCCTAAAAAATTCTATAGCTTGACTATTGAAGTATTTAGATACTTTGTTGAACCATATATCTATAATATTGAAGTCTATAGATACCATGTTAAAGTTTATATCTATATTTTTGAAGTGCATAGCTAGACTATCAATGTCTACAGCTATAATGTTGGAGTCCATAGCTGGACTATCAAAGTCTGTAGCTACCCTATTGTATTCCATAATTGGACTGTCAAAAATTTATGATCCTTGTAAAAATTCATGAAATAATTAGTGATATACACTACCCCTCTATCCATCTTCAAAATACTGATGTAGTGGCCACTTTGATTCTCCACCATGGTCTTGAATTGCTTAAAGGTCTCAAATGCAACCAATTTTTGCTTCAAAAAATACACCCACATCTTCTGACTGAAATCATATATGAATATTATGAAGTAGACATTTTTGGATAGGGAGGTGGTTTCGATTAGACCACATAATTCTAAATGGATAATCTCTCCCCACTAAAACCTAATATCAATGGATTATTGTTTCATATTTATTGCAACATATATATAGATATTATATATGGGAAACATAAAATGATATATGCCTACTTAATATATGAAACAATTGAATATGTGGGTTTTGAAGGAAGAGGGTGTGGTTTTAACTTCTTATATGGGTGTTAATATGGGTTGGAGAATGATATAGTATGGTAAGTATGGATAGGTAAATCAATACAGATGAATCTTATTGCTACATTGAAATGGATTCCCTCAGCCTAGTTTGTACATGTGTAAGAAAATCATCACCCTAAATAGGCTTATTTGGTGTTGGAAGAGTGTGTGTGTGTGTGTGTGTGTGCACGCACACGCACGCGCATGTGTGTGTGTGTGTGTGTGTGTGTGTGTGTGTGTGTGTGTGTGTGTGTGTGTGTGTGTGTGTGTGTGTGTGTGTGTGTGTGTGTTTTATTAAATAAGGGGTATTGTGTCCATATTCCTAATTTTTAATCTCAAAAGGATAATAATATATATGCATGCATGAATATGTGTTGTTAGTATGGGTAGAAAGTAAGTGAATGTGAATTTAGACAAGAGGGGAATAGAAAGGAGTTTGTGGGGTTGTAGCTAAGATTGATGAAGGATTATTAAGATTTGTATTACCTTTTACATGAACATATCATGGATGGGTTTCCCTAGGATGGGATCGGAAGTATGTATAGGCATATCAATATGGAAGAATCTTATTACCAAATTGGAAAATATTCCCTCAGCCTAATTTGTACATATGTAAGAAAAGATATTGGGAATGTTTTCTAAGGTATTAATATATTTTTCATTGATTTCATTAATATGTAATTTATGTCATTATAATTTTTCTTTATTGTTCTTGAGGTTGGGTTCATGAGCCATGTACTTGAGAGACCTAGTGATAAGGCATAGGCTTGGTAGCATGTTGAGGTGAGTAGTTTGAGGCTTTTGAGAAGAATATTGGTAGTGTATGATAATGGTATGAAGTTTTATGAAATTATTATGAGGTTATAATAATATTAAAATATGTTTCAAGGTGAGTTTAATGTCTAAGTGTGACTGGTAGTTCAAGGCCTAATGTGCAAAGAGACCTAGTATGGCCTAATGAAGGGTCAAGTTTAATTTATAAGGTGTCAAAGATCATGAGATAATTTTTAGAGGTATGAGAGGTTTTTTAATGTGTTCTGAAAAATTATAAGGTTGAAGTCTAAAGGAAAAATCATGAAATGTAGTTTTGAGGTTTTTTGTGTGCACAAAATGAGGTATTGAAGACCCAAGAATGATTTTCTTATGCTTGTTGATAGGTGAAACCTATAGATATGGAATTCAAAGATATTTATATCAAGAATTAGTCAATAAAACTCAATAAAATACATAATAACATAACTATCCAAGCCAACTCCTTCAATGGGGTTTTGTAAATGATAATTAAGAGGTATTGAAAGAAAACACATACACAATACTTTCCCAAGATCATCCCACCATCCAAATGTGGCTCAAAAGTGTGATTTTCCCCTTGATTTGGTTTTCAATTATTTTTCAATGATGTAATGCAAAGCTCCTCCATCATCTCAAGATCACCAATGTAACTAGGCTCATGATATTCAAATCAATGTTATGCCTGTCAATGAAGCTATCAAAATTAAGCATTTTAACGCTAAAAAAAGAACGGTTATGAAGAGAATTATTCATAATAAGTTTATACAAATTAAAATTTAAAATTGTGGTCTTGGCCCTCTTATTTATATATTTTTGAATTTGATCAAGATCAACCATGACCTTCCATCTTGAGATCAACATGTTTGGACATGAATTAGTTTAATATTGGAGAATAAATCTATAAATATCCTCATAGATATTTGGAAGGAAGGGGAATTAAAGAGGTATGGGAGGCCTTAAACCTAATATTTATTGTATTTATGTCTTATGGATACCACCCTAGAAATGATATCATTTGATGATGTAGATATTAGGAATCAATTTCCAACTAAAATATATTCAATAACTTAAATGGATTTTGTACTTAGTCTCTTAATTTGGATTACTTTGCCTAAGATAAAACATTTTTCCCTAATAGGGCTGATTTTGATCATTGATAATTAATTGTGCCTCAGTAGGGCTGATTTGATTCAATGGTTGGTCTAAATATTGTTCCCATGTAGGGCAAATTGGCAAGAATAAGCTCAAGGATATAACCTAATGCATATATTAAATATGAGAGGGAAAAAAACTGATAGATGTGATGTTGTAAATTATTAAATCAATCAAAAATAACAAGGCATATGAGTATGCACAAAGTGATTAAAGATATTAATAGAAGAATAAAGGTGGCTGGGATAACCCAAGATACATCATGTATCAAAGCATTGCCTACATAGTCTAAATTGATTGCAATCCAATGTAGTTCACCCAAAAGTGGGAGAAAATGGGATGAATAATAAATAATAGAACAAATATGGACCATTGTTTGATCAGACTCATAATGTATGCCAAGAGATGCATATATTACATAGATTTAGGTGCAAGATTACCATTGATACCTAGTTTCATTGGTGCACTTGAGAGCTAATCTTCAAAGCTACATTTATTTTGAGACTTGGATCCAAATCACTTCGTGATTACTATAACAAAATGAAATTATGCATCATAAGTATGAATAACTTAAAATGACATTGTATTTCAATTGCATTGATCCAATTTAAATGTGAATATTTATAACTAAGGATAATGATAAGGACTAGCAAGACTAGAGTTATAACTATTTACATTTAAATAAAAAATAACGAGAAACAAGGAAAAATAATACATAGATACAACTAAATTATAATCCATATATGAATAATCAAGACTTAATTAGGAACAAAAATGTATAAAATAAAACCAAGAATAACTTAATAAATAATATGAAATCAAGATATGAATAATCAAGATCCATGTGTAATATCAAGTTGTACTTGAAAAACAAAAAAAAGAACAAAATAAAACAAAATAGGAACTCAAAATACCAATAATAAAAAAGAAGAAACAACAAAGGAAGAGAAATTAAATGAATGAAGAGATAAGACAACACAACAAAACACCAAAAAAATTAAATAAATTCACATATAAAATTTAGTCACAAAGCTTGTGCATTTTGAAATTGATAGTTCAGTTATGTGTAGTAGAGGAATTAATTTCTACAACATAAAAATAACAAGGACACAAATTTACCCCTAAGTTATATGGAAACAACATAGAACAAAATGGGGGAAAAGAAGAAAATGAAGGGGGTGGCCAAACTGGCTCTAGATATATGATAAAATGGATGTTGCTTACATAGTTCCATGGATGTGAGATCCAATAAGAACTTCAAGACAAATGTAGTTCTCACAAGAAATGGGATAAAATAAAAGTGATGATAATAAAAACATGATTGATTCCATAAAGGAAATAAGTAAAATAGGATCACAAAATGGTGAGAGCTTTCAAATTAGTGCTTGCAAAATGGCAAGAGCGTAGGACATGCAAAATAAACAAAAGTGCAAGATAATGTTTTTGTTATTTTTGTCAATCAATTTCTAATTTTTTTGGGTTTTGAGATAATAAATAGAAATGAAATATTAATAAAAGGTCCAAATAACTACCTAGCTAAGGAGATGCATGTCCATAGGTAATAATTTAAACAATAGCTAAACTGGCTGCAACGGTCTCATGAATATAAACAATGGCATAGGGAACTAACCAATTAAGGATATTTTCATCCAGGACTAAAATTTCTAATAATAGCTAAAGTTGGCTGCAATTGCACATGCTTAAAAATCAATGAGAGCGAGGTCCTGTTAAGGCATACATGCCTACCAAATAGAAACAAACTAATAATAGAATAGTATGCAACATGAGATAAATCTAAATAACCATCTAATAGGAAAAAAACCTAAGCTAAAGATGTATCCATGTTCATTTTTGTATAATAAGAGGCTGAAAAATAATATACACACTAAATTACTTTGTATAAATGGTGTTGAATGTGCCCAAAATGCCTATGAGTCATAATTAGGATCATAATTGGTCCATGGATAAAATATGTTCAAGTTATAATGGCCTATGGTGTGAAAAGAATGTGGTTCTAAATAGAATGGTTCAAAATGAATAAGGTCTAAAAGATGATGGTCTAGGGTGGGATAAAATGAGCCTATCTGAAATATAAATGAACTAAAATGCCAATGATCCAAAGTTTAAATTGTCCAGAGTCATAAAATAATATAGTTCTTATAAGAATAGTCTAGGGTGGGTAAAAAATGAATATGGTCCAACATGGGATGATCTAATATATAATGGTAAGATAAAATAACTTCAGCATGTGTTTCCCCCAATTAAGGGGTCTTATAAACAATGGTTTAAAAGTTGTCAAGAGTAGAACCATTTGAGATGTACAATGTTCATGAGCTATGGAAGTTATTCACCACTTGGATTAGCCATATGGTATGCCCCTAATCCATAATTCACTATGATAATGTAAGGGCCAATTCAATTGGGTTGGAACCTACCCTTTTTCTTGCATTCAACATTTTTTTTTCTTATGGTTCTCTTTCAAGACCAAATCACCAATCTCAAAATCCCTAGGGAGAATGTGCTTGTTGTAGCTTCAATGTAATCTATTATGATAGGTTTAAAAATTTTCTAGGGAATCCAAATTATGACCATCAATAATTTATAGTTATTTCAACCTTGAGATTATATACTCTTTGTCATCTTCAATACTCTCCAAAGAGACTCATAATGAAGGAAACTCAATATTAATGGGGATAATAGCTTATATTCCATAAACAAGGGAGTATAGAGTGGCTCCTATGGGGGATTGATGACTGGTTTGATAATCCCAAAGGTAGGAAAAATTTGCAAGTGCCAATGATGGCTAACATCATTGACAATCTTATTTAATATAGCAATACTGGTCTTGTTTGATGCCTCAGCTTATCCATTGCCTTGTGGGTTATATGGTGTGTATTTCTTATGCTTGATTTTGAATTTTGCATAAAGTTCTTTAACATCTATATTTACAAATGATCCACCATTATCGGATATAATGTGATCTAGTTTACCATATTTACAGATGATATGGCGATGTATAAACCTGGAAATCTACTTCTTAGTGACATAAGTTATAGGAATGGCCTCAATCCACTTGGTAAAATACTTGGTAGTAGTTAATATATGTTTATTTCCATATAAATATGTGGGGTTTATTTTTTTAATGAGATTGAGGCCCCAAGTAGAAAATGGACGTGGTGTAGTGATTGGATGTAGTGGTAAGGAAGGTCCATGTATCAAATTTCCATGTTGTTGATAAGGAACACACTTCCTTACATAATTGTAGGCATTTGTCTCCATTTTGGGCCAATAGTAGTCTATTTTAAGAATTTTTTTAGATAATAACACACCATTGGTGTGAGACCCACACATTCCTTCATGAACCTCCTTAAAAATTAGCTTGGATTATCCTGAAGATAAACAACAATGTAACATTTAATCATAGCCTTTGTGATAAAGTGTGTTTCAAGGAGGGTATAATGGGCTATGTAGTGAAGGAAAATTTTTTTATTATTATTAGAAAGGTTAAGTGGAAAAAAGTGATCATGGAAATAATTATAAAAGTCTTAGAACCAAGGAAATTTAGGTGTGATATTAGGACCATAAATGACACATACTCTTTCTAAATATGGAAAGATATGAGTAGGCTATAGAATATTATTGATGAGAAACTGATACTCTTTATCATAGATTTAAATATATATCATGGACCCAATTATTGTCATTACATCATCAGATCTATTGTTCACCTATGATACTTGTTTAAATTACAAATATTTAAAATAATCCTTGAGATTATCTATAATTTGCTTGTAGGGTACAAGCTTGTCATCTCTAGTTTGATATTGATCAGTGGTTTGATTGATAATCAATTGGTAATCACCATAGACCCTTAAATTTTGGATATCCCATTGTACTACAAGATGAAGGCCCATAATAAGTGCCTCATACTTGGCCATATTATTGTTATAGTGAAAATTAATGTGAAACTCTTTGGGAATCAAATCTCCTTATAGTGTAATCAACATTATCCCAACTCTAAATCCATGAGGAGTGAAGGAACCATCAAAATATATATTACATTTTTTAGGTTTATGCTGCACTTCTTCCACTGTCATAATATAATCATCTAAAGAGTCAAATCTAAGTCGTTGAGTGTCTATAATAGGAACTATTGTAAGTTAATCATCAATAACCTGGCCCTTAAAAACCTTTTAATTTTGATACTCAACATCAAAATCACTTAATATCATGACCCATTTGACCATATGACCTATGAGAGCTACTTTGGATAATAAAAATTTGAGAGGATCCACCTTAAAAATAACAATAGTTTTATTGTTTGACATATAATGTCATAACTTTTGGGAGTCAAACACTATAGTTAAATGTATCTTATCAATAGGCATATAATTGTGTTCATAAGCCACCAGTGTCTAGCTTAAATAATAAATTACATGTTCTTTAACTTGATCATCATATTGGGCCAAAAGTGCCTTCAGCATATGCTTAGTCATTGAAATGTAAAGAAGCAATGGTTGTCCAAGTATTGGTGGTCTCAAAACTGGTGGGTTGGGAAAATATGTTATGAATTTCACAAATTATACTTGACACTCTTCTTCTCATTTAAATGTAACCCATTTTTTCAAGAGATGTGTAAATGGGTGGCATTTATCTGCCAATTACGAAATAAACCTATGAATAGACTAAATATTTCCTTACAGACTTCAAAACTATTTAAGATTTGAAAGAAGAGGCATTTTAATAATGGCCTTGACCTCAGTAGGGTTGAATTTGTTCCCTCTTTATGATATAATAAACTCTAGAAATTTTCTTGAAGTGACTCCAAAGACACACATATTAGGATTCAAATGGACCTTATACTCATAAAGTCTCTCAAATATTATTCATACAACATCAGGATGTCCAAAAAATGTCCTTAATTTTGATAGGATTTCATCAACATATCCCTCAAAAATATCATGTATCATTTTATGGAAGATGATAGTCATAGCATGCTGATAAGTGGCTCCAACATTCTTCAATCCAAATGACATGACTTGATAATAGAATGTTTCCCACATAGTGGTGAATGTAGTTTTATGTTGGTCTTCTTGAGCTATCTTTATTTGATTGTATCCATAAAATCCATCCATAAGGGATAACATCTCATACCCAATAGTAGAATCTATAATCATATCAATGTTGTGAAAAGGAAAATCATCTTTAGGGAATGTTTTATTAATATCTTTGAAATCAGTACAAAGATGTATACCCTATGGCTTTTTACTAACTATAACTATGTTTGATATCCATTAATAATAGTAAATTGGTCTAATTAATCCTACTAATAATTTCTCCATTTTGGCTTTACCAAAAGAGTGATGTGTGGATGCATCTTCTATAATATTTATTTGACTAGCTTGTCATCTGGATGAATAATAAGGAAATGCACAACCAATTGAGGGTCTAACCCTAGCATATTAGAATACACCCATGAAAAAATGTCAATAAAATAATTCAAAATGGATATAATGTGTTCTTTCTCTACTTTAGTAAGGGAAGCTCCAAGGTAAACAATTTTGGGATCATCATATGTTCTTAAGTTCACTTCATTAGTGTTTTCTAAAAAGAGTGTATAATCATCTTCTAGAATAGTAGGCACTATGTGATAATTATCATCTTATTCTAATACAATTTATTTTTATTCCTCCAAAATATTTGTATAAAGTGATGAATCTAAATCCACCAAATCAGGTAATGGCTAATTAGAAAAAATATCAAGAAAATCAAGAGCAAGATGCTCAAAGACTTGTTATTATGTGATGCTAGTGTTAGATATAGAGCTAGGAATTGATGGACCTTGAACATCCTTTGGGTATGAGAAAACTTTCCCATATAAGAGTGCTTGAAATAAGTTTTCACTCAAGGTCTTATATTTTTCTTTACTTTTTCCCTAATCAATGAGTGCCTTAAAGAGGTTTTCACCTGAAGATCTCGATGTTTTATATTTTTCATGACCAAGAAAGTTTTCCTACTCTCCAAAATAAGTAGAAGTATCTAAACAAAATTAAATAATTTTTTATGATCACCAATGGGAAATCCATCTCTAATTCCCATATACTCTACAATTTATTTTTCATTCTAGAACTCATCAAGGCATATGACCAAATTTTGTCAGTCCCAATCAATGAGTTTAGGATGGAAAAGGCACAGGGAACAATGGGGTGTTAAGGTCATAATGGAATTTGATTTAAATAAATCCATGTCATCAATATCATCAAAAAGTCTATAATGGGATACTACATCACTTGTAGTGGTCTCACCGCTAGTCAATTCATAATAATCACTAGTAAAAGTCATGAGGTCACCCCTAGGTGGTATAAATCTAAGACTATGATTTAAATTAGGTATACCAACTAATAAATGTTTTAAGATTCCTTACATTTATGGGCCAATTCCCTTTCTTATTTAATCAAAAATTTCCATGATCTGATTAGGGATAAGATATTTTAGATTCTAAAAATAATCAATAATGCCATCATAATATAACCAACCTCCTTCAGTGAAAGCTTCTCGATCCTATTTTAGAGAAGTAGCAGGTATAAATACCATTGGTGATTTATTTATTTATTTCTTTTATTTCCAAATCAATTTGGGTATGTTAGGTACTTTGGAAGGTTTGGGTTTACCAAATTATTTGGGATATTTTGACAACTTATCAATAAGGAAGGCATCTTTAATATGGTATGTGGAAATGCCCACGTCTTCTATAACATGTTTTATAAGACTTATAGGAAATGGATTAGATGAAGTTGAAGCAAGGTTACTAGGGTTGATATAATTGGATTTTTGTGGATGTAAAACTATATACTTATTCTTCTTTACAACAAATTCAAAACCAAGATAATAGTTATAATTAGGATATTTATCCTCTAGATGTTTACAATACTGATAAGGTTGTAGATCGATAGAAATAGTGAACTTTATCCCATCATGGAGAAACTTAAGCCATTAATTTAAGGTGGATGGAACAACTTATACTTCATTGATCTAAGGATGACTTGGAACTATGTTATAAGGAAACTCAATATCCACAATATGTAATGGGAAATAGACCCAACAATAATTATCAAACAAATTGTACTAGAATAATCCCTCTTGATGTTGTCATAATATTTTATGGTGGTTGTCTCTGGCTAAATGCCCTTTGTAGTTTATCCAAATCTATGTACCATTTTGAGGGACACTATGTTCATCCTTGAACCATTATCTATAAGAACCCACTTGATCTTATGGTTTTCAATGATGACCTCAATATATAATGGGTTATTATGGCTGGGACCAAGGGTGGACATGTCTTTTTTATCAAAGATAAGCTATCAAAATGAAGACAAATATCCTACAAGTGTTTAAAATTATTTAGGATTAATATATTGGGGAATATTAGTTTTTTATAAAAGGTCATTTAAAATAATTTTATGGACTTATGACTTACGCAAGAGACCTAAGATAGAAATTTTCATAGGGGTTTACTCAGTTAGTCCAATAGACTATAAGTATTTTCAATACTATGACAAGATGGTTTAGCCTTGGTTGGCCTAGTGTTTACCTTTGGATCTAAAGGCATAATTTTCATGTTGGTTTTAGTGTTATAAGAAGAGTGCAATGGGCCCTAAAAAGTAACTCATGATAATCTAGTTGTGATTATGTAATCTAGAGGTGGCAAAGAGCTAGTATAATTAAAAGATGAAGAGAAAGGGCCTTAGAGAGTGACTCGCAAGTGTCTAGTTATGTTAGAGAAATTTTGATTTGGTGATGAGCCATTATAATTAGAGGAAAGATGGGGTCCAAAAATAGTAACCCATACAAATGGAGGTACAAAAAAATTGTGTGAACTTGACATGTTGTTACTTGAGGAAGAGGGTGTTGACCCTATAATAATGGGTTTCTTATTGTGAGGAGTATGGGATGGTTCATGGGATTTAATAGTAACATTAGCAATGTGATTTGCAAAAATGCATCCCATGGTATTATTGTATTCATAAGGCATATTATTTAACCTAGGTTATTATCATGGGTATTATTAACCTGATTATGATCATGTTAATTATGATTTTGACCTTGGTTTTGATTCTACCACTAATTTTATCCTTGATTTTGATTATCCTTTGGTAGTTATTGATTATGTAGAGGAAATGGATCTTTGTAGATTCCCATATCTTGATTAGTGTCTTATGTAATAAGTTTGATCTCAATTTCACTACTTTCAATTAAATCTTCACTAAGGTATCACAATTGGACATACTTATAAGCATTATGACCAATAACATGATGGAAGTTGCAAAATTCATTTGCTTGATACCAATCGAGTTTGGGTTGATCTTCAAGGAATGGAATTGATATAGGACATATAATCAAATTAGATACTATTAGATTTTGGAAGACTTCTTTAATAGGCTCTTCTAGTTTTATGAAATCTCTAGAGTTGTTATTGAACACCCTTCATGGGGGGACTCTTTGCAAAGTGTCTAGTGGATTGGGTGGATCTAATTGCACATTTAGAGTTGGCAAAGCTTACACCATTTGTACGTTTCTTGATTTAATTACTCCATTTCTAACCATTTTTTTGCTCTTGTTAAACCCCTTGGGTTTCTTTATTATAATATTTTGACTAGGAGATTAGGTCTAATTTGACATTTAAACCTATGAATAAAAATTTACAAGGCCTTTGGTGATAAAATCCTTCTCAATATTCACACCCTTGTCTATTATTTATTTAAATGTGTTTGTGCAAGAAATCCATGGATTGTGTGCCACCTCAAGGTGTAAATAATTTGAAAATATGTCAGCCAACTATTTGTCCAGAAATTTATGTTGAAAGCATCCAACTAATGCTCTCAACCACTATAGATATGTTATGAAGCTTTATTCATCTACTTTTTGGCTTTGCACAAGTAAATAACAATCAATTCATGCTTAATATTGTAAGAGAAGTGATTGATAAAAATTTTAGATAGGTCATTCCAATATGTAACCAATACCTTGGGTAACTTAAGAATCTAGTCTAGAGCTTGCCCTACTAAACTTTGTGGAAAAAAATGATTAAAATAAATTATTGTGTAAGCTAACTCTTATAATAACACCAAAAATACTTGAATGTGTTCTTGAGGGTCATCCTTTCCTTTGTATATATTGAATTTAGATGCCTCAAAATGAGGCAAAAAAAGGACTTGGAGAATATTCAAATTGAATAGACATGGACATATCTCATCAAATTTGTAATTTTTTATTTTTTTTCTTATCTCTAATCATGACACAATTTATTTCATCTAATTCCACTCTTTAATGTTTGGCACATTGGTGGGTAGAATATAATTTTGTTGTGGTGGTATGTGCCCCTATTATGTGGATTTTTTTAGGGATATACACTCTACGATCCTTAACTTTATTTTGATTTTATCCTTTAGTTGATTAAGTGATCCATTGATTTATAGTTTGATAAACATTACTTGAATTTTATCACCTTAAATTGTAAGTGTTCTATTGATTTTGTGGAGTCCATGGTCTATTCACCAAAGTACGTGTTGGTTGAGACAAACTAGCCAAATTGTTTTGAACAATATCTTTAATATGCAATGAATGTGTTAGTCCTTGATTTTATGAAAGGATAAGAGGTTATTTATGATTTAAAAAGGTATGATCAATGTCTATTGAAGCATGTTGTAGAACCTCTTGAGACTTAGGTTGTTCTATTAAGACATCTTGATACATTGTAGGTGTGTTCTCTACTAAAGTGTGTTGTGTTTGTTTAACTACATTACCTTATTCCTTGTAATTATTTTTATGTATATAAGTAAAAAATAAAGATTATATCAAGTCCATGATAATTTCGTCTGCATATCATTAACTTATCTTCTTGATCTTGGTGATAAGATCCTGACCGTTATGTGTTGACTCAATAAGCACTTCCTTCACTTTGATAGAATATGTAATGTTTTTTTATCAATATGCATGAGGTATTACTATCACTATTATTCTTATACCATAACCAAGTTATTAAATTATTCTATAAGAAACATTGATGGTAATCTAGCATCAGATTGATTCATCTTTGTCCTTTAGGGGTTAGTGTTCAAAGTAATCTTATTTAGATCATATGGGCATTGGAATGTATTAAAATACCACATAATTTTCATGTACATCATAAAATGGATCCTCCTAATATCTATGGGTGTAAGGGACCCTACTATGAGTTTACCTTTACATCATTTCTAAAGTTTTGTTCCCTATGTTTGGAAAGATTTGGAAAATGTTTTGCAAATGTTAACAAGGTGTGTTTTGATTTTCTCTAAACAAGTGACAAGCTAAAAAGAGACTATAATAAATATAAGGTGGCATAATACCACATAATTAGAAGAAAGGTTTCATGAATTTACTCAACTTTGGTAGGTTGGAATCATAAAATTAGAAGAGGGTATGATAACTCTAAAACCTATAGTGTAAACTAGTACACCAAATGTATATTTAGAGATACATCAATATCATAAAATCTAGTTCAAATTAGATGAGTTTCTACTAGAAAATTATAAGAGAGTCTTTATAATGAGTAATGTAACAATTCAAACTAAGAAACTCAAGATGTGAAAACATGCAAGAATTCCTAGATATAAAACTAAAACCAAATGGGCAGTACAATGCCGAAGAAGTAGAATAAAATGTGTTCTATAACTTAGAGTGTAAGTGACATGTTAGATAACCCAAGTTCACAATGATCAAATGATGATTATGAATCTCTAAATGTCCTTCAACCTAAATGGGAAATTGTACCCAGGGTAACTCAAACCAAGTGAAAATGGTAAACTAATTAGTATGTTGGCCTGGAACTTAGAAAGGTGATATTATAAATTTGAATTAAAAAGTGAAAGATTTGTAAGTGACATGTTAGATAACCCAAGTTCACAATGATCAAATGATGATGATGAATCTCTAAATGTCCTTTAACCTAAATGGTAAATTGTACCCAGGGTAACTCAAACCAAGTGAAAATGGTAAACCAATTAGTATGTTGGCCTAGAACTTAGAAAGGTGATATTATAAATTTGAATTAAAAAGTGAAAGATTTGGATATTTTTGGAAAAAAATTTTAGACTCAAATGGGTATCATAACAATGTTTCTTAGATAATATAAACATGATGTTTAAAAGGATTTGAACAAGCCAAAAAGATGATTTGGATTTGGTTCGCATAACACCTCCTTGTTTAAATAAAATGGTGGACAATAAATGTGTTTAATTGATATTTTCATTAACAAACAAGTTTTTAGACTCAAATCAAGACTACTTAAGTAAAATAAAAGATAAATACAACTAAGTAAATCATCCTAGGCCATAAATTGATAAGGTTACATTGTATTGTGTAAATACATCTATATATGTGTTTTTAGGAGGATTTTAAGTGTTAATACAAAAATAAAAGTGCATGAAGTAGTAGGGTTTTTACACCCCCTTATCCTAAAAGATTTTTCAATGACATGGACCTTCAAGATACTTGCCCTACATTAACAATATGTTTTCAGCAAGTGGGGTTATTTTAAAACTTGAAATTTTGATCATCTAGATGGTCCCAAGTGTGATTAACACTAGATATACCTCACATCAATTTATTTCATAGTGATTAACTTAATATGCAAGGGTTTATTCTTTTGCATAAGGAATCCATATGTACATTACTTATTTTAATCCCCCTAGTTAACTAGACCTGACTTGGGTCTTCATTACAATTGAAAAGGTTAGCCACTTAAGCCCCTAGCAATCATAGTAAATGTACCCTAATTTATATACCCTATTTTGGATTAGGGTTGAAACAATGTTGGGAGATGAAACCCTGGGCCAAATCTTCCCTAAAAAACTTGTGAAGTAGTTATGAACTCCCCCTCACAAGATAAATGGAATAAAATAAATGATCTAAGTGAAAAAACTTTAGAATTTGTGTTTAAATCACCCAAACCATACAGGTTTTGGGGAGATCCCTAACAACATTCTTTTCACACCTTGGAAAAAGTCACAATTGAAAGGAAGAAGCACTTTTGGTAACCTGAGTTCCCTAAAGGGGATGGGGGAAGATCATACATGCATCCTTCATTTTGTACAAAAAATAAACAAGTATGAAATGATCTCACATAAACCACACACTTCTTAAAAACTTTGTAATTTAAGTGAGTGTAAATTTTATGCACAAAAAGTGAAGTGTTTGATGATGTTTTTGGCCCCCTTGGCCTTAGCTATAAACTTTGAAAATTTTCACAAAATAAATTAACACAAAAGCATCTAGATTCCTTTTAAACACCAAAAGGGAAGTTCAAGACTTAATCAACCTTAAATTCATCTCTTTTCCAAGAATGTGACTTGAAAATGTTAGAGGGTTTCCTTCTAATTTTTAAGCACAACCATTAATGAAATAAGCAATATTTGAAAACTTGCTCTTGGGTTCTCTATTTTCATTTTATAGAGACTAATGTCGATTAATAGTGATCGATGTCAGTTACAACAAGATCGATGATGGTCATAAAAAACCTAATGTTGGTCAATAAAAATTGATGTTGATTACATATGAACCTTTAGGAAAAAAATTATTTTCTCAAAAAAATACTTGTTATCCCAATTTAGAATAAAATATCTAGAAATTTTCTAGACATATAAAATATAATGTTCAGATAGAGACATAAAAACCAAAAAAACAACTTGCAATCTTCAATAAAGCCCAAAAATCCAATTTTTATATCATAATTTCCCCTAAAATAGATTTGATACTAGTTAGATATGACTGATTTCAGTTAAATAGAATCAATGTCAGTCATATAGAACTAATATTGGTCACTATGTAAATTTTGTGTCAACAAAAATCCAAAAACATAGGAAAAATAATCTCAAGAAAAACAATGTCAAAAACTTTTTTTTTTTGGATTTTTAAGGTCTTTTTAGGAAATATAAGATTTCCAAGTTGGTATCCTTTCTTGAATGGGATGCATGGTCCCACTAGGAATTCCAAGATGTAGAGATGGAATCCTAAGATAGTTAGATCAAGCATTAGTCAAGAAAAAATAAAAAATGCACAAGAACAAAACTAGATAAGCTAACTCCTTCAATAGGGTTTTCAAAATGATAATTAAGAGTTATTAAAATAAAGAACATACACAATACTTTCCCAAGAGCATCCCAGCATCCAAATTCGGCTCAAAATCATGATTTTCCCCTTGATTTAGTGTTCAAGTCTTTGTCAATGATGCAAAGAAAATGTCCTCCATCATCTCAAGATCACTAATGAAACTAGGCTCATGATATTTGAATCAATGTTATGCCTATCAATGAAGCTATCCTATTGCAAACTAAGCATTATAACACTGCACAAAGAAATATTGTGGAGAGAATTTTGCATGATGAGTTTACACAAATGAATCTTAAAATGGTGGTATTGGCCCTTCTATTTATAGATTTTTGAATTTGATCAAGATCAACCATGACCATCTATCTTGAGATCAAGATGTGTGGCCATGAATTAATTTAGTATTTGAGAATTAATCTATAAATATTTGAAAGGAAGGGGCATTAAAGAGGCATGGGAGGCCTTAAACTTGATATTTATTACATTTATGGCTTATGGATACCACCCAAAAATTATGTCATTTGATGATGTAGATATTAGGAATCAATTTCCAACTAAAATATATTCAATAACTTCCATGGATTTTTGACTTAAGCTCTTAATTTGGATTAATTTACCTAACTGAGATTAATCGAATTTTATGTAATTCTTTGGAAATTGGTTGCACATAATTAATCAAATTGGTTAGAATGTCATATTATTGGGTCATAATTTGATTGGAGTGGAATTATAGGATGATTTTAGTTTCATATATACCAATATCCCATTTATGATGTTGTCGACATAAAATAACACATGTATGTACCATGTGATCCCAAATTAGAAAAAAAGAGCAATCTAAAGCACTAAAATGCATTTTCATCATTTTTACTTGAAATGATTTGATAAAAGTTAATAATCACATAAAATGAATTACTTTATTTAGGTATACATTATACTAAATTGTCACTTATATATGACAAGCTCAAATCATTTATTGCATTTAAATGATTTTTTCCTAAATTGTATAGTTTCACAAATTTCAAGTAAGATTGACAATATCAACACAATGGTATTAGGAATTTTATGTCTACATATCATTTTCATCAGAATCCAAGTAGTTCATGGTAGTTGGGGAAGGGTCCTAGATCAAATTTATGGGCATTAGTTTTTGGGTTGAGGACCTAAGCTTTATGAATGATTATTAAGAGTGGAAAGTAGTTTAAACCCTCTCTAACACCCTAATAGTGACCTGATATGGAATATGTGATTAAAAATTACTTTTAATGGTTTGTTTTACCTAATATGATTATTTTAGGTTGTATTAAACTCTCCTAGGTACCTCTAAGTGGAATTGGTTTGTCATAAGAGTGATTAGAAGCTACAAGAAACCCCTTGTTTCTCATATTTTTGGTGTAACAAGAAGCATTGACTAGGTAAAAGCATGAAAATGATTGGTGGATGATGTGTAAGACTTTTTTTTTGTGTATATATAAGTTTTTAATCATTTTAAAGACTTTAAATATGCTAAACTGGTCATATAAGTTGAATTATCATTAAAAAGGCATAGTGAGAAAGAAAGTGAGAAAAATAGGCAGAAGTGAGAATGAGATTAGGGATGGGTTTTTAATGATTATGGATGGATAAAAATTAATGGGTTTATTATTAAATACCTAAAAAACATACATAATGGACATAAGTTTTGAATAATATTGTGTATGGTAAAAATTTGATCTCAATCTGACTTATCTAACACAGTGAGGTCTATGTACAGTGAAGTAATGAGATTGGTCTGTAAGACCAATAATGATATTTGATATTATAATATATTTTTTATAAATTAATATAAGGATTTTTTAGGATCATATAAACCCATTGTAATTTCATTAAAGTGAATCTATGGGTATTTAGTGAGATATTTGGAGTACAGGTATGGATTATGATAATGAAAGTGTTTATTATGATTGTAATGAAGATCTATCCACAGTCATTAAAATAGCTTGTAAATTTTGTTTAAAAGAGAAGAATAATATGGAATAATGCACCCATATTATAATGAAATTAAATTCTTTGGAGGCATAAGTGGATAAATATGCAATCAAGATGAAGACATATCAAAAATTTGAGAGTACTAAAAAGCTTAACAATATTTTGGATAGTCAAAGGTCCTTTCATGATAAGACAGGTCTTGGTTAAAAATAATATGAGGAGTTAAAGGAGAGTTAGTTGACAAAATTCAATGATATATAAAGCACTGATAATGTTGATAAAATAAAGACTTGTGTAAAAGTGGTCAATTATGAAGTCAATCATCAACAAGCCAAAAAAAGGTTTTGTTCCATCAAAGGATATCAAAGGTAGTGGTGTATCATCCAATGATAATAAAAATAAAAATGAGGTTAGATATTCAAATTATGTTAATTATTTCAATGTTTATTTTTTCTCTTGTGGTCAATTTAGATATAAAGCTATTGACTATAGATAGAGAAGTAGAATCCTGTATTATAACTACAACCAAAGAGGACATATTATAAGATATTTTAAGATAAGACCTATGAGGAAGACTAGTCAAGTTAAGAATATATTTCGTCATGAAACTAAATAATGGATTAAGAAAGGAAACCCTATGGGTAAGATGAAAGAGAAGTAGGAATCTAGAGGAGAAGAATCTATGATAGTTCAAACTACCTTTCATACTCAAAATGAAGATTTGAAGTGGTACATATATAGTGGTTCTTCAATTCACATGACAAGAGATAAGAGAAAATTCATCACTTTTAAGAATAATTCCATAGGATTATTAAGTTTTGTAGATAACACATCTTCCAATATAGTTGTCAAAGGTGCCTTAAACTTGGACAATGGGAAGACCAATATAAAAAATATATTGTATGTAGATGGCTTGAAATACAACTTGTTGAGTGTAATTAAAATGTATACCAAAGGACATACCCTAAATTTTCATGGAAAAGGATGTGATATAAGGAGATAAAAATTAGGTAGGTTGATTTTCAAAACCAAGAGAATTGAGAAAAATTTATATGTATTGAATGAGATCACAAAAGAGAAGTGTTTTATGAGCAAGGTAGATGAAAGTTGGTTATCGAATAGGAGGTTAGGTCATATAAAATTTGACAATATGGTCAATATTAGATCTAAGGGTTCCATGAAGAATATCCCCAAAATTTCCAAACTTATAGATGATCTTTGTAAGGAATGTCAACATGGTAAGCAGACTTGGAGGAGATTTAAGTCTAAAGAATACTCTATTACTAGACCTTTAAAACTAATTTATACTGATATATGTGGTCCTAAAATGATTCAAAGTATTCAAGATGATAGGTATTTCATGTTGCTTATAGATGAATTCACAAGAATGACTTGGGTATCATTATTAAAAGAAAAGTCAAAAGCTCTAGGTAAGATCAAAACTTTTAAAGCTTTGGTTGAAAATGAGATGAATGTGAAGATCAAGTGCCTTAAGTCTGACAAAGGAGGAGAGTTTTGGTCAAATGAGTTTGATTGATTTTTGTGAGGTAAATGAAATAATAATACAATTCTCAACTTCTAGAACACCTCAAAGAATGAGGTAGTTAAAATAAAGAATAGAATAGTTCAAGAAATGGTAAGGACAATATACACATAATATTTTTAAACTTTTATCAATTATTGTTGTTCTTTATCTTGTAGGAACACATCGAGTCTCAATCTATATGAGTGCACACATTAAGGGGTGCACTAGGAAAGGGGTAGATAGACCAATGGTTCTTATTAGTATTATTTTCCTTTTACCACTTGTTATCTACACACTTATCTATTAAAAACTATTCCCCTAAGTTTGTTCTTATCTCTTGTTTACTCCTCCAGTTATTTCCCACATGTTATCCCCCTTTTCCTACCCTAAAACTCATTTTTATAGTTTGTAGTACTATGTCAACTAGGTCAACCTTCTACTCTTATTGGTGAAATTCATTTAGGGTCTAGGTCAGCTCTTATCTGACCTAGCCTATGACCTAATTAGTATTTACCAACATCAGTACTAGGTTGACTGCGTCAGCTAAAACTTTTAAAATGGATTATAGTTAAATCTACCTATATATACAAGATCATTTCACCATTATTTAAATAAGAGAAGAAGTAAGAGTTATTGTGCATCTATTTATCCACCATTCTAATTGAGGATCAAGCTTAGGGTTTCATAATTTATTTGGAGATATGGATATTATCTTATGGAGAAGTATTTTGGATGAATTGATAGGTTGTGTAGCCTAGATATGATTTATCCTTGCCATCCTTACATGCCACAAAAACCTCTTACAAAGCACCTTGACCAAGGGAGATATTGAGGCTTGACCGAATCATCTTTAAAGGTAAGAATTCCTAACTTTGTTCCTCCTTTGTAAGAGTAGATATGAATTTATACTTCTCTTCCATGAATTAAGATTATGTATACATTTACATGAGTATATTTCTCTTATTCATGTTTAATTTTGTTCTTTAGTACCCCCACTTTGTGCTAAAAGCTTTGGTGAGCACTATATTAGATTTCTTTGATCTACTTGTTATTAGTATAGTGAATATGAAAACATAGGGCTTAGTTAGGGTTACTACATGGTTTTTCTTGATTGAATGATTTGAAACCCTCCCTAGTATTATTTTTATGATAAGATATCCCCTAATTAGGTCTACCATAACCACATATTGTTTATGTTCCCAATTATCAATTTATCCCCAATTAGAAGTGTAAGTAGGATCTATCTTCTCTAAGTTAGGATTGATTTATAGATGTGATGCATTTTTTATTGCATACATTCTATTAAACCCAAATTTAATCTAACCCTTACAATTTTTCTTTCACATTTTTCATTTTCTATCAATTTATTTATTACTTTTCTCTATTTATGATATTAGGTCAATAGGGCTAGTATAGTTTCTAACTTTTATACACATATTTAACACACACTCACATCAAAATGACTATGTTATTTTTATGTAGGTATTCATTAGATATAAGTTACTATATCAAATAGGTTGACATGATAATATTTTTCACTTCTAGATAGGCTACTAAGTCAAAAAGGTCGACACAGTTATCTTATAGGCTTATAGAAAATATACTAGGTCGACTAGGCTAGTATAGTTTTCTAGATAGCTTCTAGAAAATATACTAGCTCAACTAAGCTAGTATAGTCATCTTCATAGGCTTTAAAAAATAGGAAATTTTAGAACTAAGCTGACCCAATTGACAGAATTGGTAGAATTTTCAAGTAACATTCATGACACTTTAATAGCATAGATGGTGTGGACACCTCCAATTTTTGAAGAACTTCATAGGAGTATGCTTATGGATCATGTTATGATTGGGACATATCACTTTGATAGATAACATGACCCTTATATCCTACTTATCCTTGATATGCATGTGAATCTCCTTTAACCTTCTGTGGACCTTACCCCTCCCTCAATAAAGCCTAGTTTGGATCCCATTCTCACACCCACTCTAGATAAGTCTCTTCCTACTTCTAATCCTATCTCTCCCTCAATGGATCTTTGTACAACCTCTCCACTATCCCCACATTATCTTGGTGATGGTTTTCTTCCTTTACCATAGTTATCTCCTTTACCCACCAAATGGGTTGATCAAACTTATTGTGACATTCATAAAGTTATCAGTCATTGGACTAGAGATCATTCCCTATACCAAGCTCTTGTAGATTTTGTTACACCTCCTTCTATGAGTACACATACCAAGACTACTCATAGGCATATTTATTGCTTCCATAACATAAATAACCATTCATCCACACATTGTCACAAGTTACACCAATATATTACCACTTTACATCCTACTACTCCTCAATCCTCAAACAAGGCTATACCTCCCTTGAATGTACTACATGAGTATATTCCTAAATATGGAGAGGTATATTGTCTCTATCACCAATATTTCACAGATCACATCAATCATTGTTGCATCATTTATTAGCATCTTAAAGATCACCTTTTAGTCATTCATATACCTTATATTGTTCCTCCCATAGGTCATTCTCACAAGAAGGATCCCCATTATTCCCTCATGGTTTCACCTCTTATGGCTCCATATCCTCTTATGGCCCCTTATAAACTCATATTCCTCCACTTGTGAATCCTTCACCCATGGACCTTCCCTTACCCATGGACCCTTCTTCACCTGTGAGTCCCTCACCCATGGCACCTTCCCCACTAATGACCCCTTCATCTCCCATAGAAACTAATCCCATGCATTCTCTTGAGAATACCTTGCCTTATATCCCTCATCATCATGATATTTCAATCATTCATACATTTTATATCAAAGAGATTTGACATGAAGTATTTTCCTAGCTTTTTTTTAAGATCATTGAGACATTAGATATAGTTTGCATTTAACTTCATAGAGACTTATTAAATGTTATAGATAATTTGTGTAGATAAATATATGAATATTTATGATCACATGCATGGTGTTCTTATATTTTCATTTGGATTGGATTTGTGCTTCAAATTTATATTTATTTATTTGCTACATCATTTGACATTATGTCAAATTCTTATCTATTTTACATGGTGACTTTGGTTCACACTTTATATTACTTATGATGTTATTATGCTCTCTTATGAATTTATTATTTATCATTTTCTTATTTTTCTTCTTTATTTCATTTCTTATGATTCCCTTGTTATTTTTCATGATTATTTATTATCTTATCTCTTTAAACATGGATAATTGTTATTGTGACTTGGTTATACAAACCTTGCTCCCGCTAGTCACTCTTTCTTTACCATATGATCAGTTAGAAAATAATTCATCTCATTATAATCTCCTTTTACTAGTCCACTTTGGATATCCTTTTATTCCCATTTATTCCTTTTTCAAACTAATTATATACATGGTTGATATTTGAGATAACATGATGGTTCATAGTTAAACCTAAGTGTTCTAGTCAGTCTTGTCTTTGGATACTTAGCTTCTATTAGCCTCAACCTAAATCTCATTTATGTGTATCACTCTATCTCTCATGATTGGTCATTATAAATCCATATGGAGGAGGAATATTAAAATCCAAAAATATATATTCAAAATCTAAATCATTTAATAAAAGGCAATGATCCAAAAGGTAACATTAAATTTCCAAAAATCAAATCACACTAAAAGACATAATTTTAAGTACATCTCCTTTTTATAATTGAAGATAAAACTCCATAGTTGACCTCACAATATATTTGAGGTACATTGGCATGTGGTAGGCTAGTAGATTATAAAAGGAGAATAAAAAATCATTTAGTGATACCTACTTTCTCATGTAAGTACCTAATATTCGCATTAAACTAATAGCTCTATAAGGGTTCCTAAAGAATGGAGAACATGTCATGGGAAGATAGGTCCATTTTAATTTCCTTTTATGAAACTAACTACATAATTTGATCTTAGTAGCACATTTATTTTCCTACACATCTCTGTGTCTATAGCGAATAGTTATCCTTTGTATATTGATGGTCACTAGTCACTTAGTGTCTACTCATGTCCTTACTATGCCTCATGTCTCCTAAGGTATTCCCATAATATTCCTACATTATGATTTTTACATTCCCTTTTTCACTCCTTACAATCCTAATATTTTCCTTTGATAAATATTGTTTTTTTCACTTATCATTCCCATAGGGATTCTATTTGTGAGTTGTATTGTAAAACCATGGATAAGACTTGGCCTTCCTCAAAAATTACCAAACTATTCACATTCCCATTACTAACATCCCCTTTCACCATATTTTCACATTGTCTTCACCTCATTAGTGTTCCCTTTCTGAGTTTTAGTGTCGGACTACAGATAGGACCTATCCTTCCTCACAAAATTTTCCAATATCCAAGTCACAAAATAATTACATGTGTCAAATATGAGATAAGATTTGATTGATTATGAAGTTACACATCATTGACATGCTTCCCATATTTATTTAGTATGTTTTATACTTAATTCATTACTCTTTCACTTTTATCTTCTTATTTTTCAATTGCATGTAAGAATCCAACCATTTCTTGAGTTTTTCATACTTCCCAGTTTGAATTAGTGTGATTAATTTAAGACCAATTTTTCCAATTGAGTTTTTATTTTATACTTCCCAATGTGATTTATTATGATTGATTGAATTAATTGATTTATTTTTATAACATTTGTCATTTCACATGCTTTTCACTTTATTACATTATTTTCATACTTCCCAATGTGATTTAGTATGATTTTAATTATTTTAATTTGGTGTCAATTTTTTTTTGGTTTAAAAATAAACTTTTTGCCCTCTTATTTACTACTCTTTGGTTTCTTATACTTAGTAATATTTTATTATTACACATTTCCAAATGTGAAATAGTGTGTATTACATTTTTTTATTGATTATACTTTACCAAGTCCTTTTCTCATGTTTCTTTTCAACCATGCATGTGTCCCACATAATGGTAGAAAAGAAAACACAACACATATATTTCCTATAGCATATATAACCAAAGAAAAATACATGTGCTAGAAAAAAATATATATATCCATGTTTCCATAAACACAACCACAATACAAACACATATGATCAACTTCTAACTATAAAAATTATATATATATATATATATATCATGCGTTTTTGATACAAAGTATAAAAATACATCGCTCTAGCTCTAAGGCTAGGATCTATCATATATATCTCATGGCCTATCCATGATACTCATACATGCCTTAGATAATCCTCTCTAAATAGTATGCTACAATAAGGATGTCTAAGACCTCAATCCTACTACTAGTCCTTGTAGGTTGTATACCTAGGCCTATACCTATCCTAGTTGAATAGTGGTAGCCAAATACACGGCTGTCTCTTAAGCCAAGTCTGCCATGCATGTGCCTCTCCTACTCAACCTTGTTTATGGTTTTATCCCATATCTACATGCTTTTATATACCTCATGGCCTCCCCTTATAGTCTAAACTAGCTTGCCTGAGCTAGGGTAGATGGTACAATATGATCATCCAATGTGGCAGTATCATATGGCATCATCACCCCATTTAGAATATATTAGAGTGATCCACTCATCAGGGATCCCCATCTAGTCTCCTCCTCCTCTATAGGATCTAAAAAATTCAAACCAAATAGACATTATATCATATATATATCTCAAAATCTATCTACAATCATTCAAATCTTATACAATTAGTATTATATGTCAAAGATTAAAAATTGCAACTATTTCTTACCTGTCCTAGTGTCACTAATCACTATCTACCAATCTTCTCATTCATTAATCAAAATCTCTCCATTGGCTCATCCCATGAGTACCTCATTCATGGGATACCTCCCAATCAAATAAAACCTTGGGTTCACCACCCATGCATGTCTCAAGCCTTGCCTCAGTGGTGCCTCTATAGACCAGCTCTATCATGGGCTAACTAATGAGTCATCCTAGATGACCACCCTCTATTATCCCTCTCATTACTAAAATTTTCATCAATGATGCAACCAAGATATTAATTTTATATCCTACTTTTCTTTCAATTATGGTACCTATGGCACTCCTACATCCACATCCATACCCTCTTTAGCTACTAGTTGTCATGCTCAACTACTCCATGGTTTTACACATCACAGTCTAATCTCCAATATTGTGATTGGTGCTCCTCCTCCTCTCCCCCTAGGTTCTCTTACATGTCAATCCCAAAATGTGGGAACCACTATCATAGAAATTAGGTGAGGGAGTCCAAACTATCCTAACAATCATGCCACTAGATGCAGTTCTACCCACCAAGTATAGTAGCCTATGATTTGTACTTATGTTAACCTTAGCACTACCATCACCCAACTCATCCAAACTATCATAATGTGTGCATAAGGTGGCCACATGATCTTTCCTCATATCACCATCTATAGTGATGTCATGTGGGAAATATCCCATGCCACTTGATCCTATCTCTATTTCATTACTTGAGGTAACCAATCATCGACCACATAGGGTAACCTAGTTGGTCAATATATTAGGAACCTCACATATATATAGGTACTCAGTAATACTATTAGCCCCATGGTATTCTACCCTCTATAAATCATCCCATACATATCATGTATGAGCTAGAACTAGATGATATAACCCAAGTCATAAATTTCCCTTGCTTTAATATCAACTAACACAAGGCTATTGCATATAGTAGCACTTTACCATCTGACTTATGACACAACACTCATATTGTCACAAGTCCTAACATCACATTGCAAATATCTATAATATACACTATATGCAAGAGGACAAGGCAAAGTAGAAAGAAAGACACACAAAAAGGAGACTTGCTGGAGGCTGCCACCCAGGAAATTGCTTTGAAAGAAAAAGAAGCCATGAAGTTGATTCTGGAACTGGATGAATAATCCGGTATAAATTGGTACTGATCTCTGGTTTTTTTGCTAGTTTTCAGTTTGTTGTTCTTTCACTTTTGTTTTTTGGGTCTTGTTCGGCTGTATCTCAATGGTTTCAGGACCATAGTTTTTACTACCTCTTTGTAGTGTTTTTAAGGCTCACCTTTTTTTTCTCTTTGTTATAGGGTTTCCTTCAAAACCTGCTTTTATCTAATCTATCCTCACCCTATATATAAATCCTATTGGTTAAATTCACCCATTAAGCTAGTGCTCACCTTTCTTCCTTCCCATCTAATATCCCTATGATCATTGGTTTCCTTCCTATACAAATTCCAAGTATAGCATAGACATACTCCAATATGATACCCACCTTTATGGTATCCCCATGCACCACCCACCTAAAGGTATTAGTAAAGCATTCCCAACCTCCCAAGAACATTACTAATAAATCAACACTCAACAACACTCATTGCATCTCCATAATACCTCCCAAGCCAAGTATAACTAACTTAGCTCAGTCCATCTCTATCAACCGCTCTAATAGATCTAGTATCCATGATGCATCCACTAATATCTAGAATCTATGATGCCCCTAAAACCATCAACCAACAAAATATGTATTATACCTCCATGTCACTTATAATCAAAATACATTATTTTTAAATTTTAAAGAAAATCAAGCTTAATTTTCCTTAATTTATTCATTTTTGACCAATTTCACCTATTTTTAGCCTAATTGGCCATTTTAGTACTTACTCCATCAACTTGGCCCTATAGCATACTATTTTGGCTAAATTCTTATATTTTAGTACTATACCAACCACTTAGTCACATACTAAATTTACCAAATAGTATTGGGTCAACCATGTAGACTAAACAGACTAAATCATCCCTTTCATTTTCCTATTAGTACTAGGTCGGTGGTGTGTAATAACTAAGTCAATACAAGCGTACTAAGTCATCACTCTACCTCACTTAAATAAGTTGACCCATACCTACTAAGTTTGTAGTTTCAAATCAAGATTATTAACCTACTAGGTCAACTAAGTTGACCTAATTGGTTTAAACTACTAACTCTTCAACCTGGTAGTAATAAATGCCTTTAAGGTTTATTACTCTAATTCTTTTCAACCCATTTTTCCATTTGACCTCTAGTTACCATAGTAACTTCCTAGGGTTCATTTTGATTTCTATAATTGGCTTAAATTATAAATTTCTATAAAACACTAAATTCCAATTAAAATACTCAAAACAAGTTTGAAATTTTTAGTTGCCTACCTGTGTTGCAACCATTATGGCTGCTACACATCTTCTTCATTTCAATTATCATCTCCTCACCATCTTGGCTATTTTGTATTTTTTTAGGTATCTCAAAGCTATATTTTTCTCTCCAAATAAGTCAAACAATATCAAATTACTTTATTTTCACCATATTTAAAATTACTATTCACAATTCTTGGCCTTTCAAACATTTACCATCAAATTCCTTATTTTGATCATATCTTTGTTTTTACTCATTTTTTGAACCATAAAAAAGTTATATAATCATGATTTTGTGATAATATTTTACACTAATATATGCCTATATTCCAAAAGTTTCATTTTTTTTTCTCTTTTTTTGCACTAATCCATATAGGTTTGCCTAATGTTCTTCATATTGGATGCCTTCACATCTCTTGTAGTCTCCTTTATCTACAGCACTAAGGTAAGTAAAGGTATGTGTTTTTCAATTCTATCCTTTCATTTATCTTATTTTCTCCTTACTCAACTTTACTTAGAATCAACATTATGTGTCATCATGTTCTATTCCTGAAGCACCATCCTATGTTACACTTATGTGACACGTAATGAGCTTCAAGTGGGGCATATGTATACACATAATATTTTAAAACTTTTATCAATTATTGATGTTATTTATCTTTAATTAACCCATCAAGTCTTAATCTCTCTGAGTTAATGCCTTAAGGGGTACACTAAAAAATGGGTGGGTAGACCATTGTGCTTCACAGGATTGTTGTCCCTTTTGCCACTTGTTATCTACACACTTATCTCTTGAAAACCATTCCCATAAGTTTTTTCTTCTCTCTTGTATACTCCTCCAGTCATTTCCCACCTCACATCCCCCTTTTCCTAACATAAAACCCCTTTAAATAGTTTATAGTACTAGGTTGACTTGGTTGACCTTGTACTCTTATTAGTAAAATTCATTTAGGGTCTAGGTTAGCTCTTAGTTGACCTAGCCTATGACCTAGTGATTTTTTGCCAATATCAGTACTAGGTCAACTAGGTTGACCATGTCAGCCAAAAATTTCAAGAGGGATTAGGGTTAAATCCACCTCTATATATGAGATCATTTCACAATTATGTAGAGAAAATAAGAAGTAAGAGTTATTATGTATCTGTTTATCCACCATTCTACTTGAGGAGCAAGCTTAGGGTTTCATACTTTCTTTGGATATATAGATCTTGTCTTGTGAATAATTATTTTGGATGCATTGATAGGTTATGTACCCTAGATTTTATTTATCCTTTTCATCTTTACATACCACAATAACCTCTTGTGAATCACCTTGGCCAAGGGAGAGATTGAGGATCAGTGGGTTCATCTTCAAAGGTAAGTATTCCTAGCTTTTTTCCTCCTTTGTAAGAGTAGATAGATATGCATTTGTAATTCTCTTCTTGCATTAGGATTAAATATAAATTAATGTGAGTATATGTCTCTTATGCATGTTTAATTTTGTTGTTTATTTCCCCCACTTTGTGCCACAATCTTTGGTGAGCACTAGATTAGTTTTCTTTGCTTTACTTGTTATTAGTATAGTGAATATGAAAACTTAGGGCTTATTTAGGGTTATTTCATGATTTTTCTTGATTGAAGGCTTTGAAACCCTCCTTAATATTATTTTTATCATAATAGATCCCCTAATTGGGTCTTAAAAATCCACATATTGGTCATGTTCTTGATTATCTAATGCATCCCTAATCAGAAGTGTAACTAGGATCTATCTTCTCTGAGTTAGGATTGATTTATAGATGTGATGAATTTATGATTACATACAAGGATGATGTTGAATGAGTTAAAAAAAAATTATGGCTACCAAAGAGAATTTATGGGTACTATAGTTTACACTTTGAATAGAGGATAGATTAGGATCAATGGTGATAAGATTACATATGAATTGTGGAATGGCAGACTTGCTAGTGTTGAATATTTTAAGGTGTTTAGAAGTAAGTGTTATATCAAGAGAGATGAGTAGTGTATAAACATAATATTTTCAAACTTTTATAAATTACTAATGATATTTTTCTTGTAAGAGCCTATCAAGTCTCAATATTTCTATGTACACACCTTAAGGGGTGCATTGGGAAAGGGGTGGGTAAACCATTGGTGCTTTGTAGGATTGTTATCTACACACTTGTTTCCAAAAAAACATATATTTAAGTGTTTTTTAATCTATTTCACACTCCTCAATCATTTTATACCTTTTTTCCCCCTTTTCCTAACCTTAATTCCCTTTGACTATTCATTTTACTAGGTTGACTGGGTCGACTCTATACTAATTTAGGTTAAATTCATTTAAGGTCTAGGTTAGCTCTTGGCTGACCTAGCCCATGACCTAGTGAATTCTTTTCCATATTTGTACTAGGTTGACTAGGTCAACCTTATTGGTTAAAACTTTAGGAATGGCATAGGTTTAAATCTACCTATATATAAAAGATCATTTCACCATTATTTAGAGAAGAGAAGTAAGAGCTATTATGCATCTCCTTATCCACCATTCTACTTGAGGTTCAAGCTTAGGGTTCCATAATTTATTTAGAGATATTGATCTTCTCTTGTGGATAAGTCTTTTGGATGCATTTATTTTGTATATTAGAGTTAATTTATCCTTGTCATACTTACATACCACAACAACCTCTTGTGAAGAACCTTGGCCAAGGGAGAGATTGAGGCTAGGTGGGTTCATATTCAAAGGTAAGTATTTATAACTTTGTTCCTCCTTTGTAAGATTAAATAGATATGTATTTATACTTCATTTCCATGCATTAATATTCTATATACTTTTATGTGAGTATATATCTTCTATGAAAGTTTACTTTTATTGTTTCTAACCCCCACTTTGTGCCACAAACTTTGGTGAACACTAGATTAAACTTTACTTGTTATTAATTTAGTGAGATATGAAAACATAGGTCTGAATTAGGGTTATTTCATGATTGTGCTTGATTGGAGTATTTAGAACCCTCCCTAGCATTGTGTATTATGATAATAGATCCTCTTATTAGGTCTACCAGATACCCATATTGGTCATGTTCTTGATTATCTAATATATCCCCAATCAGAAGTGTATGGTATGATCTATCTTCTCTGAGTTGGGATAAATTTATAAACATGATGCATTTTTGATTACATACATTCTAGTGAACACAATGTGAATCAAACCTTTGTAGGTTTTATCTCATGTTTTTTATTATTTTATCATTTTTTTATATTTTCAATATTGGGTTGACAATGTCATTATAGTTCTAACTTTTGTGAATAGGTTTAACACATAGTCGCATCAATATGACTATTTTATTTATGAAAATTTTTCATCAAGTATAGGATACTAGGTTGACCCAATCAACATAGTACACTTTTAGACCTCAAAAATAGGGTACTAGGTTGACCCTATCACTATAATATACTTATAGACTTATAGAAAACATACTAGGTCGACACTATAGTATACTATTCTTTATAGGTTTTAGTAAATAGGCAATGATAGAACTAGGTCAACCCAAGCCACCTAGTTGGTAGAATTTTCAAGTATAAATCAAGGCACTTCAACAACAATCTCACTATCCTCTACATCCTCCAACCCCACAAATTTTATTTTCTCTCCTTATCTATCATTTCTATTATTTATTATAGTTCTATTTTTCATAGTTATACTATTTAAAACTACCCCTACATAATAAACTAGGTCCATTATGTTGACATAGTTCTATATTCTATCTTTTATCTAGAAAAAATATGTTGTCACTATTAACGTAATTATTTAATAAACCCTTGCTTCAATAGTATAGTATTGACACTATCAACTATGTTATATAACCTTTGCATACATTGTCATTTAAATTGATACTATACTATGTTTTAAAGTTAAAATTAACACTTATATGTTAGTAATTAACACACACTTTCACTTTTAGTTTCTGACATGCTTAGAATAGATCACATAGTCTAATTAGGTGGTTTTTAAATATATGATTTAGTATATTATTTTCTATTTTATTGCACACACTACCAAATCACATAATCTTAAAAACACATTTAAACAATTATCTACCCAAGGCCCACCTACTTGGATTTCATCACCAAGGGGGAATCTCACTTGGTTTTTTAGTCAAGTATAAACATGTGATTAATAGAATATATTGGCTAATCACCAAATACCCTTATCATTATGGTGTGTGAAGTGAGGAGGTAAGGCCCAATACTAAGCCAATACTATTTCCAACATAGATCCCTTTCAGCCTAAACATCCTAAAACCAACTTTAGATTATTTTTTAATCCCTTGATTATAACCAAATCCCTATCACACTTAAAATCATGCTCTAATAATATAACAATATTTAGGATAATCACTTAGCATTTACTTTCCAAGTTGATTTCTTAATCTTTTCTCAATTATATCTTATATTGTAAAAACTTGCCTTGGATAGCATTGGTGAAGGATTTTTTGCTATGTGCCTCAATTGGATCATCCTCATTGATCCAATTGATTGTGTGTTTCTTTTCACTTATTTATTTCAAAATTACTTGAAAAAAATTTCCTATTTTAGTACACAATCATTTTTCTTGACAAAGTCTCTTATAAACTATCTATTTTCCTTTCTTACAGTACTAGGTCAACCCTAATGACATAGTATTCTTTTTTGCCTCCCATAATATAGAACCCTATCAACTATATATCTTTTTATACCTTTTTTTATCTATTTTATATAACTAGGTTGACGCATTCGACACTATATCCCTATCTTTCTTAGTTTTTAGACCTTAATTTCTATACTAGGTTGACCTAATCGACTCTGTACTCTTATTTGTATCTTCCTATTTCCTTGCTTTTACATTATGTTTACCTTACATAGTCCTTCTCCTTCATCATGAACTTCTTGTTTGAAGACAATACTAAGTTTAATTCAATAGATATGATGGGTCTTACCACCCTCATAGTGTCTCCCATAAGCAAATTATAGCTCCTCTCCTAAATGAGAGTAATGTTCACATAGCCACTTACATAAAGAACTATGGGATCCCTACTCATTCCTCTTCACTTTGTAATCCTCTCTTCTCACTTGAAGATCAACCCAAATTAGAGTACACCCCTAAAATACTCTTCTTTATCTCTGGGTTTCCTCAATGTCGAGGAAAATATCCTTTTACCATATACCATCTCATGATTAGTGGTCAATTTTAAGAGCCTTATTCACCTTGTCCCACATTCTCACATAGATTTACGAATACTATTTTCTTTAATTCTCAACCTCTTCCCTCTATTTTGACCCTTTCTCATACCATGAATTGTTATTCTTTAGCTTCTTATACCTTTATGCCTAGTGTCTCCACTAACATGGCAAGTTCTACATCTAGTGGTCCTCTCCTAAGACTCATTCTCCTTAACTCTTCCACTAATGCATCATTTTATACCCATGGTAATCATGTTTTTATTTCTTCTTCCTCTCATCCCTTCACTAGTCCATATTTTACCACACAAGAATACTTTTCCACCAGTGCCTCACATTTTAACAACTCTTCGCAAGCTCCTACCAATATTCATAATGGTACCCAAGCCACTACTTCCAATTCTAATGCTTCAAATAATGCCAATAATGAAACTCAAACCCATAAAATTTTATTAAAAATGCTTAATAAAATGAATGCTTTTCAAGCTCATAATATAAATACAATGTTGTGAATGTAAAATGACCTTATCCATCTTCAAACCTACCCTCAATAGATGTTATGGGGCATACATAATCAAAATGTTCCCCCACATCCTCTTTAGGATTCCCATGGTAATCTCATCCCTTAACCTCCTATTGTGAACAAGACAATCAATAATATTCAAAATGAGCCTCTTACATATCAAATTTATAATATTGACATATGAGGTATCACCCCTACCATTTCGCATGATGGATCAACTGATCCTAATCTTCATCTAAAAACATTTATAAATCTATATAAAGATTGGGTCAAATTAAATACCTTTGTTGATACCAAGATATTATCCAAAACCCTCATATGTGATACTTTGGATTGGTACAACCAACTTAAAACTCATTCTATTACTAGTTTGGAAGATTTAGTGAATGCTCTAATCCAAGAGTTCCAAACTAGTGATCTTCTTAAGAACACCTTGGCCCAATTTATTAATTTTAAGAAACTTATAAATGAAACTACCAAATATTTTGTTAAAATGTGGAAAACATTATCCAAAAAATCTAAACATAACATGTCTAATGATAACCTCTTCCATCTCTTTACCAATGTTCTCTTTCCCAAGTTGCAATATCACATCCAGACTCTCTCCACATACTTTGGAGGAGGCCATTGATCAAGATAAATGTCAATATTTCATTATGCATCAATTTGAGCCATCCAAACATTCTATGGTTACTCATATATTACTTAAAAATAAGAATAATCTTGCTATAAATTATGGTATTATAGACTCTTATGACACTATTCACACTATTCAAGTTGTTCCTAACCAATCTTCAAAACTAGATCCTCCTTCTCAACACTTCACCAGTCCTCATTTATCTTTACCTAATAACATAAATTTTCAAAAACCTTTATCCTCAACTGAATTATGAAAATGTTTACCTAGGCCTCTCCTACAAGAACTTGATCCTACTCATTCTATGAAATCTTGATATGATCCCAACAAATTTTGTTGGTTTCATGATAGTTGGGTTTATTCTCATGAGACTTGTAGGCAACTTCATAATTTGACTATGTATTTTCTTCTTGGTTTAAATTTGGTTGATGATTATATCATTCAAATATGCCAACAAGCCTATGACATTTCTTTCAAAGCCTATGAAATAAATACTAAATCTCAAGCTTTGAATCAAGCTAAATGCTCATTTGGCCATCTATAAAGATCCTATTCTAAATCACCAAGATAACCAAGATAAGCCTATCCATTACACCAATAAAATATATAGTCTTATTGAGCTAACTCCAAAATATAATGTGGTTAATATGACTAATATGCAAAGTGTGGTCACTTTCATTGATCATCAACCCATCTACGCACCTCCATTGTCTTGCACATTCCGTGTTATCCAAGATATTTCTCCAAATCACTTAAATGAGTTGGGGTAATATTACCTAATTTCCTTTTATGAACCAATTCCAACTTCTCTATTAGATAACACTTCCCATTCTATTTATACCATCCCTCCATCTTCTTTACCTAACACCAATAATACTTAAAATTCTATCAACACTTCTTATAATTATTCTCAAAACCAATCTACATCAACTTGTTCATCTTATCAACATTGTTTACAACCTTATTCTAAACCTTATACCTCTTATCAAAATAAATTTTAATGTACTTTGGCTCTTCCTTCAAAACTATGCACTTATTTCTAATAATCTTATTATGGGTTATGATGAGTGGGAATCTATCATGGAATTCACTAATCTCCCATCCCAAATATCATTTATTGATCTTACGAGAATATTTATACATCATTAAAATTATCTTATGAATATTTTTTTCTAAATAAACATCCTTATCCTACCCTATCAAGATGAAAAACAACCTTATCTGGATCTAAAGATAACATATTACAATAATACAAAGAGATATCCATACATGTTCATGAAACAATGGAAACTTCTATTTCCCTCAAGTTTCCCATTACTTCTATGATTTTTTATGAGATTTTTATTCATATGGATGATCCTCCTCTAATCATCAGTGTCTAAATTGGTGATATCTAAGTCAATTATGACTTGATTGATGAGGGTTCTAGCATTTGTGTTACCTCTCTCAATTTTGTCAAAACCATTAGATATTTTGAATGCAATCTCAAATACACACATGGCACATATTAATGATATGATCGAAGGTAAATTCCTCCCTTAGGTTGTGTGTGGGTTCCCATTACCATCCCACCTGTCACCATTCACATGAAGGTGATGATATTTAACTTTTATCTATCTTATAACATCTTACTTGGTATGCCATGGAATCACTATATGAGATTAGTTTCTTCTTCTACATACCAATGCATTAAATTCCATCACAATGGAGCCATCTATATTATTAAGGGTGACACTAACCCTTAGAATTTTGAACAATTCCAAGACCATGGTATATTCAAGATTCTTACTCTTGAACCTTTACCTAATGTTTTATTTTATGAGTCTCAAAAAATCAAATTTCCCATCAATTCCACTCAAGGTTACAACATTCATCCCAAAATAATTAGGAAAATTCCCCCTAACCTCCTATATTCTGATGATGATGAGCCTGATGAGATCAATCTCAAGATTAAGACTTACAATCTCTCACCTCATCTGATCTCTTATCTTCCTAGTTCTTTGTAGCCTCATTCTCACAAAGAACCTTATGTTGACATTCATGTTGTCTTAAGTAAGACTTGTCATTCCATTCATCACACCTCATTAGATGGTAATTCCATCCCTACCTGCACCATTGATCTTCATAGACCTGATTATGATGATGGTTATACCTTAGATGATCCATTTCTAGATCTTGGTCAAGCCTATGATGCTAAGATTATTCATTATCATTCCTATTTAATTTATTCTTTTTCCCATAATCCATCATATTTTGTTAGTAATTTTAGTATTTTTCCTCTTTATCATAGGGTAGAGATGGTACAGAAACCTCTAGTTTCTAAAGAACCTTGTAGGAGTATGCTTATGGATTTTGCTATGATTGGACCCTATTACTTTTCTAGGTACCATGAACCTATATCCTACTTATCCCCAAGATTCATAAAACTCTCTTGAATCTTTATATATACCCCACCCCTCCTTTAGTAGACCCCATTCCTTCACCCATTTTAGCTGAGTCTAATCTTACTTCTGATCCCATCTCTCTTACTATCAAACCAATTCTAGTCACTTCACTAGCACCACCTTCTATCAGTGATGGTTTTCTTCCTTTACCATAGATGGATCCATTACCCACCAAATGGGAAAATTAGCCTTATTTAACTCTTTCCACTTATGTTACACCTCTTCTTGTGAGTATATATGCCAAGGCTCCTCATAAGCATATATGTTACTTTTATGGTATAGATAACCATTCATCCATGCATTGTCATAAGCTACAATAATATATTGATAATTTGTCTACTTATATCCAAGTCCTTAGACAAGGTCATACCTCCTCCAAAGGTACTACCTGATTATATTCTTAAGTATGGAGAGGTCTATTGTCTCTAGAACCAATGTGCTACCCATCACATCAATCATTTTTGTATCCTTCAATAACACCTTAAAGATAATATTTTAACTATTTTTGCACCTTTTACCATTCTTACCATAGCTCATTCCCATAATAAGGTTCCCCTTCTTATTTTTCCATGGTTTTATCTCCTCTTATGTTCACTTATTCATCTCATGTTATTCCACCCATGGCTCCTTCACCCATGGACCTTACCTCACCTGTGGATCATTATCCACCTATGAGTCCCTCATCTATGGATCCTTATCCATTTATGATCGCTTCATTACCTATAGATTCCATTTCCATGCATTCCTCTGAGCATCCCTTGCATGATATCCTTCCTCATCATGATCCATCAAACATTCCTACCTTTTTTAGGAGATTAGACGTGAAGTATTTTCCTAATTTTCACTAAAGATAGATGATACATTAGCAATAGTTTGCATTCAATTTCATAGAGACTTATATAATGTTCTAGATAATGTGTGTGCCCAAATCTATCATTAATTATGAGAACATGCATGGTGCTCTTGAATTTTCATTTGGATTGGATGTGTGCTACAATATTATCTTTATCTATTTTGTTATATCATTTGACATTGTGTCAAATTCTTATTTATCTTACATGGTGTCCTTTAAAATCATGATTTATATTTATTATAATGTCATTTATTTTTTTATTATGGATCTCTTCTTTATCATTGATTTCTTTCTTAAAAAATCCTTTGTTCTATTTTCATGATTGTTTTCTTTCTTATCTCTATATACATGGATAATTGTCATTATGATTTGGTTATACAAACCTTGTTTCCTTTAGTCATTCCTCTTATACCATGTGATCAGTTAGCAAATAATTCATCTCATTACAATCTCCTTTCACTGATCCACTTTGGATCTCCTTTATTTACTTTATTCCCTTTTCATAAACTAAGCATATACATAGTTGAGACTTGAGATAACATGCTAGTTCATTGTTAAGCCTAAATATTCTAGTTAGTCTTGTCTTTGGTCGCTTATCTTCTTTTAGCCAAAACCTAAATATCATTCATGTGTATCACTATATCTCTCATGATTGGTAATTCCAAGTCCATATGGAGGAATAATCTTAAAAATCCTTAAAACAAAAAAAATCCAAAATCATTTAATAAAAGGAAATGATCCAAAAAGTCAAAAACATTTCAAAGTTATAAAAAGTCAAGTCACACTAAAAGATGTGATTTCAATCACATCTCCTTCTTCTATTCAAATATCAAACTCCATAGTTGTCTTCACATAGATTCAAGATCCACTAGGGTGTAGTAGGCCAGTAGATTAAAAATGGAGAATAAAAAAATTTTAGTGCTACCTACTTTCTCACACAAGTACCCAATCTTCATAGTAGATTAATGGATTTGTAATGGGTCTTAAGGAATGGGAAATACATCATGAGAAGGTAGGTCCATTTTAATTTTCTTGTACTAATCTACCTTCATGATTTGATCTTAGTAGCATGATTTTTCTTACATAGCTTTGTATCTATAGTAAATAGGCTTCATTTATACATTGATGGTCACTAGTCATTTAGTGTCTTCTCATGTCCTTAGTATGCCTCCTATCTCATATGGTATTATTATAAGACACTTAGGTTATTATTTTTACATTCCATTTTTCACTCCCTACAATACTAATATTTTATTTTGAGAGATATTATTTTTTTCACTGATCACTCCCCTAGGTATTCCATTTGTGAGTTACATTGTAAGACCATCGATAGGTCCTGATCTTCCTCAAAAATTACCATAATTTCACCTTTATACTACCAATATTTCTTATTACTAGATTATCACATTTATTTTCACCTCATTGGTGTTCCTTTTGTGAGTTTCAGTGTAAGACCAGAGATAGGACCTAGCCTTCCTCACAAAATTTTCCAATAATCCACATCACAACAAAAATTACATGTGTCAAATATGAGATAAGATGTGATTGATTATGAATTTACATGTCATTTACATGCTTCTCATCTTGATTTAGTATTTTTTATGCTTACTTCATTACTCTTTCACTTTTATCTTCTTATTTTTTAATTACATGTAAGAATCCAACCATTTCTTGAATTTTTCATACTTCCCAGCTTGAATTAGTGTGATAAATTTAAGACCAATTTTGTTTTTATTTTATAATTCCCAATTTGATTGACTTGTTTGATTTATTTTTATACCATTTGTTCTTTTACACATTTTTCATTTTATTACATTATGGTCATACTTCCTAATGTTATTTAGTGTGATCTTACTTGTTTTAATTTGGTTTAAATTTTTCTCTTGGTTTAAAAACAAACCTTTTATCATCTTGTTTACCACCCTTTGGTTTCTTATACTTAGTCATTTTCTTGTTATTACACATTTTCCAACATGAAATAATGTGTAGTATATTTTTTTGATTAATTATACTTAGCTAAGTCCTTTTTGCCTATTTCTTTTTAACCAAGCATATGTCCTGCATAATGATAGAAAAGAAACCACAACTCATATATTTCCTATAGAATATACAATAATAACTAAAATACATGTGCTAGAAAGAAATATATCCAAGCATCCATAACCACAACCATCATGCAAACACATAAGATCAACATCTAACTACCAAAATGATATATATGTATCTATCATGACTTTTCATACAAATCACAACAATATACATCACTTTAGCTCTACAAATGGGATTTATCTTGTCCATCTCAAGGCCTAGCCATGCTAACCATAGATTACTTTAAATTTCCCTTATGAATAGTATACTATAAAGAGGATATCTGAGATCTCATACCTATCACTTATCCCTATAGGCTAGCCACCTAGGCTTGTACTTATGCTAGCTAAGCATATACATATACTAATTGGGTCATGGTAGTCATATGTACAACTCTCTCCTAAGCCAAGGCATACCATGCCTATTCCTCTCCCTCTCCCACCCATGATAGTAGTTATGGTTCCCCCTTATGCACCCATACTCACCTTTTAGCCTCTCCTACTAGTCTGAACTAGCTCCCTAAGGCAAACACTATCATAGGATCCTTTGGTATCATAAGGTAATATGGCATTATCACCTCATCAAAGATCTCATGGAGTACTCCTATCCTATAGGATCCCCATCTAGTCTCTTCCCTTACAAGATCATTAAAACTCAAACTAGATATATATTAGATCACAAATATATCTCAAAATATCTATCTATCTATAAACCTATCTCTAAAAAACTTAAGCAAATTTCAAACCATCTATTTTTACCTATATGAGTGTCACCTACTATGATCTCCCCATTTGTGTGACCATCAAGCATAGTCTCTCCATTAGTACATCCTTTGAGTACCTCATCTATAGGTCACCACCTAATGGCAAAGCCTAGGGTCACCACTTGTGCCCATCTCAAACTATGCCTAAGTGGTATCTTTATTTCCCAACTCTATCTTGGGCCACTTGATGGGTCATCTAGGATGATCACCCTCTTTAATATCTTATACCACTAGTGCCTTTATCGATAGTGTGATCAAGGTTGTCAATGTTCCTCCTATTATGGTGTTGGTATTGGTATCTCTAGACATCCTACATCCACATTTATCTCCTATCTATTTACTAGCTGTCATGCTCAACCAAATCATAGTCTCTCACACCACAGTCTGATTACTAGCCTAGTAACTGGTGGCCCCAATCCTCCTCTCTCCTTCAGCTCTCTCACATGCCTAGCCTAAAATGTGGGCACCATTATCAAATCCGCTAAATGAATTCCCATCTATCCTACTATATGTGCCACTAGATGTAACTCTATCCACTAGGTGTAATGAGTTATAATCTATATCCATGTTAATATTAGTACCACTATCTCCCAGCTTGGCCATAGCATAATAATGTTTCCATATGGTTTCCACATGATGTCTATTTGCCTAACTATCTATAATGATAGCATTTGAGGCATATTAGTGTAGGTTTTTATTTTTCTGTATTATTTAATTAAGGAAATTATATTTGTGCATACTTGGAGTTTTCCTACATTAGTGGGATAGGCTAGCATATGTGGAGATGTGTGTCATAGATGTGTCATAGGTGTCATAAGAATGTCATAAGTAACTCCTTTAACTGGCTATTCTGGGTATGGGAGTTACTTCTCTATTCTTAGCACTTTGTCACCACCTTTCATGGTGGAGTTAAAGTCTATTCTTGGAGTGCCTTGACCACCTTTTGTGGAGGAGTTAAATGCTCTCCTATATTTATTCTTCACTTTGGTCATCTCATGTTAATCAGATATTGGGTTTTCTCCTATTTTTCTTATGCAATTTATCTTCTTGTATACTTTCAAATTGCTTTAGCATCTATGTGATGTGCACTAGCTTCATCTCGTGTGATCACGTCTCCATTGCATTCACATTATCTAGATTTTGGAAACAAATTTGATATGGTACAGAGCCACCCTAGTAATCATGTGTTTGGTTATGTTATTAGTTTGTTTTGAAATCATGAGGAGTGGAGTTCTCTTTATTTTTTTAATTTCTAGATCTGATCTAAAATAAAAAAAACTTTCAATATCATTTCTTGTGTTGTTTTTATCTTTTCCTTGGGAGCCTTAGCCTTGGGTGTCTTGGTTGTCTTCTCTTCAGTCTTTATAGGTGTAGCAGCAACTTCAGTCGCTGGTTTCTTCATAGTAGTCACTAGTTTTGCAATGGCAGGCATCCTTACAGGGCTTTTGGCAACCTTCTTTACAGCTACAGGTTTAGCAGTCAACTTGGTAGCAATGGCCTTCTTAACTGTAGGTTTCTATGCCTTATTTTTCCCTCTGTAGATTTGCCTCTACCTCCACTTTTTTGTGCTTTATTTTGGTGAGAGAATTATGCTAGACTTGCTATTTTTTTTGAAAATGGTGCCCTTTCCTTATTTGGCATCTCATGTGGGCCATTAAATACTTGGCATTCCATTTCATTCTATCTTTTACTTTATTATTTTCAGTTAAAAATGACTTGTCAAAAAAAATCAATCAATTTGACTTCATATTAAGTATTTAAGACAATTTGATAATTTGGGGGTTTTAATTTAAAATTATATCTTTGCCTGTCAAAGACGAAGGGTAAGGCATGGGTCAGAAAGAGGCCAATTCCCCCTCACAAAGATGTCATTTGGATTCCTCACTCTGTGTCAAGTCTAATGAGTGGTTTAAAGGCCACTTTCTCTCTCAAAATAGGCATTTTTCTAATGTTTTAGTGCTACTTTTTTGCAAAAACACTAGTTTATAAGAAATTGAATCTTTAATATCTTGCAAACCGTAACTCAAATTTGGGTGCCATTTTTTGAAAAAGTGTTTGTATTTAAATTATCCATAGTTTAGGATTGTTATTTATTAAAAATTCACTAGTTTATACAGTGCCTAAAATTTGGGTCTCTTGGGATGCATTTTCAGCTGAGTCTGACATCTTGTTTGCTTAAAATCTTGCATTGATTGCTCTAAGATGCATTATCAGCTGATCCTGACTTCTTTTGAGAATGCAATTACATATTTGGGAGGGGGCTCAACATTTTATGGGGGTGTGATTACTTTTCAACACTTGCAATCTTTGCTTTCATTCTCCTTTCTGCATAATTTCACAACTTGCAATCAACACAACGTCACCTAAATTCAGGTTAAAATGGATTCTTTTCAACTTAAACCCCTAACACCCTTCAACTATCATGAATGGAAGTTTAAAATGTCAATCATTCTTAGAAGTAAAGGGTTATATAGGATCACCATGGGTACTGAAGTAGAACCCAGCATTGATGCTAAAAAAGTCAAGTGGTACAACTGTAGTGATGAAGCCTATGGATTATTGAGCTTGTCCATGTCTCTAGAACTTCTCTTCCATTTAGAAACCTTGAAGACTCCCAAAAACATATGGGACACCCTAGAAAACTTATTTGGGAAGCTTGATGAGATGAGAAGTCATGAGCGTGAAAACAAACTCATAAGTCTAAGTCCTAGCAACTTTGACACCCTACATGACTTCTTCACTAAGTTTAATGCCCTTAGATTTCAATTAAAATAATGCAAGATAGAGAAGAAAGATGATCAACTCACCCTTTCTATTCTCACAAAGTTAGGTCCAAGCTATTCAGTCTTTGTCTCCACTTTCCATGCCATAAAAAGTGCCCTTGGCACTACATGGAAAATGCCTTCTTTAGATTCATTCATTGCTAACTTGACTAGGCAGCAAGATAAGCTAATTCAAATGGGCACAATGAAGTCTAATCAACCCTAAGCTTTGATAGTTGGAAATGGTAAAGATAAGACCTCAAAAAAGGAGAAGAAGAAAAAGAATAAGGACTAGGAGAAGAAGAAAGAAAACATCAATCCTGCCAAAAACAACACTGAGTCTTCCTCCTCCAATGTTAAACCTAAGAAAGAGAAGGTTAAGTGTGCCTATTGTAAAAAGATAGAGCATGATGAACACAAATGCATGAAAAAATAAATAGATCACCTAACTCATCCTCTAGAGAAGCACAACATAGGTGTTCCTGAGTCCATCAAGCAGAATTCAGCTACCCAAGATTCTACCAAGGCAAAAGGCAAGAGTAAGGAGAAAGAAAAGGGCAAGGCCCTTATAGCAATTGCAACTTCTACAACATCATGGGTCATTGATTCAAGTGATTCTCACCACATGGGCTCTTCACTAGTTGAGTTTTCATCTTTATAGCCTTGTAGCATGACTTCAATTAGTTTGGGTGATGACACATCAATTTCTATTGCAGGGAGAGAGTCAGTTAAAATGGAAGGAGGAACATTCAATAATGTTCTAAGTGTTCCCTCTATTTCAACCAATCTCCTATCAGTGTACTAAATCACTCACATTGGTTAGGGCATGAGAGTTGAGTTTTCACTAGATTCAATGGCTATCAGGGAGTTGCATAGTGATACTACAGTGGTAGTGGGTAGGGAAAATCACCAAGCAAGGTTATACACCTTCTCACATTTTGCACTAGATTCTTCTCCAACAGCATTGCTAACTCATTCAAATAGAGTTAGCAAATTATGGCATGAGCGGTTTGGCCACCTTAACTACCGCTACCTTGAGCAACTTTGCAAACATGACATGGTCATTGGCTTGCTTCGTGTCCAATTCTCAAAATGACTTTGCGAGGGGTGCTCCCTTGGGAAGCATCCCAAAGTAAAATTTGACAAAGGAAAAGCTTGGAGGGCTTCACAACCTTTGGAGTTAGTCCACAGTGATGTATTGAGACTCTTTCCCAAACCATCTTTCACAAGGGCCAAGTACATCCTCACTTTCATTGATGATTTCTCTAGGTACACTTGGATATATTTTCTCAAACAAAAGTTTGAAGTGTTTGAAAAATTTCTAGACTTCAAGGCTCTTATTGAGAATTAGAGTGAGAAATCCATCAAGGTTCTTTGAATTGATAATGGAGGGGAGTATGTCAGCAACAGGTTTGAGTAGTTTTGCACCACAGAGGGGATTGATTTGCAGCACATAGTCACTTATAGTCCTTTACAGAATGAGGTTGAAAAACACAAAAATAGGTTCCTAAAATAGATGGGTAGCTGTATGATTCACTCTAAATCCTTAGCACCATAGTACTGGGCCGAAGCCATCAATTATGCTTGCTACATTCAAAATAGGGTTCCTCACAAAGCTTTGAAAGGGATAACACCCTTTGAAGCTTGGCATAAAAGGAAACCTGATGTTGAGCACCTTAGGGTTTTTAGATCCCCAGCCATGGCCCACATACTGAAGAAGAAATGCAAAGCTATGGAATGACAGTCCAAGCCTTGCATCTTTGTAGGGTATTCAGATGGTATTAAGGGGTATCACCTTTTAGATCTAGTCACTCATGAGTTGTTCATTGAGAGAAGTGTCCATTTTTAGGTGAGTCCTAGAGACTCAACACTAGGCACTTCTTCTCCCTCATTAGATCTACTTCTTCATGATGATTCCTCATCAGATTCAAATCAGCCATAGTAGGTTCTTGAGCTAGAGACATCTTCTTCTTATTTAATTTTAGACAATGAGGATAGTGATGCAGGGTCATCCACCTCTAGTTAGTCAGAGGATGAGGAGTTAGGACCTAACTCACCCACTTTTGGGCCACTTTGGGCCAGACAGACACTTGAGAGTGCTAACACTTGGGTAGGAGATCCTACAAATGACAGATGCACTAGGGGGCATTTTTAGAGAGATCCACATGCCTTCTTTGCTTCAATTTTAGATCCATAGACTTTTTGAGAGGAATCAAGGGTACCTAAGTGGGATAATGCTATGGAGAAATAATATTCTTCCTTAATCAAAAATCACACTTGGGACTTGACTTCACTTCCTAAGGGAAGAAAGATGGTTTGATGTAGGTGGATTATCAAACCAAGTTTGTAGTAGATGGGTCAGTTGATAAGTATAAGGTGTGACTGGTCACCAAGGGTTTCTCATAGGTGGCAAGCATTGACTAGTCAGAGACCTTTGCACCTATTGCAAAGATGAATTCTATTTGACTTACCTTGGCTATTGCCACAACACATGGTTGGGATGTGCACCAAATGGTTGTGAAGAGTGCCTTTCTTCACAGAGACTTAGAGGAGGAGATCTACATGGAGCAGTGGCCAATATTTATTTAGGATTCTTCCATAGTATGCAGACTTAGGAAATCTATCTATGGCCTCAAATAGGCCCCTCAGGCATGGTACACCAAGATGGATTCCTTCCTTCTCATAGAAAGTTTCACTAGGTGCCATTCTAACCCTAATGTCTACTTCTTGTGATAGGATGATTTGCTCCTAATTTTAGTTCTATATGTTGATGACCTTTTGATCACCAGGAATTCTTCATCGACTATTATAGTGGTGAAGGCATCTCTCCAAGATAGATTTGACATGATAGACTTGGGTTTGTTGCACTACTTCCTTGGCATCAAGATCTCACAGTCAGATTCATGGATTTCTCTTGCATAGCCTAAGTATGCTCTTGAATTATTGGCTCAGTTTCACATGGCTGATTGCAAGCCATCTCTGACTCCCTTTCTATTAGGAGTCAAGCTTGAGGTTGACTATTCTTCACCATTGGTTGATGCCACTCAGTATTGACAAATTATTGGTAATCTCATCTACTTGAATCACACCAGGCTTGACATATCATATATAGTGGGACTTGTCTCCAGATTTATGCAGGAACCTCATGAGCTACATTGGAAAGTAGCTAAGAGGATCTTGCATTACATACAGGGTTCACATAGATACGGGATTCATTACAAATTTGGCATAGAGGTTGACTTGGTTAGATATACAAATTTAGACTGGGCTGACGATTCATAGACTCACAAGTCCACTTTTGGTTATAGTTTCTCTCTAGGTTTTGGTCTTATCAGTTGGTCTAGAAATAAGCAAAATGTTATTGCTATATCATCCACAGAGGTAGAGTATAAGGGAGCTGTTAATGCAGCTACTGAGGCTATTTGGCTTCAAGGGATTCTTTTTGAGTTTGGCATTCCTATCAAGCAGCCCACCATCATTTATTGTGATAACTAGAGTACCATTCAGATTTACCAAAATCTAGTTCATCACCAATGGACCAAGCACATAGAGATTCACATGCATTTCATTCAGGAGCTTATTCATAGTCAGGTCATTAACTTGATATTTTACCAATCTTTAGAGTAGGTTGCAGACATCTTCACCAAACCTTTCACTGAGAGTAGGTTCATTCATCTTTGAGCTCTTCTTGGGGTGTGGTCTACATCTGTAGTAGCATCATCTTTAGGGGGGGCCACTAGCCTCTTCATTTCTTTTATGTCTCTCTTTTTGGGGGGGGGGGAGTTTTTCCTATGGGTTTTCTCCTTTTCTCTATCTTACGAGATATTGTATTTGTACATGGGTACCTCATCAGGCCTAGTTACTAGGACCCATTTTATATTTCCACACTACCCATCTTAGTTACGCTTATGGGGGGTATTAGTGTAGGTTTTTATTTTTGCCGATTATTTAATTAGGGAAATTATATTTGTGTATACTTGGAGTTTTCCTACATTAGTGGGATAGGCTAGCTTATGTGGAGATGTGTGTCATAGATGTGTTATAGGTGTCATAAGAATGTCATAAGTAACTCCTTTAACTGGCTATTCTAGGTATGGGAGTTACTTCTCTATTCTTAGCACCTTGTCACCACCTTTCATGGAGGAGTTACAGTCTATTCTTGAGGTGCCTTGACCACCTTTTATGGAGGTGTTACGTGCTCTCCTATATGTATTCTTCACTTTGGTCATCTCATGTTAATCACATATTGGGTTTTCTCCTATTTGTCTTGTGCAATTTATCTTCTTGTATAATTTTAAATTACTTTAGCATCTATGTTATGTGCACTAGCTTCATCTCATGTGATCACGTCTCCATTACATTCACATTATCTGGATTCTAGCAACAACTCCGATAGGGTACAACCCATGCTACTTGATCCTATCACCACCTTTATACTTAAGGTAATTTATCATTGACCACATGGGGTAACCCAACTAATTGATACATTAAGAACCTCTCAAATGTCCAAGAATTGAGAAAACTAATAGGCCCCATAGTCTTTTACCCTCTAGACAATATCCCATACATGTCATGCATAATCTGGACCTAGATGATAGAACCTAAATCACATAGTACCTTGTGCTTCAAAATAGTCTAGCATAAGGCTATCATGTACAATAGTACCTTGTCATCCAACTTATGACACAACACTCATGATATCAAAATTCCTATAACTACCTTCCAAATATCTAGAATTTGAGATGTATAAATGTCAAATAGGCTAATTTTTAGCCTAAGCTATATCTTATTTGATCCCATCACCCACATGCTTAAGGCTCTCTTCTCTTTGTATCCATTTGATACTCCTATAATGATGGGCATAAATCTTATCAGTACTCTAAGAATCACATGAATGTCCTCTAGGGTGATATCCACCTCAATGGTATTCCCATCCCACTCCCATCTAAATGTGTTAGTCAACCATTCCTAAGCTCCCAAGAATATGACTATTAGATCAGAGCTCAACAAGACTCGACACATATCCATAATCCCTCCTAAACCTAATATAACTAATCTTGATTGATCCTCAACTATCAATTACTCTAATAGGTATGGAAGCCATGTTGCATCCACCAATCTTCAAAATCTCAGACACCCCTACAACCATGAAATAACATCATATGTATAAGACCTCCATGTCATTTATAATCAAAATACATTCCTTTTAAATTTTAACAAAAATAAGCCTAATTTACTTTAATTTATCCATTTTTAATCAATATAACCTATTTTTAGCCTACTCAACCATTTTTGTTACTTAGTCAGCCATTATAGGCCTTTCTAACACTCTTTTGATCTCTTTCATGCATTTTGTAACTATTTTGGTCACTTAATCAAACACTAGGTTGACTAAATTTTCCTCATTTTGACCAAGTTGACTTAACAAACTAAGTCAACCCTTTAATTTTTCTCCCCTTAGTAATAATTTGATAGAGTGGATTTTTATACTAGTTTGGTAGTTATGTACTAGGTTGGCAACATGGAAAATAAATTAAGTCAGCAGTGTGGATTTCACAATTTTCAACCTACAAGGTCAATTCGGTCGACCTAGTTGGTTTTACGTGCTGACCCTTTTCATTTCCTATAATAAATGCCATCTAATAGTTATTAATTTGAGCCTTTTAAATCCATTTCCCCTTTTTTCTATTACCCTTAGCAACTTTCTTGGGTTCATTCCAGTTCTTAGAATTCCTCTAAATTACAAATTTCTATAAAACACTTAATGTCAATAAAATATTCAAAAAAAAGTTTGGCATTTTTAGTTTCCTACTTGTGTTGCACTTGTTGTGGCCACTAGGCATCCCTCTCATCTTGAATATCATCTCTTCACCATCTTAGCTCTATTTCCTTTCATTTGGTCTCTTAGAGCTCTTTTTATCTCACACACAAGTCAAAAATAACAAATGACTTTCCTTTCACCCTATTTAAACTTACTTTTCACAATTCCTTACCTTTCAAATATTTTCTCTCAGATTAATTGTTTTGATCATATATTTGCTTTTACTAAACCATTTTCTAAACCATAAAATGTTCTAGAATAATGATTTTGTAGATAATATTTTCCACTGCTATATTCATATACTCCAAAAAAAATGATTTTTTGCTATTTTTCCACTAATCTCTATAGGTTTTCCTAATGTTCTTCACATTTAGACACCTTCAGATCTCTTGTAGTATACTTATTTATTTATAACACTATGGTAACTAAAGGTATGTGTTTTTAAATTTTATCCTTTAATTTATCTTATTTGATCCTTACTACATTTTACTTTGCATCAATGTTATGTGTTACCATGTTTTATTCTTGAAGCACCATTCCATGTTGTAGTCATGTGACACATGATGAGATTCTAGTGGGGCATATGTATAAACATAATATTTTCAAACTTTTATCAATTACTAATGATATTTATCTTTCAAGAACCCATCAAGTCCAAATCTCTCTGATTACATACCTTAAGGGGTGCACTAATAAATGGGTGGGTAGACCATTAATTCTTCACAAGATTATTGTCCCTTTTGCCACTTATTATCTACACACTTATCTCCTGAAAACCATATCATTGTTATTCTCTATTTCACACTCATCAATAATTTTATACCTTTTGTCCCCATTTTCCTAACTTTAATCCATTTTCAACTATTTAATTTACTAGGTTGATTGGGTTGACCTTGTACTATTTTGGGTTAAATTCATTTAAGGTCTAGGTCGACTCTTGGCTTACCTAGCTTGTGACCTAGTGAATTATTGTCTATAACTATACTAGGTCAATTGGGTCAACAATATAGACTAAAACTTTAGAAAGGGTTTAGGTTTAAATCCACCTATATATACAAGATCATTTCACCATTATTTAGAGAAGAGAAGAAGTAAGAGCTATTACACATCTGCTTATCCACCATTCTACTTGAGAAACAAGTTTAGGATTCCATACTTTCTTTAGAGATACAGATCTTATCTTGTGGATATGTATTTTGTATACATTTATAGGTTTTTTATCCTAGATATATTTTATCCTTTTCATCCTTATATACCACAATAACCTCTTGCAAAGCACCTAGCCCAAGGGAGAGATTGAGGCTCAATGGGTTCATATTCAAAAGTAAGTATTCCTAACTTTGTGTTTCCTTTATAAGAGTAGATAGATATGCATTTTTATTTCTCTTATATGCATTAGTAATATATATACATTGATGTGAGTATATGTCTTTTATGCATATTTACTTTTATTATTTCTAACTCCCACTTTGTAGCACAAGATTTGGTGAGCACTAGATTATACTTTACTTTACTTATTATCAGTTTAGTGAGATATGAAAACATAGGAATTAATTAGGGTTAATACATGATTCTTCTTGATTGGAGGCTTTATAACCCTCCCTATCATTGTGTATTTTTATAATATATCCCCTTATTGGGTCTAGTGGATCCCCATATTAGTCATGTTCCCAATTATCTAATGTATCCCCAATCAAAAGTGTATGTTATGATCTATCTTCTTTGAGTTAGGATTGATTTATATACATGATGCATTTTGGATCTCATATAAGGAGGACTTAGGCTATTTTAACTCAAGGTTTTATAAATATATTTTCTTGGTATATTCATCAGTTAGTGCTACCTACAGTTGATACAATAAGAGGTTACAAAAGATAGTGGAGAGCACAAACGTGAATATTGATGAGATAAAGAAATCATATTCTTGGTTAAAGAATGATGAATTAACAATATAGATAGATTATTAGGATGATGAATAAATTGAGGAGATAAAGGACTCAAAAGTTCCTTCTAGGTAGATTCAAAAGGATCATCCTGAATTTCATATCATTGATAACAAGAGTGCAAGTATATAAATAAGAAGAATGGTAAGTAATGTTAATCAAGAGAATACTACCTTAATATCTAAATTTAAACCTAAAATATATTTTGAATAAATTGAATATAGGTTTTGGATAGATGCCATAAATGAGGAGTTAAATCAAATTGAGAAGAATGAGACTTAGCAGTTAGTACCTAAGCCTAAAGACAAAAATATCATTGGTACAAAATAGGTGTTCAAAATCAAGTTGAATGAGAATGGAGAAGTCACTAGGAAGCAAGGCTAGACTTATATGAAAGTGATATGCTCAAGTAGGAGTGGAGTTTGAGGAAACCTTTGATCTAGTATCAAGGTTGGAGGCTATTAGGTTGTTTATTGCCTATGCAAGTTTCAAGGGCTTCTAGAATACCATATGGATGTCAAGTTAGCTTTCTTAAATGGTAACTTGGAGGAATAAGTGTACATTGAAAACTTGATGATTTCCTATTGATTAATAATAATAACTATGTCTAAATGTTGAATAAGGCTCTCTATGGTCTAAAACAATCCCTAGATCTTTGTATGTTAGGTCTAGATACATATCTTTTGGACCAAGGTTTAAAGAGAGGAGTTGTAAATAGTAACTTATATATCAAGACTAAAAATGACCATTAGTTTATAGTGGTGGTTTATGTGTATGATATCATATTTGGTGGAAATAGTGAGAAAATGACCAAGGCCTTTATATAGGTGATGAAGTTAGAATTTACAATTTCTATGCTTGTTGAACTATCCTTCTTTCTTGGACTTCAAATCAGTCAATCTAAAAAAGGTATGTTCATTTCATAGGTCAAGTATATAAAAGAGATGTTAAATAAGTTTGGAATGGAATATTGTAAGGATTTAATTACACCTATGGTTATATTATGTAATCTAAGTAAGGAATATGAATCTTCAAGAGTCAATCAGACAAAATATAGATCAATGAATGGGAGTTTGTTATATATTACTACCTTTAGAACTGACATCATGCAAGTAGTATGTCTTTTGGGAAGATTTAAAGTATATCATAAGGAAATAAATATACAATAAGTCAAGAGGAACTTAGGTATCTCAAGGTAGCTAGGAGTATGGATTGTGGTACTTAGGGAACAATAATTTTGATCTAATAGCCTATGCAGATGTAGATTGGGTTGGGAGTCTAGATGATAGAAAGAGCACTAGTGGAGGATCCTTCTTCTTAAGTGAAAGCCTAGTATCATGGATAATAAAGAAGCAATCATCATTGTATTTATATACTTGTGAGCTTGATTACATTTCATCAGCTTCATGTTACACTTAGGTGTTGTGGATGAGACAAACCTTAAGAGACTAAAAAGTGGAATTTAATGGTCCTAGTCCTATTTTTTGTGATAATACTAGTGCCATAAGTATTTAAAAAAATCCTATAATTTATTTAAGGAACAAGTAAATTCCTATCAAGTATCATTTCTTAAGAGATTAGGTAAGTGAAAAAAGTATTAAGATTTAGTTTATGTCTACCAAGGATCAGATTGTAGATATCTTGACTAAGCCTCTTCCAAAGGCTACTTTTGAACATCTAAGATAGGAATTGGGTGTGATTCATACTCCTATCAGTCACTAAACAATTTTAAGTGTTTAATTGGAGATAATAAGGAGGTGTTTTAGCTCCAAGAGTAGGAAAGAAGTGAACAAGTTGAGAGGTAAAAGGGGGAGTCATATTAGTTTGTCAAGAAGAAGATGTCTAAGGTATATATTGAGATAGGGGGAGATTTTTGATATGATATTTTATTCCTATTTAATTATTTTTGTTTTAGGTAGTTTTTTGTAATTAATGTCAAATGGGGAAATTGATCTATATGGTAAAATGTATCCTAGTGAGATAAGTTTCTTTGAATGGTTATTATCAATGAGTGGTTACCATCAATGACAAAGGGGGTGATTTTTGACAATGTGTTCTAAGGTATGAATGGATTTATAATTTATGTCAATAAAGTTTCATTTATGTCATTCTAATGTTTATTTATTGTTCTTAATTTTAGGTTCATGAGCCATGTACTTAAGAGACCTAGTGAGAAGGCATAGGCTTGGTAGCATATTGAGGTGAGTAGTCTGAGGATTATGAGAATAATATTGGTAGTGTGTGAGAATTTTATGAGGTTTTATGACATTATTATGATTTTTTTATAATATTAAAATAGTTTTTAAGGTTTTTTTAAGGTCTAAGTGTGACTAGCAGTTCAAGGCTTAATGTGTAAAGAGAACTAGTGTTGTCTAATGAGGGGTCAAGTTCAGTTTATAAGGTACCATAGCTCATGATATAATTTTCAAAGTTTTTAGAGGTTATTTAAAGTGGTTTGATCAATTTTTAGGTTAGATTTTTAAGGATAAATCTTGAAATGTGGTTTTGAGGTTTTCTATGTGCACAGAATGAGGTATTATAGACCTAAGAATTATTTTCTTATGCTCATTGACATGATAAACATTTTCATGAGGATACAATAATTTCATGGTATTTTTTGAATTTTCCTATCTCAAATTTCCTAGTATTAGTTTCTATGTTAAAGACCTAAGCTTTATGAATGATTGTTAAGAGTGGAAGGTAGTTTAAACCTCTCTAAGACCCTAATAGTGACATAATATAGAATATGTTATTAAAAAGTGCTCAAAATGGTTTGGTTGACAAGGTATTATTATTTTATGTTGTATTAAACTCTCTAAATTACCTCTAGGTGGCATTGGTTTGTTAGAAAAGTGATTGGAAGCTACAACAAACCCCTTATTTATTAGATTTTTGGTGTAGTAGGTAGGGTTGACCTAGTCAAGGCATGAAAATGATTTGAGGGTGATGTGTGATAATTTTATTTTGTGTCCATATAAGTTTTTTATTATTTTATATACTTCAAATAGGCTAAACTGATCATGTAAGTTTACTTGTTGCTAAAAAGGCCTAGTGAGAAAGATAGTGAGAAAAATAGGCATAAGTGAGAATGAAATTAGGGATGGGTTGTCAATGATTAGGGATAAATAAAAATGAATGGGTTTATTTTTAAATAACTATAAAACATATAAATAATGGACATAATTTTTTAAGAATCTTTTTTATGGCATAAATTTGATCTCAATCTGACTTGTCTAACACAATGAGGTCTATGTACAATGAAATAATGAGATTGGTCTATAAGACCAATATTTATATTTGAACCTATAATATATTTATTTTAAGTTAATATTAGTATGTTTTATGATCATATAAACCCATTTTAATTTTATTAAATTGAATTTATAGGTGTATGAAGTCATTGTTTCCATGACTATGTTTTGAAGCATTTGGGCAGTTTTATGTGTGTTAGTAAGAATGATGTTCCTAAGTCATTATGCCCATATTTAAAGAATTTAAAACACATTAATTTTTTATAAAGGTATAATATTTTAATTTTAATGTATTTTTATTCATAATAAACTCCTATGAAGGTGTGAAAATTCAACGATTCTTGGCTAGGTTTTGAAGCCTATTTCTAGTTCTGAGTGAGCATAAAGAAGTGGTCCATTTGAGGTATGTGGCCCTATATGGTGAAGTATAATGGAAATATAAATAAAATTTAGTGAATTAATTTATATAAATTTTAATTTTTTATTTTTTATATGTAAAATTTTATTTTATGCTTTAGATATTCAAATCAAACTTTCTAGTAGTAAGAAGGCTTAATTGTGAGTAGGCCTAATGATGTGGTTTAAGGAGTGAAATGAGATAATTGGTGTTGTTAAAATAATGTGATATTATTATGGGTGTAATTTAATATTTTTTTATGTTTTTTAATACTCACTATGGTCCAAATTAGTCAAGGTAAAATGTGTGCTTTGAGAAGGCCTAATTGCATTAGGTCTCCTTTAGGCGTAATAGTGGTTTTGGTCCTTATGAGTGGTGACCGACCTATGCAATGGTTTTTTTACTTGTGAAACATTTTTTTTTTATTTATTCCAAGGGTTATAAAATTATTTGAATTTTTTTTATGACCAATGTATGTGAGATCAAGATTCATGTATAAGAAGAAAGTTTAATATGCCTAATTTGAGTTAGTTAGAATATTGAGGGAATGAAAGAATGAAATAAAATTTTGGAAACCTGGTATAGGGATTTAATAAAATAATATAGGTGTTTTTAATATTTAATTAAGTTATAAAATTAATTATATATATGATTATCAAGGTCATTTGACCTAATTCTGCTAAGAAGAGGACTAGTTAAGCGAAAAGGCCTAATAGGTTGTTTGAGAGAGATGGAAGAGTGTTAAGAGAAAAAGAAGCTAATAATCACTATTTGAGTAATAAATAGGTGTAAAAATATTATTAGAGGTTCTATGTTTTTGCGTTGGTGTTGAGTTACCTATGGGGTTGGTACTTCCTTGTAATTTGGTGCTTGTTAAAGGCCTAGTTGATTTGGTGCTTGACTAGTAAGGGGTTGGTGCTCCTTGTAGGGTTGGTTCCTTAATAAATCTTGATAAATTTATTATAATAAAATATTATAATATATGTTTCAATGGGTTTTATCCACCATGAGGGTTTTCCATTTATTTCTTTTGTTCTTATGTTATGTTCCTACTTCATGTTCATATGAATGGTTGATTATGTATTGCTATATCTCTATATTAGTTTGAATGATTAATTAATGATAAGTGGAATTGAAAGAAAATTTTATAAAATAATTCACCCCCACCCCTCTTATTTTTTTTTATTACAATAAAATCATGACCATATATATTGTATTTTTTGGTGTTGGAAGAGTGTGTGTATATATTATATATCATTATTATTAAAGAAGGGGTCATATGGCCATATTCCTAAGTTGTTGTCTATAAATGCTAAGAGTATGCATGAATGTGTGAATATATGTGTTTTTAATAAGGGTAAAAATTAAATGAATGGAAAATTAGGATATATGGGAAAATAAATGAGTTTGTCAGGTTGTAGCTAAGATTGATGAAGGATTATTTGGATTTGGATTTGGATTTCCTTATTCATGATCATATCATGGATGGGTTATGTAATGTCCCCAATTTTCTATTAAAATGGTTTAATTAATTAATTAAATTATTATGAAAATAAAATTGACTTCTTCTAGAAGTTTCCTTGGAAAGCTTTAAAAGAAGGGGAAAGCAAAGCATTTGCATTATCTAATATCTTCTTTTGCAAAAATTATTTTTAGAAGCTTGAATCGGTGATTCATCTGAAATCTCTGAGGACGAAACCCTTCAGTAGATTGGAGAAGAGTTGGACGAAAACCCAACCCTTTTTCAGAGGTGGATTTCGAGACGGAATCCAGTTTGTGCATATTGGTCAGATCTGGAGCTTCAGAGGCCATTCACTGAGGATATCAGGGTTCAATATAGGCAAAGGTCTCTAGGTATTTATCCATTGTTTTGATTTTAGATTTATATATTTTTATAGTCAGAGCAAGTTTGATACAGAATCCGTACAGATAATCAGATTGGCACCAGGCCATACCAGCAAGGTCAGAGAAAGGAAAGGGCACAGTCTGGCCGTAGGATTTTATAGAGACCGGCATCGGCACATAGACTGACATCGGCCGATCAGCGACTGACGTCGGTAGCCAGGCATTCAGATAGAGCCACCATCAGGTAGGGATCACCACCAGACAACTGACGGTGGTAGTGTGTCGACCGATGTTGGCATCATCCTCATCGACGTCGGCGACTGTGTTTTTTTGGACACAGCAGGCTGAGTGCGCAGTCCCAAGTTTTTATTTTCCAGTTTGGTAGTTGTTATAATAATTGGGTTTTGAGACCAATCTATAATAATTTTATGACATCTAGGCTATAGTATCAGTTACATTCAGTTTTATATCTTTGTCCAATTGATTGAATGCTGCAAGTAGTGGAAATCAATTTTATTTGCTTTCAATCCTAGTTTGGGATCTTTCAGTGGTATCAGAGCCATGCATCTTGCCAGCCTGTAGGGGTAAATATATTTTATTTCTATGCATCCTGGAAGATTTGATAGAAGCCATAAATATTTTACACGTAGTAGAGCTCAGTATGAGCGAGAGTTGGGTTTAGGACAGCCCCTATCATGGCCGAAGAACAGAGGCATGCCCATAGAAATCAGGATGAGGAAGAAAGAGAGATGATGAGGACCCTCATCACTACCCAGCCCAGGATTGTTCAGGCTCTAGACCGATTACAGGATACCATGGAGCATTTAGAGGTGGATAGACACAAAGGTAAAAGGAATAGATCAGTTCAGTGACTAGTAGTGATCATACCCATCACTCCAGTCATCATAGTCACCATTCCCATTCTTCAGTGGGGAGCTCCCGTCATTCCTTGAGGTGACATCATCATCATACACCTACTCCTAATAGACCATTACTACCTCAGTTTGTACCAGGTGGACAACCAGTATAGGTGGAACCACCAGAGATGGGGTTCCAAGAGTCTGTTTTGGCAGCCACAGCAGAGTGGAGAGCTTTACCCCCAGAGGTTAGGGAGGTTTTTCCTTTTCCCCAGTATTGTGCACAACGTAGAGACACAACTAGACTCAGGGGAGATCGGGGTAATAGACCACCACAGCAGTAGCATAATCATGATCTCAATAGAGCTACGGGGAAGATTACATTGGCTTCATATAATGGCTCTGGAGAGACTAGTGCAAGAGCTTGGGTCCACAAGCTGGACATATATCTTTCTTTGAGGCCCATGCCTAAGCGTGAGGCCATTTAGTTTGTAGTGTTACATCTAGAGGGGATTGCATATGATTGGTGGCACCATGGATTGGTCACCCAGGATCATGCCTTAGTTCACTCCTATGCTGAGTTCACTGAGAGACTTATTGCACAGTTTGACCGTAAGGATACAGAACTTTACTACAAGGAGTTGGCTCATCTTAGACAGAGTGGACACACAGAAAATTATATTAATGAGTTTTAGTGTATTGCGGTTATGGTACCTGATATGCCTCAGAGACAGAGTGTGATGTTATTTATTGAGGGGTTACAGGATAGACTTAAGGGACTGGTACGTGCTTTCCAACCAGCCACTCTTAAGGATGCCATTGATGTGACATTGAGACTGGATACTGTTCCCACTTCTTATCAGGGTGATAAGAAAATAGCTACAGAATCTCGACCTATATAGAAGGCCAATACACCACAAATTAAAGAAGGGCCATCCTCTACAAATCCTTGGATGAATCAGGAGACTAGGAATGACTTGAGGAGGAAAAAGTTATGTTTTTCCTGCAAAGACCCATGGGAACCAGGCCACCGTTGCATGGGTAAAGGAAAGGTTCATTTGATTGAGGTAACTTCTGAGTGTGGAGATGAGGAGGTTCCTGACACGAACATTGAGGATAATATTGAGCAGGATCAGATACAGTTGGAGTTAGACACCCCAGAGCCCTTGGCATCAGCCAAAGCAATTATGGCTACTCTCTCCAGTTATCCTAACTTTCATTCCTTTTGGTTGAAAGGTACACTTAAGGGTAAGTGGGTCATGAGCTTGGTAGATACAGGTGCTACACATAACTTCATTGACCGGAAGTTAGTGGGAAGGCATGGATTACAGTATGAGAAGTTTGGTGGTTTTGGGGTAAAAGTGGCAGACGGTACAGTTTTGGGTTGTACCAAATGGATTCCACAGCTTAGCATTCAGATGGGGGATTACACTCTGACAGATGATTTTTATGTGTTTCCTTTAGAGGATTATGATGTGGTTTTGGGCATGCAGTGGTTACAGGGTATTGGGTGCTACATTATTGATCACCGCCGTATGCAGTTAGAATTCCTTTCTGGGGGAAGGAAGATTATCTTGAAGGCAGCACCAGATGGAGGACCTAAGGAGGGGTCATCTCATAGGATGGAGTCTCATTTTACAGGTGATGTGGTAACTAATTCTATTTATTGTAGGGCATTTTCCTTTCCAATTATAAGTCAACATCCTTATAATAGTGAGAGTTTGTTAATCAGAGTAGCGCAGTGGCCTTTTTCTAAGTCTAAGGTATGTGATGGTGAATTTGCTACTTACATATTGAGGATTATCACTCTGCTCTCTAGGAGAAATAAGGTGAATGTAGTCACAGATATTTTCCAGCATGGTGCTTCTGATAGAAGAATTTGCAAATTTGTGAGATTAATATGGCATCCAGGTAGTTGGTATTGGGTATCAAGGGCGAATTGCTTGAGGACAAGCAATCTCCAGGAAGGGAGGACTGTAATGTCCCCAATTTTCTATTAAAATGGTTTAATTAATTAATTAAATTATTATGAAAATAAAATTGACTTCTTCTAGAAGTTTCCTTGGAAAGCTTTAAAAGAAGGGGAAAGCAAAGCATTTGCATTATCTAATATCTTCTTTTGCAAAAATTATTTTTAGAAGCTTGAATCGGTGATTCAGCTAAAATCTCTGAGGATGAAACCCTTCAGTAGATTGGAGAAGAGTTGGACAAAAACCCAGCCCTTTGTCAGAGGTGGATTCGAGACGGAATCCAGTTTGTGCATATTGGTCGGATCTGGAGCTTCAGAGGCCATTCACTGAGGATATCAAGGTTCAGTATAGGCAAAGGTCTCCAGGTATTTATCCATTGTTTTGATTTTAGATTTATATATTTTTATAGTCAGAGCAGGTTCAGTACGAAATTTTTACGGATAATCAGATCGGCACCAGGCCGTACCAGCAGGGTCAGAGAAAGGAAAGGGCACAGTTCGGCCACAAGATTTTACAGAGACTGGCATCGGCACATGGACCGACATCGGCCAATCAGCAACCGACGTCGGTAGCCAGGTAGTTAGGCAGAGCCACCATCAGGCAAGGATCGCCACCAGATGATCGATGGCGGTAGTGTGTCGACTGACGTTGGCATCATCCTCACCGACGTCGGCGACTGTGTTTTTTTGGACACAGCAGACCGAGTGCGCAGTCCCAGGTTTTTATTTTCCAGTTTGGTAGTTGTTATAATAATTGGGTTTTGAGACCAATCTGTAATAATTTTATGACATCTGGGCTATAGTATCAGTTACATTCAGTTTTATATCTTTGTCCAATTGATTGAATGCTGCAAGTAGTGGAAATCAATTTTATTTGCTTTCAATCCTAGTTTGGGATCTTTCAAGTTACCCTAGGCCTATTATTTATGATCATAGTCTAGACTCTATCCTCTAAAAATTTAGTGATATTTACATTAATATAAACTTAGTTAGGTGATTTCAAATCAAATAAGGCAAGTTGTATATGACTATACACATTTTAACCCCTCATGCACATATGAATTTCAACTTTAGATACAAGCAAATCCTTTATCCTTGCTACCTCGCATTATTTAATTTACTTGTAGTCAAAAAAATGTTATAAATTTCCTATAATGTCATTAGAGAGATGTGATCCTTGGATGGGTTTGGGAATTATTACTTTCTACTATCAAGGTGCATACGGTTATGATCATCTACACCCTCAAGTGCACTCAGGGATAGTTTTTGGATGTATGTGTACAGTATATGATATGCCTTCAAGGGTCTTACAATATCTTAGTTGGTAACTTGTAGATATATCCTAGGAGATACCTCAAAGTATTAATCCACTCTTATGCATGTCTAAAATATATCTCCTAAGATATACCTTTAAGGTATTACAATGCCCTTAAAATTATCATCCAATAGTGCCTTCAAGGTGAAGAAAAATTTCTTGATGCACAAATGAGAAATGCCCAATTATGATTGCCAAAGTGTATAATGTGAATGTGTAAAATATAAAGTGTCAAAGCTGATATAACACACCAACAATCAAATATAGTGTACTCAGACATGTAAATTCAAAGGTTTCCCAATTGTTAGACAACTATTGCACATCTTCAAGAAGGATTATGATTATCATGTAAAATATATTCAAATTAGATATAGCTTAAAATTAATGTTTATATTTAAAATGGATAACTCATACACAAATATAATAAGTTATTAAAATAATATAATGTCTCAAGTAATCCACATAATTAGAGAAGAATTAATATTTGAACATAAAGACAAAATCAAGTAGAACTCTTTAGAATTTCATATTAGTCTAAATAGGAAAAAAAATCACTCTTTGGGACTATGAGGTTACATGTATTTTTAAGCTTATAATGGGAATGACTCATCTCTTTAATCTTTTCCCAAAATTACAAGTTTAAAAATAGATTCACTAGCTCAAGATCATGCAAAAAATGCATGCACAATGGAAGTGTCCAAACTTGGATGCTCTAGCAAAATTGAATATGTAAAATAGATAAATTATTAATTATAGTTATAATTTAAATATACATACACATATATAATAATTTCAAATCATGGTTTTGATATGCCACCTTTAGTTGGAGGAGTTGAAGAAGATATTGAAGTTGTCGTAAGAGTAACTATGGGTGCAATGAACACCAGACCTGTTAGAGTTTGCATTTTTATAAAAATGATAGATTGAGAGTCCTAAAATATTTTAGAAACACTTTTATCTAATTGGGTAATTTAAAATGAATATGAAACCTTCTCTTTTTCTTTAATTTTATCTAATAATGAACCCCTACCTCAAATTATTTGTTTACAATATCAAAATTGAGTAAAGAAGGCTTAAGAATTCCACATGCTTCAACCATTAAACCACATTTATCTTCCTATAGGATCTTAAATATAGATATTAAGGCTTCAACATTAGTTACTATGTTCTTAACAAAATTTACCAGGTGTACAACCTCCTTATTAATTCTTTAGATGGTTTCCCCTACATCCTTATTAAAACTATCTACTCTTGCATTAAAGAGGCTACTAAAATTAAGACTATTGATAAACTCACTAGTATGATTAATCACCTAGGTGACCCTCATATTTGCTTAAATTTCTAATTCCTCATTCTCATATCTAATAAAAAGTCTTAACAATGCATTCAATTGATTAAGCCAACCAAGAGAGGCATCTCTTTTTGTAATGACACAATTCAATAACCACACCGCATTCATACCAAACATTAAATTAAAATGGATAAAAAAATATTCCTTAAACACAAAATCAAGAAATTCAACCTCTTTTCCAATTCTTTCATCTGGTACTACATCTTAGTGAAGTTTACCTAGTTAGGTTGGGAAACTACTTTAGAGGCCCGTATATTATAAAAATATCACACAACTTATTAATTGCACTATGCACATCAATAATAATTTCCTAAGAGGCCTAGGTGATTTGCATTTTTTCCACCTTATAAAAGCCTCATTTTTATTATGGTGCATTTCCTTTAAGGTTGTCGCTATGGAATCAATAAAATCATTAAAGTTCTCAATATATTTTGTAGCATCCCTTAGTTTCTTCAAATTTTTGCAAGAGAAAAAATATTTTCTCTCTGTTGAAACACCATCTCATAAATTATCAAGGTGAACCTCCATAGTAATGTACCAAGATGCACTTCCTTCCTCTTCCTCACCCTATAAATTATCCCACTCTTCTTATCAAACCTAGTAGAGACCATGGGCATTTCAATTACAACTACATTTTGTATTTCATCCTTGGCTTCCTGTATCTATTTCGCCCATTGGGGAACTATGAGAACCCCTATTTCTTCAAATGAATTTTTGCCTTGAGATGAATAAGGTGTGGAATTTATATTAGGATGTGTATTTAATGGAATAATTATGTAAATATTTAACTGAGTGGGAAATAGAAGACACTAGTGGAAAATTCTCCCCTAGAGAAGGTTCTCTTCTTGGTGAGAGTTGAGTTATATACCTGACCAAACTAGGGGTTCTCTATATGGTCATTATGGCTAAGGATATTGGTGAGTCCTATATAATGGTAAATCCTATTTTGTCCAACTTTATTTTTGAAATGGGTGGGCTATGTTGATCTAAAATAGACATAGTTACCTAGTCTTCAAAAAAGACCATCTTCTATGGGATCTTAATTGACTGAGGGGAAATAATTGATGAATACTTATGAGGAATAAATAAAAAAGGAAGACTTAAAAATGGGATTTCAACATTGATATATTAATAAATAGTATAAGATACTACCTAAACAATCCTTTAGTTTGGATGTTCTATGAAGATGTATTACTCTCCCAGACTCAAGTCTTTGGCTTTCTCAAAATCTACCTCTTCATCATCTAGGTGAGTCTCTTCAATATTTCCTTTATGTTCTTATTTTTTTTCTTAGAATCATATTATTCATATTTATCATCTAGGTAATTATCCAATAATATTATTTTTGTTTCTTCTTTCACAATAAACCCTACCTAAGTTTCTCCATCATTTTATTTCTCAGCTTCCTCTAATTTTTCCATCTCAAGAGACTAATAAATAGTAGATAGATTAGTAAATGGTATTTCTTCCAAAGATATTCTCTTAGTATGATTAATATAATCCTTTATCTTCCTATGGTATATGATGATGGGAGGAGTAGAAGGTGGAAGGGAAGGTGACATAACTGAAGGAATAATAGTGGAAGGAGGCATCATAAGAGATGGTGGTGAAGGCATGATAACAATTACTATGGAGGTGGGATGAAAGGTGTTTGGATGTGAAATGGTAGATGTATCATGAGTAAAGGTATCATCACCAATAGATGTAAGTGATGAAGGTCTATCCATAGTAGATGTGTGAAAATTAGAAACCATTAGAATGGAAGAGAAATAATCTTGTAAAACATTTGGAAGACTCTTCTAGGTCATATTTGTTGAGGGGGTAAAAGAGTCATCACAAAATCTACTCTTCCTTTCTTTTCCTAGAAAATATGCCAACCTATATCTTGTAGTTATTTGTGCCCAAAAATCAGGTGTCATGAGATGTTGTTAATAAATGGACTTGGGGACTTGGAAGACCCCTCAGAATATCCCTTCTAAGTTGAGGATTAGATTCTCTTTGGACACTAGATTAATTTTTATGCTCATCTATAGGATCTTTTATAGGAGGAGGTTTTTCATGTGACCAAGAGACATGAAGTTAGGATGGTAGAAACTAGTGAGTCAATGCCCTCTCAGATTCTTATTTAGTGGCCTTAGGATTATACTATAATGCTTGAGCCTAGATTATAGACATTGACTTATCCTTCATGTTATTCCATACAACCAAATCATTAGGCACATTCAAAAAGATAGGATCATGGTCATACTTCACATGCCCATAAGAAACATACACCTTCTTCTTCTCTTGAAGTTGTTGAAGGTATCCTCTAACCCTTTTTCTTGGATCTCATTCTCTAAGTGGTGCCAATTTTAGATTGGAATTGGTCTTAGTTTTTTTAGCCTAGTTGAAGTGTGATCTTAACCCATACTAAATTTGGTTGATTCTCATAAGAGTCTTAAAATTATAATCCAAATGCCTGTGACCTAGTTCCTTATCAATACTATTATAAACTTGAAAATCTATTTCTTATTCAACAATCTTATCTATAACATGGTTTGGTAGTAATAAAGGATAAGTCCTCATCCATTCAATCTAAATGATAGTAACATCTAGATATAACCAGTAGTCTCTCCATTTTTGGAGTGACATTAGAATGTTCTAAGACAACTTGGGCATAGGTTTCCCATGGATTTTATGATATATCTAAGGTTAAATTTCATTGCATATTTTCTCAATTTCATACTTGTACTTATGAATGAACATAAATGAATGATTTTCACTAATTTTATTAGACACATATTATTCTAAGGGTTTCCACAACTCACCATATATTTTGTAAAAAATTCCCATAATAACATCCAAAAAATAGGACATCATGTAAAAACTAACATCTGATGGCCTTTGGTCTAGAAATAACATTTGGGACTTTGGTCTGGCATAGATAATTTCTCCCAATGTAACCACTTGATCAGAGGCCAATAAAATGTTCAAAAATAGAATCCACTCAACTTAAACATATTCAATACTCATAAATCCATGCATTCTATTTAATAGAGCCATTTTTATCCTAACCCTAGGCCTAAATTTAAGGATGTAATGCCCCCTTTGTAATTCAATTTTTAGCCCTTGATAAGCCACTCTTTCAATTTCCCCTCTATAGTGTTTTATTCAAGCCAAACATTAGCTAAGTTTTGATTGTATGCTATTTTAGGGTAAGGTATCCTAAGACACCTCCCAAAATACCTACCTAAAATGTACATAGCCACTTTCTTATTTTTCCTATTATATAATCAATCACCAGCAAAAGTGCCATTGAAAAATGAATCTCTAATAATTTTTGTACATGGCATTACCTCTTATTTTATAGCTATCTGATGAAGACCTTGCATCTTGATGGTAATCAAATCATCAATGTACTACTTGTGGGATGGTGCAATTCTATCCTAATTTGAGTATGACATTATTGATTATACCTCATCCCATAGTGTAAAATAATGATGGAATTTGAAATCTAAAGCACTTTTCTCAAACACTATATCAGTGAACTCAATCATGCTAGTGAAAGAATATAGAGAAGGGGCATTTCATTGTTTAAAAGTTGATGCCATTGCTGATATGCATGTATGCATCTGGTTTTATCAAAAATACTAGTTCAAATTTGAAAACACTAGTGTTAAATTAGGGTTTTAAATGTATGAGAGCTCAAATACATAGTGTTAATTGAATTCTCCTTCGGTATATATTTTAATTATATCATTCACATGATTTAAACATTGAATATATTCATGAACCATTTATGGAGATACAAACTATTGGTTTAAATGCCCATTTCATTATGAAAATACTAGTCAACTTTAATGGGTTCAATTAGCTTCCATATGGAAAACCTTCATTAACTTTAAATTTTTAGTCATTGACTTTGAAATAGATTTCAATGATGATTACCACATACTTAGGGTCAGTTCTTTTAGATGATGACAAGTGTAAACTCATTATTAATCCATGGATTCATACCATTTAATTCATTTGAACCTTCCATGGTCATGATTTGATGATATCACAGCACGTGTTTAGATCTCGAAGGCCTAGAGATAATGGAATCCTATGGAATTAGACCATGACCAAAGAACTAATTAATATTATGTGAGCCCATTTAAATGAAGGGATGCCAAGTGTCATAAATTCAAGGATCTAGGATTACCAAAATATGAGGTGTAAAGCCTTTAAACTTTACACCTTGTTGATTAACTAATAAATTTTTATGTCACCAATTTTCACATGTTTGAAAGGTATCTCTTAGGAGACACCTTAAAGGTACACTTGATCATATTACAAGGTAATTCAATGTATCACCCATTAGTGCCTTCAAAGTGAAGGAAATTTCCATTCTTGTGCATGTTTAAGGTATTTTCTAGGAAATACCTTCAACATCCCCTAGAATATATGACAATTCCCTTTGAGTTATCTTTCATGAGTCCCTTTTAATGAAAGGATGTTAAGTGTCATACTTTCAGCTATTTGAGATAATCAAAATATAGGGTGTAAAGCCTTTTAACTTTGTCATAAAATGTTTAAAACCTTTGTAATACCTTTGTGGGTAATTTGAAAGTATCTCCTAGAATATACCTTGAAGGTACCCTTGAAGGTATTACAAATTCATTCAAATAATGGCTTCAAGGTGAATGACAATTCCAATTTCTCTTGATATGGGTCTTATGCACCAACTAAAGTTTAAATGATAAAGCCTCATGCCACATGTTGATATCTCCATTAAGATCTGATATTTTTGATAGTTTTGGTAGACTATTGTATCTAACTCTAAATGGCACAGATAATATGTTCAAATTTAGTTCATGTCATGAAAACCCTTTTCTAGAGCATTAAGCACTAATAAATAAGTATTAAATAAACTTATCACGTTGAAATTGATCACATCAATAAAAAATATGCCATCACATATGTTACATGTCATCACACATGTTGCAATAATATAACTTAATAAATGAATAATATTAATAATGCATTGGAAAATATTGTAATCATCTAATTAATATATTTGATCAATGATAATCATAGTTATGTTTTGATGATAATATTGGTCATTGATATTGGGAATAAAATTATCTTTCTCTTTCTTTGAATCTACCAACACCATATCTTGGCTATGGTTGGTTTGTGTTTATTTATTTCCTCCTTGGCATGGTTATAACTTAGCTTTAAACTATTTACTCTAGTCATCTAGTTCTACTCAAATTTTAATAGAGCTTGTTATGTAATAAATTATGGATCATCCTTTAGTTATGTTCTCATGACAAAAACCACAAATGGATTTCATTGGTAGAGTATTGCCTCATCATTTTTACAACATCTTCTATATTCCTTCTAAACAAGTTTTTAATGTTATTATTTCTATCATCAAGGAAGATTTCCTTTCTGCTATTAGCATGATCAAAGTTAGTTCAATGGTTTCCTGTATATTTTATACCATCATAATGTTCCTTATCTCTGACAAGGAGAAGATAAAATCCTTAGTTAAATTCTTTGTTAATCTAGATTTTAGGGTTGGCCTGGATGAAGCTATAACAACCCTTGATTGTTATCAGGGAGAATCTCTACCCTTCTCTAGGAAAGACAAGTTTGGGCTCATGCCAATGGCCATGTTCAAGGACTTGGAAATAATATTCTCTATTCTGCATGATTACATTTAATCCCTTATTTCTAAGTTGAAGTCAAATAGATTATCTGGTTCATTTTTTTCCACCACCTTTAAGCAATACTTTGTCACCTATGCCTAATCTAGAACACATGAATGTTGTTGGCCATTCCCACCCAATGATTGAATCATCCAAAAAAAAATCCAAGTTGGTGTTTCATGGCATTTCTCCTTCTCTTCTATGGCTGGTCAAATAGATTCTAGCAATATTCTCCATGACTTTAGATAAAAAATTGGCTATAGACAAATACAAGTCCAAGTAATTAGACACTTTTTCTACCTTGATGGTTCCTAGTTATAATGTGGTGGTTGTTAATTTAGATTCTAGAGATTATCATTTATTGGTTTGTGATTATTTTAGACCTATGTCTACTTTCAAGTTTATCAAAATCATACAAATTGACTAGATTTATAAATATTTTTTTGATTTTTTGTACTCTGCTAATACATTTTAATTTTCTTGTAACTCGGCTTATGTTATGCAAAGGAAATGAAAATATTTTTATTATGAAAGTTTTTGTATATGTTATTTTTTTTATAAAGCATAAGTCCTATAAACCTGTTATCTATCAAAAAATAAATAAATGAAAAAATGAAACATAACTTGATCAGTTATTCCAAATCTAGCAACTAAGGAAATACAAACATCAAGACTACTATAATAATATAAAAAATAGATTTTAATTAATGATGTGGCCAATTATTTTTATCTAATGTTTTTTTTAGGACTGGGAAGTGATACTGCCAACAAATTTTATACAAAGAGAACTTTAAGAATATTTGGAATGATAAAATAAAACAAAAAGGCTTATGAAATAGTCATTAGATCTAAAAAAATAAAACTACATGAAATACTCCTACACACCTTGAATTATCAACTCAATCTATATTAACTTCTTAAACCAATGAAATTTACCAACCCTCAAAAATTTTATCACATATAAGATCAATATTCATCAATTGAAATAACCAGATGATGAATAAACCTTGGATTTTATTTTAGAAATGGGTCCCCTCTTACAAGGTGGGGTGTGTTGGATACAACTCTATGCACATTAAACATATATCCTAGGAGATACCTTTAATGTCCCATATAATGTATGATGACACACTTCAAAGTATCTTTTTTGATCTTGTTTTAATGATGGGATGCCAAGTATTATACTTTAAGTAACTTAAAGGTATATCCTAGGAGATACCTTAAATGTACCCTTTAAGGTATTAAAAATTCATTCAAATAGTGCCTTCAAGGTGAGGGATAATTCCACTCAAGTAACTATTGGGAAGTACAATAAACATCCCCTTGAAATTATGACCATTGATAATGCCCTTAAAGGTATCTCCTAGGAGATTCTTTCAAGAGCCTTAAAATACCCTTATAATACCTTCATGTGTAACTTTAAGGTATCTCCTAGGAGATACCTTGATATAAAAATTCACTCTTGTGAATGTTTGAAAGGTATATCTTAAGATATACCTTAAAGGTACATGTTGATGGGCATTTTGACACAATAATTAACTATAGGCTATTTCTAATAGTTTTAGTCCATTACAAGCCTCTCCTAAAAGAAATGTTTCCCACCCACTCCTATAAATAATGGGTGAGGGCACTTCCCCAACATTTTTTTCACCTCTGATATGTAAACTAAACCTCACTTAGTGGCTCATTGATACCATGAATAAACAAACTTGAATACCTATCATACATGGCAAACTTCTAAATTTCCCATTAAAAGATTAGACCCAATAAGTTATTCTAATGAAAATATGGGTATAATGGGGGATTATGTACAACCAAAGTGTGCTTTAATGCTAAAAAACATTAAAATTCTATGGATACACATACATAGCCCAAATTATTAATAAACCTTGGATGCTTATTCATTCAGGGTACTATGATGTTACTTCTTCTTTTGACACGTTTCATTATATGGTTTAGTCTGGAGGTTGACCTTTGCATTCAAGCTGAATCATGTGATATGGTGATCCCAAGACTATGAAAGAAAGGCCTCAAAGACCAAAATATTATTCATACATATTCATTTGAGAATATTTGTTAGTTAAATTCATTTAAGAGAAAGTTCCCAACCAAAAGGATATGAAAGAAAGTCATCGAATATCCTAAAAACCAAGTGTTCTTTAGGAAGATTGTTGTTCAAGAATATGTTACTTAGGAAAAATTTCTCGACCAAAACCTTCCAAATGAAATTTTTCAAAGATAAATTTTAAAAATGCCAAGACCTTATAAATACCAAAGTTTTTGAATTAAATTTACCATAGAGGAAGGTGCTGAATAGAAAGATTCAAAGGAAATTTTCTGATCAAAAATATCTTGAAGAGAAAGTTCCTAAAGACTAAAATGTTGAAGCCCCAAAAAATCCTAGAGACTAAAAGTTTATGAAGATCAAAACATGTCCATAATTTCAAATAATCAAATCCAAATAAAATAACCCAAATAAACAAACTTAAATACCTATCATACATGACAAAATTCCAAATTTTCCATTAATATATTAGTTTCTATAAGTTATTATAAATAAAATAGGGGTAGAATAAGATATCAAGTGTAACCAAAGTTTGATTTAATGATAAAAAATTTCAACTTATATGGATACACATGCATAACCCAAATGATAAATAAAATTTGGATGCTTATTCATTCAAGGTGCCATGGTGTTACTTCTTTTGACACTTGTCATTATATGTTTTAGTCTAGAGGTTGACCTTTGCATTTGAGTTGAGTGATGTGATATGGTGAGCCTAATTTTTTGAATAAAATACCCCAAAAACCAAAATTTTATTTAGAGATATTAGTTTGGGATGATTTCTATAAAAAATGGGTCCCCTCTTACAAGGTGGGGTGTGTTGGATACAACACTGTGCACATTGAAGGTATTTCCTAGGAGATACCTGCAACATCCCTTAGAATGTATGATGACACCCTTTGAGGTATATTTTATGATCTCATTTTAATGAATGGATGTCAAGTGTCATAATTTTAAGGATCTGGGAGAATCAAAATATGGCATGCAAAGCCTTTTAAGTTTATTGAAAAATATTTGAAACCTCCATAATACCTTCATGGTTAACTTGAATGTATCTCCTAGGAGATGCCTTGAAGGTACCCTTGAAGTTATTAAAAATCCATTAAAATAGTTCCTTCAAGGTAAAAAAAAAATTCCACTTAGGTAACTATTAGGAGATACATTAAACATCCCCTTCAAATTATGACCATTGATAATGCCCTTTGACGTATTTTTTGGGAGATTTATTCAAGGTCCTTTAAATACCCTTATAACACCTTCATGTGAAACTTTAAGGAATCTCCTAGGAGATACCTTGATATAAAAATTCACTCTTGTAAATGTTTGAAAGGTATCTCCTAGGAGATACCTTGAAGGTACATGTTGATGGCTATTTGACACAACAATCAACTATAGGCTAGGTCTGATAGTTTTAGTCCATTGTAAGCCTCTCCTAAAAGAAATATTTACCACCCACTCTTATAAATAGTATGTGAGGGTAATTCTCAAAGGTTTTCACTTGCTCTAGGTACACTAAACCTCACTTAGTGGCTCATTGAGACCATTTTCTCTAAAATTGCAATATAGGAATAGTTGTAAAGTTTTTTTTGTTTTTTGTGTTTATCTTCTTGGGTCTTAGAGATGGCTATGATATTTTTTATAAAATTATCCAAGTCATGAAAAAATTTAATACATTCATCCTTTTGGCTCTTATCATTGAATATCAAGCATTTATTAAATGAAATGGCTTAGATTTTCCAATGGTTCATAACATGTGTATGAATTTGGTGTTGATTGATATGAATCATAATTTGGGGTTTGTACATCATATCATCAGACATGATGAGTTTTGATGCCTCATGCCACACACAAAGGTTGGATTACCTTTTTAAAATAATTATGATTCTTCAAACTATAAATCATCCATATATGTCCAATATTTTAACACCTCACTTCGACCCCTTAAGTTGAATATTTGAAACATATTTCTCCCTCTTCTTTCTCATTCAACATAAATTCTGGTAGATTCCTTTGCCTCTCAGTTTATATTTGTTAGTGTTATTATTTACTTATAATCCTTGACACACATAATACTTATATTTAAAATGCCCTTCACTTTCCTCTACTTAGTCTTACTTTGGCTATGATATTCCTTTGCAGGCCTTGTCATAAATTTAATGGGACATTGAAGGTATCTACTAGGAGATACCTTCAACATGCTTATTTTCAATTTGGTCATACATATTTATACAAATATACAAATAATCACTAGTTAATCACAAATAATTTCATAAGTGATACAATATGCAACTTATATTTTATAAAATATCAACAATTAAATCATTTCAATTGCTTTTCAAAATGTCTTCAGGTGATAAAGAAATTATCACACTTAAAAGGTAGAAGAAGGTCATAGTCAAATAAAATTTGAAAATAGTATCATTTAAAATACCAAAACTAAAATTAATTCTACATCATCATCTTCCATTTTATGGTGGAAAAAAATTCCTCTTGCTGATTGGTATTTTTAGTTATTTAGTCTAACAAATATGCATGTAGATATTTATTTGTTTAGCACTATATCTTGACAAGATTCATCTCTGATTAGAATAGTCAGTGCATGTGATAAGGATTAAATTAAATATGACATTTAATTCTAACTATAAGTATGAAATGGAAAAGAGATAATTCCCCATCGTTCTATAGCTAATTTTAATAAATTTATGCCCAATAAAATAGAATTGACAAAAATGAATGCTTTTAC
>JARHVA010001186.1:1012500-1425000 GCA_037957365.1 Torreya grandis | reverse complement strand
TAAAGTTCATAGCTAGATTGTCAAATTATATAGCTACCCCATTAAAGCTTGTAGCTAGACTGTTAAAGTCTGAATTTGGCTTATTAGAGTTTGAAGCTGGCCTATTGGAGTTTAGAGCTGGAATGTTGAGTTCAAAGCTAGCTTATTGGAGTATAGAGATGACATAAAACCTTTTAGACCCAATACTACTGAATAAATGACCCCTAACCTTCCTCCTTAGTGCATGAAAATATCTTTTGATAAGGATTTAGTAAAACTATCAAGTCCTATCACCCACTTGACTCTTATGACCTCTTTTCCTTTAGGTAAGTCAACTAACTCCCAAGTATATCTTACCTTATGCTTCTCTATCTTTCCTTCAGGAGACTATCTATATGGTTGATAAGTATACTTTTAGATTTTTGGTGAATATTTATTAGATCATTCACATGAAAAACTATAATTAAAATATCACCATTGTCCATTTTGATGTAGAGTGTGGGCTCACTAGCACTTTTGCTCATGATGTTATTTAACAAGTAAGAGTCTATGCAGCTATACGATGCTCTTAGGGCTTGATTGAGCCCATATATGAATGTCTTTTTCATCTTATATACCTTGTTCTCATGACCAAAAATATCATATATGGGTAGATGTTCCACATAAACATCTTATTCTAGCTCTCCATTCAAGAAGGTTGACTTAGCATCCATTTGATTCACCTTCCACTTATGTTGAGCAGTAATGGGTATGATTGTCCTTATCATTTCTATCCTTGATATAGGTGTAAACATCTCATTATAGTCATGTAAAAAATATTAAATAATTAAAATATGAACATTATCCTTGGATTATTATAATAATGTGATCTTTGACTAAATGGTTTGGAATAGTCTAGTTTATTTGCAATATAGAATAAGTTCAAAATATTTGAAATAGTCTAATTTACTAGAAATGATCTGTGCCCAAATAATATGAAATAGTATTTTTTTTGAAATATAGAAAAAAAATTATTCAAAAAAAATTTATCCATTCCACTTTAGTGGGTGTAAGTCCAAATTATTCAAAATAGTCCAATTTATATGAAATGGTCTATGCTCAAATGGTTTAAAATAGTCTAATTTTTTTTTGAATGTAGAAAAATTATTCTTAGATAATTTTTTTCACTAATATTACTAGGTATAAGTCCAAATTATTTGAAATAGTCCAATTTATTCAAAATGATTTGTGCCCAAATGCTTTGAAATAGTCTAATTTATTTGGAATATAGAAAAATTATTTTTGGAAAAAAATATCCACTCCACTTTAGTGGGTATAAATCCAAATTATTCAAAAAAATCCAATTTATTTGAGATGATTAATGCCCAAATGGTTGGAAATAGTCCAATTTATTTGGAATATAGAAAAATTATTTTTGGAGAAAATTCTTACCACTTCACTTTAGTGGGTTTAAGTCAAAATTATTCACAATAGTCCAATTTATTTGAAATGATATGTGACCAATGGTTTGAAAAATTCCAACTTATTTGGAATATAAAAAAAATGGGAGAAAATTTTATCCACTCCACTTTAGTGGGTATAAGTCCAAATTATTTGAAATAATCCAATATATTTGAAATGACATGTTCCCAAATGGTTTGAAATAGTCCAATTTATTTGGAATATAGAAAAAAAAAATTGAAAACAAATTTCTCCACTCCACTTTAGTGGGTACAAGTATAAATTATTTGAAATAGTCTAATTTATTTGAATTGATTTATCCCCAAATGGTTATAAATAGTCCAATTTATTTGGAATATATAAAAATATTTTTGGATAAAATTTTCCCACTCCACTTTACTCGGTATAAGTCCAAAATATTCAAAATATTCCTTCTCTTGTGAGATTATGATTGGATTGCACCAATAACTAAGTTAGTTTAGTGAAAAAGGAGAATGAATAGCAAGTTACAAGTTTTAGAGGTCACTAAATACCATTGGATCTTTTGTAAGCTTTGAGCCAAGTTTAATAGTGGCACTTCTGATGTAAGGGAACAATAGCCAAAATTTAGGGATTTATCCAAGTAGTGACATCAAAAATGAACTAGAGGGGTTTCAGACCAATTATGATACTAAAGGAAAAAGAATCAAAGAGGATAATATTCATTCCTAACTAAAAGGAACAATTTTTAATGTCCATCATTGAAGAGGTATAAGTAGTATTGAGCAATATGGGATTCAAAGGACCATCAATTATTATCAAATAGAAGTACAAGCAGTAGTGGTAGGAGTTTTAAGCATGTAAATAGAAGAAGCATCTACTAGTGTTGAATGGGTAAGTGAGACACATCTAATGAAGAGTGTACCCAAGGCAAAGGAAAAAGAGGATATTCTAGTTATGCCATAGGCAAGAGGTTGGGCAAGACCACTAAGGATGAGATTCTCAAAGATGTAGTACCCTAAAAGTGTATTATATGATGTATTATGGGAATCAAAAGTGAAAATTTATATGTTTAAGGATTATAACCACTAATAAATAAGTAAAAAATCTAACCTCAAGAATGATTACATTGTCAATATGGGTAGGAAGACTATAGAGATAAATTCAATATTTGATGATTCTATTTGAAAAAAAATAGATAGAGTTGGGGTTATAAAAATATAAGGGCTTCCCTATTTATTCAAGGCCAAAGGTTTTTTACTCTTCTTACTCTCATTCACGTACAAATATAGGTTCTACTTCACCAACCATATAATGAAGATCACATCGGCCTAAATCCATAAGGTGATTGGATATGTCCAATTGGACTAAGGCATTAGGGAAGCATTATCCAACACTAATGAGGTCAGGAATATGGAAAAGGAGATGTAATACAATAAATTATGTCACATTCCCCATTTGAAACATCAAATACATGGCCATAAGAGTTGAATATCACTTTATTAGTACCAAGTTGCATGGATAATGTTGCAGAGAAGTAAACAAGAATGCTATCTACATCACTCATGAAATGTCAAAGGGAACATTATTAAATATATCCAAATTCCTAAAAAATTTGATTATTGAGGGTGCATAGAAGACACATAGGTATGTAGATAAATTTAAATATGGTGAAATTCTAATGTTTCTAATATTTGATGAGATTGGTGTACTTGAGGGCACTTGGAAGGGCCTATGGATGTACCTCATATATAACAAGTCCCCAGTATTATAGTATCATATGTATACTTTTTAAGGGATAGTCTCCCATAGATATAAGGTTAGATTGTAATAGTATTTCACACAACTAAATGAGTCTATATGAGATGAATGGTGCATACCATAGCTTGTCCCAAAAATATTGTAGAACCAAGCCAAGTTTTTCATGATGCAACACTTCTCTTTATTAAAGATCAAACGATGTAATACAAAATGACTTGATGGATAAAGCTACCATATGGGTTCATGGATTATTACTCCATTGATTCAATGAATTATATCAATAATGTGTAAAAATAGTGGTGGACGTTCAAGGGATAGACTAAGATGTCCATAGCCTTTGCACAAATTACATATGCCTAGGTGAGGCTACATATAGATGAGAGTATGAGGTGGATATTATTAAGTGATTCATTAACTAAACCCAAATAGTTTAAATATAGTGATGGAATCAAAGCATGTTATATATGCTCTAACCAAAGATAAGGTTATTCTCATAGGTAGATAGGTGCAAGATGACTTTGTTTTTCTAATTGCTAAGGGGCCATGAATTTCATAAGCTTCACCTCCCAAGAAAAATTAAAAAAGGGAGAGTTGGAGATGCCTTTAATACACAAGAAGAGTCTGAGTAGATAGAGTCATAATATATTCCTAATAATAAGAAGGATCTATTAGAATATGGTGCCTCTACCTCCAATAAGAATACATAAAAGGGGGGAGATATGACCACCATCTCTTCTAAAATAAATCTCAAAAGTAATGGAGTTTTAAAAGGAACCTCTAAGGCCAAAGAAGATAAAATAGAGAATAAGGAATTTAGGTCACCTCCTCCTATGCCAATAGAGATGGAATATAACAAGGCAAAGGATTATGCACACATGGAGCAAAAAATATGATGGAGTGAGGATAAGAAAAGGACACCCTCTCCAATGCTAGAGCCATAACCATAATAAGAAACCATGTAAGGAGTGCCAATTCCCAAGCCATGGGTGCAACCTAAAATGAGTAAAGAAGTGCCAAGTCCTCCACAAGAAAAGGAAAAAAGATAAGGAAATGGGATAGAGCAATGTAAAAATCAACCCCTAATACACATTTACATAAGATAATATTTCATAAAAGGTAGATCAAGACTCCCCTAGTAAAAACAAAAAATATCAAAACTCAAAATAAGAAGAGCACAAACAAATAATGTTATTTGCCCAATTTTACACCAAAAAAAATAATGAGTGCATGAACATGTATCAAGAGGTAGAGGAGTTGGTATGCATGATAGGTGTGAATAATAATGAGCTATATAATAACTTCTCAAGGTTACATATGAAGTCTATAGATGAGGAATTTTTCCTTGATGAAACTATGAATGAAAATATCAAGAAGCTAAACAAACTCAAGAAATAAACTGAACTAATCCCAAAACAACCTCAATTTTTTAAAGGATTGGGTGCATATCTAGTAGATATCAAGAATAACATTTAAAGTGCACTCAAATTATGGGAAAAATTTTAAGAATAGTTAATTAAGGATGGTCTTGAATTATTTTCTCAATCATCATTAGGTTAGATTACTTACATTTTGTGCATTTATTCATTCTATAATTATTATATTTTCATGGCTCAATATTTTGGATAATTATGGGTACATACAAGAGTACCTAAGGCTCATATAGTAAATTAGCTCAAGAAGTGCATGGGGAGATATCATGAAGAGTTCTGAATAAAAAATGATAAAATGAAAACTAGCACACGTAGTGGCGCTAAGTGTAAGAAATCCCCAAGGATTGAACCACTCCAATCATGGAGAGAGAAGGGAAAAAAAATTTTAAATATTAGAGATAAAATCATGGGGTGAATAAATATAAAATTTAAAATTTGTGACAAATATATAAAAAAATAGATGGAATAGGTAGAAAGCATGACCACCCAAGAAATGTGACCAAGTTGTATGAGGATGGACAACTAAGTTATTGTGGGGTTATTTTGACCCCAAGACTTGGCCAAGTATAACCAAGTGTATGATTTCACATAATATTTTAAAACATATAATAATTATATTGAATAAATAATGATGCACATAGACCTAACTTCATCATGAACACACACCTAATAGAGAAAGCTAATAAGAAGCACTAACTGATAAAACCAAGTCCATGTGCACATATGACAAAATAAAAGGATTAGGACAAGTAAAGTCCATGTGTATCCAAGAACCATAGTGGAGATCATGGAGGATAAACATTATAGCTATAGCTAATGAATTTATTCTGATATATAGTAGGAAGTGATGGAAGACTACATGGTAGCTAACTTGGAGCAGATCGCCGTAATAATTTCCTAGTGAATGATAAAGACATTAAACACTAATTGGTGTAATGTAAGATACCATGTGACATGAAAGGATGATGATATTATATAAAATTTATATATCTTAAGAGAGAAATAAATTGATAAAGTAATGAAGTGCTACTAGAATACCTAGAGGGATAGAGCTAGATGACGTATGATGTTAAACTGCCTACGAGTGCCCTGTATCTTTATAATAATGTATTTTTACATAATGAATGATGTTTTTATTGATGTTATTGTATTTATACTTATTATTAACATGGAATTTTTTAAGATCCTACTCTTCCTAAATAAATTATTTACTTAGATTTAATATTGTATGTGTGTCTTGTTCATATAAATACATACTTGTTATCATGTAGTGTTAAAATAGTGTAGATGAGGCTCTAAGAAATCTCATGCATGAAAGATATGTGTAGGACATCAAGAATTATTCAATTTCCAACTAACCCTGATCAACATCATTCCCATATCTATATTTTGGGTGTTCATGGAATGAAACTTGTGTGATGTGTCAGTGTAGAAATTAATAAAGCTTAAGTGTTGGGACACATATAAGGACTAGTGCATAGGATATCTCTAAACTAGAACAACATGGCCTATTTAATCATAGTCTAAAGAGTATAAAATTATAGCTATAGTAAAAATATGATACCTTAATCTCTTAATATAATTAATTTTTTAATAAAATCAAATAACATATTCAAACATGGATGATAATGTTAGATCATATAGATATTGATGCTCTACAAGTGTTATGTTTTTTGGATCTTACTTTTCACTTCTCTAATTACACCTATAAGTTTTTTGCAGTGAATAATTGTTCAAATTTTATGAAATATGGTTTCCACCCAATATTGAATGCTCTCACTACAATTTAATTTGATGGAAGAATAGTAAATCTTTGGAATCCATGAAAATTATAATTTTCCTTTGGATAACATAGTGGGTGATTCTATGTGCTTGAAGGTATACCTAAGTGGTTCACTACAATTCATTAATAACTTCATGGAGAATTCATCTAGGAAAAATTATTGGGAGAAAATTCCAGTGGTTATAAGTTACACCACTCAATTATTGGGGCATTGTAGAACCCATCAATTCATTATGAGATGTTTCCTCGTATTTTAGTCCATCATGGAAGTGAAAGACTTTGTAAGGTGTGTAATTGGTTGGCTTGTCCAATTTTGCCTCTATTCATAAAATAGACCAAAGTTTCAACATGAAGTACTACAATGTGGTGATTAGATGTTATAATTTTTCCATTCATTAGTTGTGACACCTCATTATACTATTTTTTGTCATTGCCTAATGGCAATGTAATGGGATCTACATTTTCTTTGTTGTCTTCATTACTTTTGAGAATGCATTTTGCTTCTTTCACTCACCAAGATAGATGATGTAGATAATTTTGGTTGACTTGGAATTGGGATAGTATTATTGATGCATGATTTCCTAAGTCTTGTGTTTTGATCCATACTTCCATTTTTTAGAAAATTTGGCTAATTATTTTAGCAAAATGTTTTATCCACATTTGTATTTTTTATAAAATAGATAAGTTTGGCCCTTAGCATAGTTTTGTAAACTACAAGATCTTCCCTTGGAATCTAATTCAACATTTTTTCCCACATAAAGATAAAATTAGCCACTTAGTTGAAACATTGGAAGGATAACTAAGAATGACAAATGGGTCGTTGGTTGGAGATAATCTTTCAAACTGAAGAGGTGAAGTAGGAAAAAAAAGAAGAATTGGCACATAGGTTGAGAAAAATGTGAGATAGACAAAAGATAGGAGATCAGATATGAAATTAATAAAACATGAAAATAAATAAAATGAGCATCAAAAATACAATAAAAATACATGGAAAAATGGGTAAAAACAATAAATGGAAAAAGAGTTGTTACTTAAAAATGAAATAAATGGAAAAAGAGTTGTTACTTAAAAATGAAATAAATGGTAAAATGACTATCATTAAGTGGGAAAAAATGTAGTAAAATTGTTGGAGCATTATTACTTATTGGTTCCATGCTTGTGTACACATATTGATCCATATTAAATAACTTGAGGTTATTTAATTTATAAATTGAATAGTGTATTTACTAAGCACATTAAATTTTAAACTAATAAAATTATTTTCATGTGAAAAGGTATATCCATATCAAGATATAATCATTCACTTCACTTTATAAAGTATTTTTACACATTGTGGAATACATCAATTGGAAAAACAATTGAATGAGGTGTAAATATCTATGAGAGATAATAAGTGAGAATAAAGAGGATACTAGATTCTGTAAATTCCTCAATATAATGAATCATGATTTTGTTGTGGGTTTTTTACTTGTATACATTTTCCCATGTTAATCTTGTGTAATGTATTATGTACATTATTTCTCTATACTTCATTTTATTCATTATTATGTTGTACATTTTTACATTCTTGTTTAAATTATTTAGATGGCATGGTTGATCCTACATACTTTTACATGGTATCATAACTATAAAATAATAAAATTATCTATCCAACAGAGTTATCTAAGGACACTTGTTTTAAAACTAATAATTTTTAATCTTTTTGTAAAAATGAGGATGTAATCCCATATAATAAGTTAAATAATAAATTATGATATTAGAGACATTACTTAATTTTGTTAAACAAGTTTAAAAATAGTACCAGAATTGGTCTAAGAAAAGACCTTTAGTTTAAATTATAAATTTCTTGTATTTCATGATTTTTTAATTTATATTATAAATGATGATTCTCTAAAATAAAATAAAATAATTATTGGGATTATGCATCTTATATTGCTTTAATAAAAAATAAAACACACACACACACACACACACACACACACACACACACACACACACACACATTCATGCACATAAATTAAGATTTTTTTCTTGGGAAATATAATCAACTTTTAAAAAAACATTAGCTCACATATTTTTTAGGAAGATGTTGAAATTTTAAAAGAGATGGATTTACCTTCACTTTTTTAATGTGAAAGGCTGCCCCACAATTGTGTTCCCACCATCATCCTTAAAAATAATACACTGGTGATCATGCTCTCTTGGCCAAGGGATAAGCCCCACTTAGAATAAATTGTTGGTCCCTTCATCATAATACTTATGACAATATTATGGAAGTTTTTTTCTTAGTTGATCCTCTACCACATGGAAGCATCCACGATATATCAAATACTTCATTTATTAAATAGATATATAAAATAACTTGGAGTCATGTAGGCTCCAAATATTCTTTTAATGCCCTGGTAATATTGGTGAAAAATAATGATGGTACTCATAAGAGTTTTATTTGGTTTTTTATATCCTTAAGAAAAGTTACTATCTAATATAAGTATCCACTTCTTCACATTGGTGATCTTTTGCATAATGTTTTAAAATATTTTTTAAGATTGGATTAAGAAGAGCCTATCACAAATTCATTTCTAGAAAAGGATATGGTTTCTTTATTATTATTATTATTATTATTGTTGTTGTTGTTGTTGTTGTTGTTGTTGTTGTTGTTGTTGTTGTTGTTGTTGTTGTTTTTGTTGTTATTATTATTATTATTATTATTGGTATTATTATTATTATTATTATTATTATTATTATTATTATTATTATTATTATCATCATCATCATCATCATCATCATCATCATCATCATTATCATTATCCATTATCCATTATACATAAATAAATTATATTAATGAAACAATTAACTATTGTAGCTAGTGTTTAGTGTTTGGTGATCATTTATAATCCATTTAAATAATTGTTTGATTGGATGATTTCATAGCATTTTAAATAAATTCATATTTGATATATGAAATGTTACATGCCTAAATCTAATATTAGATCCATTTATCAATCATTTTAAATAGAAAAAATAATATTAAGTTTTGATACTAATCATGTTGACAATACCATAGATAGATATCTACTTCTAGATATGTTTTCAAATTTGGTACAAGTGTTATCACTTGGAGTAGCAAAAGGAAACCAATTGTTTCTATCTCTTCTATAAAAATATATTATATAAGTGCTATGGGATCTAATAAATCTATGTGGTTGAAAATATTTTTGGAATAACTCAATATGAATATCAGTCATAGTATAACTCTTCTTTGTGACAATCAAAGTTGTAGAGTCCTGGTGAAAAATCCAGTATAGCACCAAATAATGAAGCGTATTGAAGTCCATGTTCATTTTATCATGAAAATTAATAAATGGATAAACTTATATCCATTTTTTTAAATGGATTATTAAGTGTCAAATATCTAAACTAATCCTCTATGTACTGGAAAAAACTTACTATTTCCAATAAATATTAGACCTTTCAGAGTTGTCATTGAGGGGGAGTGTGCATGACAATGTCACCTCCTAATGATTGCATTGTTCCTCTTCTTCTATATAATTTTTATCCACTATAATATCATTGTAAAATATTTCTCTATGTGACTTTTATGTGTAAACTTCATCTTATATTAATTTAATGTGAATCTAGTAGAGCATTTTATAATGGAGTCTTTATTTTATAAAAGGCTCTAAATGCTTATAAGCATATATCTATGATAAATTATGGCATGTATTCCTAGTATCATGATATCCTAAACCATCACTTATATTTAATGGATTTTAAATCCTTTTAGAAAAGGTGTTATTGGTATGAGGAAGGTAGTATAAAAACCTTCAATTTCGCATGTTAGCCTAAACTATCACTCTAGTTTATGGTTTGTAAAACCTTTTGTATAAAAAGGTAACATTGGAATGTGTACCCACTAAATATTAAGTGGGAGTGTTGGATAATTAATATTTATGGTTAACAAGCTTGTGTACACATATTTAATCATGTCACTTAAGTTTATTTAATTTATAAAGTGAATAGTGTATTTACTGAGCACATTAAATTTAAAATAATATATTTAATTTTATATGAAAATTTATAACCATATATGGTTATAACAATTAAACTCACTTTAAAAAGTGTTTGTCCCCATTATTGAATGTGTCAATTAGAAAAAAAATTGATTGAGGTGTGAATATATGTGAGAAAGAAGTGAGAAGAAAGAGGATACTAAATTCTATTAATTCTTAAATATAATAAATCATGTTTTTGTTGTGATTTTTTTACCTATATAGGTTTTCCCAAGTTAATCTTGTGTAATGTGTTGTGAAAATTATTTCTCTATACTTAATTGGATTCATTTTTGTGTTTCACATTTTAAATTCATGTTTAAATTATTTATATGACATGGTTGATCCTACATACTCTAAAAAAATTCAATTCATCTCAAAAGCATAAAATCTCTACCAAAATAAGAATAGAAGTAATATTTTCATATTTTGTTATACAAAAATGAGAAACAAGGCCAAATATATATGGAAATTCCACAAATTTTCCCATCTAATCAAATTAAAAAGCCTAAATTTAGAAATCATTCAATTAAATTATATAATATGGATCATTAGGGAGCATTTTTAGGTGTCCAAATACTATTTAGGACATTACAAGGATATTCAAAAGTATATTCATTCTAAATTGGGAGAGATATATCATACAATGATAGAGATGAAGTGACAAGGGATGGTGTAGCTAAAACCTATCACACAAGACCTATAATGAAAAGATAATAGAAAATTATAACTATAAATTAAATTGGTTGCGTGGATATCTTTTGCATACTTCATTATATAATAGATTGCATAATCAAAATTATATTGAGTGTCACAAAGGAGGATACAATGTACTTAGACAGACCCTACTATATCACCATTGAAAGAATTCATGCAATGATATAACTCCTAAATGAAAGGCATTATTTTAAAAAATATAAATAAGGGTTAAAAATGATACTTTCATGATTGGAAATTACAACTCAAAATCAAAGGGCACTCTCCACCAATAACATCCGAGAAACAAATATTTTATATGTGACCAAGGAAATTCTTAGAAGGTATATTATACAAACTACAAGGATATTTCAATTCTTAGAGTGTTCATATTTCATGGGATATGGTGATGACATATATGAAGTACAATATCTATGTTGCACTACATAATTTGTATACACATAATTTTTTTTTTAAATTTATCATTTATTGACACTTTATCTCTTACAACAACCTATCAATTTTTAATCTCTGAGTACATGCCTTAAATAGTACACCAAAAAATGGGTGGGTAGACCATTGGTGTTTTGAAAGATTGTTTTTTAAATCTATCATACCTATATCCACTATAAAATCTTACTTAATCCCTTAAGCAATATTCTTCCTAATAATCCGTAATTAAACCAAGACCTATCTTTTCTAACTACATCAACCTAGGTCAATGAATTATATTTTTCTTCATGCCAAAATTCAAACTAAGTTGGCCTATTCTAAAATCATATGTATGATTCACAACTAGGTCGGTCCAAGTGGACCTAGTTTAAAGGTAAAATGGTAACTTTTAAATTACATCAATGTGGGTTGATATTTTAGCTAAAATTCTAGAAGGGCTTAAGATCATTTTTCATTATAAATATAAGTTATATTTCAATCCAATAGAGAGTAACATTCATTTTCACACTATTATTGTTCATAATTCTACTTTAGTTTACATTTTGGAGAATCCATTGCTTATATCTTGTCTTGGATGGAAATAACTTGTCTTGTGGAGTCTTTTATGAAAATAGAAGTATTTTTTCCTAGAGTGTATTTCAATTAGTGTGATCCTTATAACCCTAAAAACCTCTTGTAAAACACCATCAACCAAGGGAGAGATTGAGGCTCAATAGGTTTTTTTAAAGGTAAGTATTTCTAACCTTAGTTTTTTCATTTAGTAGATACATATTACATAATTAATAATTTGAATGTATAACTCCTTGTTTGGATATTCTATACACTTAAACTTAGTGTGGCTATAAGGTTATTCAAAATTGTGATTTTCCACCCTAAGTAACCTAGGCCTTCATTTTCCTACCATGGTTCCTTACCCTTTTTAGTTTTTTTAACCATATCTTTTATTTGTGTTGCAAACTTTAGTGACACTAGATTAGATTAATTTCACCATTATTAGAGATCTAGTTTGAGTTATTACATTATATTTATTTCCTAGAGGTTTTGGAACCCTCTCTATTAATGTTGTGTGATAATTACTCATTTAGCTAGGTTTAGTGGATATAATTGGTTAGAACCCAATATAACTATGTATCTAATGAGTTTGAGTTTATTTACCTTCTCTATTTCTGCATCTATTAGGTAAGATAAGTTACAATTCTACATTCATTAGTTACATACATTATAGTGAACCCAAAATGAAAAATTCTTTATTTTACTCCATCAACAAACTATACTAGCGTAGGTCAATATAAATTTATTTCTCTATATTTTTAGTAGACTAAATGAACCTAGGTTGATCTAGTCTAAATTTTGTGTGTTTTTAGGAAAAATTAAATTGACATGGGATAATCATGTTTTAATGCTCTATGTATTATTTTTAATAGGTTACATCAATTCAGGTTGATCCAATTTAAATTTTATGCATTTGTCTATCAGCCAAGCTTGATCTAGTTTTATTTCTCTAATTCATTTTTTTGTATTTTCTTAAAATTACATCAATATAGATTGATATAGTTTAGTTTATATGTATTTTATATGAAACTATAGTGTTAATTCTATGTTTTTCATGCATGTTACTCTGAATCAAGACAATCTAATTTTTTCTCTCCAATCTAAATTATTTTCAAATAACAAACTGCATCCACTAAAGTTAATCTAGTTATATATTCTATGTAATTATATATCATATTTCATGACCCTATCCAATATATTTTTAATCTATAGTCAAATCTATTAAGAAAAAATTATATCAAATGTTACAATAAATTAAAATTAATTTTACATAGACAACTATATCTACCCAGGTTGATTTATTTATAAATTCATTTTCTACCCTATCAAAACTCTATCGACCCTAGTCAATATAGTTCTATGTTTGTATTTTTTTCAATAAAATTTATCAATATTGGCTTATCTAGTTTACTATGTTTGTATTGTTTGAACAAACTACATCACCATGCAATAATATAGTTTTATGTGTTTTGATATTCTACATAAGCAAGGCAAATTAACTTTCCTTTTCAATAATTAATCAAACATTTAATTTCAATTTGACTTAATATTTATTTCCGTTAAATAAAAATTTAAAATTAATTTTTCAATGTTGATTTTCACCTTTTATTTTCTCTTTGTTTGGCTTTACCTAAAAACTATGTTCTAATAGTTTTTAAACTATTTAGTTATTGGTGTGAAGGGTTACATTGTGCTCTATTTACAATCTTTGTCTATTATTTATGGACATCATAGTGTGAGTCTTTTTCTCAATAATCATAGCCATAAGACAAATCTAAACATGAACTTTAGTTTATACATACCTAACAACATTTAAAATATGCATAGGATTCCCCTTTTTATTGAATCTTAGGAATCCATCCATCTATATGATTTTATAGTGCACCAGTTAGTGGCTAGTGTTGGTAAGTTACTCTCAACTTACCCTTGAAACTAGGCTTATTAGGCTATGGGAATGATACTTCCTCCATAGTCAATGTTTAAAATATTAGGCTAATAATATCCAATAAATAAGCATCTTTGAAAACCTACAAATTAGTCGCATCCTTTTAACACATCTACTTGATCTTCTTTCTCCAAAAATAGTTAAAATTCCAATACTTTGCTTGCTATTATATTGTAAATTATATATTGTATCATCCAAATTTGATACAAATATATTGTTTGTACTCTAACTATATTATCCAAATTTGATATAGTTATATGTGTCTGAATAGACTACATCAACTAGGTTTGATATAGTCTAGTGTGTTTTTTTCTCTCTTCCTTTGTTTATCAGACTATATCGACCATGTCTAACATGTTTTATTAACATTAATGATAAGTTTTCCCCATATTTGGATACATTGACTAAGATCTATCTAGTCTATCCTTTCATATTTCTATAAGTTCAACTACATTGACCAAGTTTGATATAGTTCTATTCTTCCATTTCTATTGGTGTAACTACATCAACTAGGCTCAATATAGTACATTTTATGTTCCTAATATTATTAAAATTTTCCTATATTTTACTACAGCAACTAGGATTGATATAGTTCTATTCTTCCATTTTTTATTATGTTACTATGTCTACCAGGCTTGATATAATACATTTTCTATTCATGATAGTATTAAAATTTTCCCAAATTTTACTACATCAACTAGGCTCAATATAGTACATTTTTTTCCTGATATTGCTAAACTTTTCTCATATTTTACTACATCAACCAACATAAATATATTTATATCCTTCCACTTTTGCTTATGTAACTACATCGACTAGGCTCAATCTAGTATATTTACTATTTCTATTAAATTTTTCTAGACTTAATTACATCGACCAGGCTTGATATACGTTATCTTTTATAATTATATATTTATAAATACATCAACCATGGTTAGTATAGTTAATATTTATCTTCTTTTATTTGAATGATATAATTTAAACTCTCCATAATGTAGTATATCTTTGATGATTTACCCTTGACTTACTAAATCTCATCTTCTTTATATTTCCATAGAAAATATAGATGTAATCAATGTGCGTGTGGATACTAAAACCAAAAAGTATGGGCCACCTCCTTCTAAAAACCTTGATCCATTAAACTATACTCCAAACATGCTTATTGTATAGGATTAAAGTGATCTTGAATATACTACTGAAATGATCATTTTTATCAATGAAAACCCTCAACATGGGGTCAAGGGTCCCATAGTAATCTATAAACTCATGATGGGACCCCACATAAGATGCCCCTCTTCACCAACACATAGTTTTTCTATAGGATTTGGAGAAAATCAATACACAACTTCCTCTATTCATTATTCTTTTACCTTGCCTAGCCACTACTATGGAAGTTATTCATCTAGTGGGCCCACTCAAAGTTCTCACATCAACACTTAAATTAACATTACTACTACTATATCTCAAGCCACTACTAATAGTGCATATCAAACCATAAAACCTAGCTAAATCGTATTATATTCCATGATCAAATGGCTACTTTCCAAACTAATAATGCTAATAAAATGAATAAAATGTAAAATCAAATTTTATAATTGTAAATTCATCCTCAACCTACTCAATGGGGAGTGAAAAATCTAAATTTTAACCTACCACTTCCCCCCACTTAGATATGCACAATATAACCATATTCATCAACCACCACTCCTTAACAAAGTCATAAAACATCTTCAAAACAAACCATTAATCCCTCAAATTGTTAATATATACATAGGTGGCATTATCCCCACTATAACCTACACAAGATATGCTAATCCCATGTTGTATTTTTTTAGAGGTACAATCACTAAGAGTGGGGGGTGAATTAGTGATTCTATAAAATCTAAACTTTAATTCTAATCCTTTCAAATCCTTAACCAAATAAAATTATCATTCATGAAGCATATACATCATTTATAGTAATGAACAAAAAATATAAGCAAGATCACACACATAACACAAGATCTATGTGGGAAAGCCTCTTGGGGAATAAAACAAACTAAAACCTACAAAATGGAATACAATCTTATAATAATATCTAAATTTAGACCAACACCAACTGATCAAGGAACACCCATCCCATAAGGAGGAACCAACCCCTTACACAAGTAAGCACCCATTCAGATACATTAATCTAATCTCCACCTTTGATTTGATGTATTTTATACTTGATGATGGACTTGTCTTGCTTGGAATCTTCTTCAACCTTCTATCTCTCTCAAATAGCCTCTAGGGTTTACTCACTCAATCAACCTCTTCTAGGCTTATTATGTTTAAAGACCTATGTATTCATCTTTATCAACTTGATCAAATAATCATATCTAATATTTATCATACTCAAATGGTCCTCACTTACCTATACCTTCTCTTCCAAAGGTTCTCTCCTTCACTCAACTACACATTTTCTCAACTCTAATCTCTCTTTCAACTCATCACACACCCTCAAACTTGCTTATATAAGCAATGCATCCAAACAATCCTTTTGGATCACTCTAGGATAATTATCTCATCCTAAATCTACTTTGTACTTTATTCCATCCATTGATCACACTCCCTCTAATCTCTTTCCTTCATCTCTATCTTTTGCTCTCTCAACACATTCACATATAAGTCTAAAAACCCTTACTTTAGCCTTCACTCCTTATAGAGTATTTATGAATATCAACTTCTAGGTCAGCCATAATATTTTCCTTAACCCTTAAGACTACTATCATGCTAATCCATAGCTTAATACCACCCTCACAAGTCATCCATAGCATTCATGGGTCACACTTAAGCAGTTACGCCTTTCATTTATGCCTTAGTAGCCCTTACAGGTCTCATGGAGACCTATTACCCCTTTATCACTTTATCAATAAAAATTAAAACACAATATCACTTTAAAATACATGGGTCGACTCCCTATTACCTCCAAGATATCTTCAAATGAATACATCTGCCAAAACACTCTTCTACTAAAGTATAATTTACTCAAATAGTAGTATTGTACATAGTAACACCATGAATGAACAAATAGTCAACTTTTAAGATCCATATCTATACTTTTACAAACATTCAGACCTTCTAATAAACTTTTTTGGATTCACCTTGAATTCCTCTTCAAATTTTCTTTTTACACCACCATAGATTCTTTCTAGGTCAAAAGATATAGGTCAAAAACTACAAACTAGTTTTCCTTTGTTAATTTGAATATTTAAATTCCAATGATCACTATGTAAATACTAAACATCAGATACTTTGTCATCATCTCATGTCCCTTGGAAACTTTGAAAAATACTCTTCTTTGATCTCCTCATGAGATTCTTATCTTTAACTCTTTAATGCTCACCGTTGATCATTAATCCTTATTTTTGAGATCATGCCACTTGGTAATTCTGCATGCCTTCTATGCATATTGACTATTTGACTCAAATCACACAATTGATCTCCATCTATACAAAAACCCATGTTTTATTGATCTTCTATCAAATCATTAATAATAACATGCATATCACTTGCACATATAATCTCAGTAACCTTTGACAAATTGACTTCATGTACACCATTGATCTCTATTTGACAAGATCATGCACTCCATTATATCTTTATCTAGTCAGATTAAATGTTCATCATTAGATCTATGATCTAATTAAATTCTCACCATAGATCTTTGATAATGCAAATATGGCTAAGTATGGGAAACACTTCAATCTATCTGGAAGGCAAACTTTTCACCTTAATAACTTTTGCTACGCTCAACCTCATAATCTAAAATTTGAACCATATGATTAAATTTCATAAGGGAAACCATCCATGTATCAAACTACTCCTAAAACCTTCACATGTGTGAAATATACTATCATCAAACTTCTTACTCAACTTTGTCTACCAAGATGGCTACTTAAAATTAGATACTTATATGACTACTTTTGATGAATTTTATTCACTTTTATAAGTACTCCAAGCACTCATAACACCCCATAGGTTCTCTAAAACATGTCCATACTATCAATATTATCCATCAATTTCCTCACTAAGTTAAACACTAAAGAACCATCCAAGAACACTAAAGCTCATTGAAGCACACTTTATCATTGTCATTCTAGCACATATGACACCTCATCAACATCCTTGGTCACCTTGGATACATCATTGACAAACCTCCAACAATATCCCTCTTTGTCATTGATGTCAAACACTAATACAAAGATTATGCTTAGACTCTATCTCTCTCTTTAAGTACTTTCTCCCCCTTTGACACAATGATAAAGTGGGCTCATATTTTAATCTTGAAGACCCAAAAATATTTTAAGAACCAAAAATAGGAAAGGACCACCTCTAAGAGATGATATAGACTCCCCCTAACATTTTGCATACTTATTCTTACCTTGGGCTTATCGAACATGCTCCATGACTACACTCTTATTTGATCATGCATAGCTTCTATGAATACAAAACATACATTAACATCAAAAAATACATGAACTTACCTTGAAAACATTAAGAGGGACTCCTCCTAAGTCACTTGAGCTTAGGCACCCTTTGAGCACCTTCAGACCATTAATAATGATGAATCAACATAATTTCCTTCATACTTTCTCTCTCAAATGCTACTACATAGTCCTCTAATCCTAAGACCCAACCATTTACAAAACTCACTAGCTTTATTTGCTTAGTCATGAAGATTCAATACCTTATCAAAAAATATGACTTAGTTTGATCAATTCATCATATCAATCATCTTAAATTCATAGCTATAACATACATCTTCATATCTCCATCATGACCAAAACATCTCACATATGCTCCCCCTTGCATCATGTACAACTCTTCAAGACTTTTAAACAATATGAGTTAGATCCCCCTAACTCCATGTTTCACTAGATCATGACATCTTCAACAAGTCTTCTTAATGAGATAGGTCTTTTAGTAGCTTTTCAACACTATCCACACTTTCTATGCAATAGAATATTTTGATGACTCACCATCCTTGATTAGACACTTGGAGATCTTCATTTCCTACCTGCATATCTTACACACATAGCTTCATTCTTCACCACTTTGACCAACTATACCATCCTTCAAATATTTGACTAAAATTTTGACTTTAGGATCACTGTCCCTAAATATATCTTTTGAATTATTCCATCACAACACTTTGGAGTAGATTCATAAAACCCATTGCTCCCCCTTAGCCAAGCACATTTTCAAAAGATCTTTCTTGTCCTACAAATTCAACCAAAGCTCAACTAGTATCCACCATTCTTCTTCTTACTATCAAGTGTCTCTTTGAATCCTAGATAGAGACACACTAACCCATAGTGTCCTAGAACAATGTGAAATTAGGAGTTGTCCACAACTCTTCATATTCCTTCTCCTCCTTGGTCATCTAAAACTGATAGTTCTTCTTCTTTTTCTTAGGCTTAAGAAAAGCAATTTGCTCATCTAATATAACATTATCCTTCTCTTTTAAGCTGTAATTGATAATACATGGAGATAACAAATATTTAATCATACCTCTTCACTAGACATTGATAACTGATGTTCTTCACATGAAACTTGTTTAACAATATCAAGATGTTCACTTATATCGATACACACCTCATGACTAGCCTCAAATAGCATCTTGGTCTCCTCCTTGAGTTTATTCTCTTCTTTCACAACATGAGTAGATAATGAGAGATCCTGGCATTCTTCAACCTTTATAGCATTAGACACCACAATAAATAGATCACTTAGACCTACATACTCATCATAACTCACACTTTCCACTTTTGGTTTCTATGAGTTAACTATCCTTCTTCCTTGCACTCTAGGAATCTGATTAAACTTGTTTTGACTTGATAACCTTTGATTGTAGAACCTAGCAATGTGACCAATATTCTCATAGTTGTAGTAACCATTCTTTTTTAAGGAAACTCAACTTATCTTACTTTTTTTTCCAATGTTTTACAAAGTGTCCCACATCATGAAAATTGAAGCATTCAACCTTTATTACACCATTTGATTGATAATTCCATTCATGTTTAACATATCTTCTACACTCTCTAGCCCTGTAACCAAATTTATTGCAAGTGTAACAATAACCATTGAATTTGGCATACCTTATAGCATTAGGTTTTTTGATCTAATTTGTCTTCATTTTATCAACATCTTCATTTCATTACTAATTATTGACCTTCAAGATCTGGTTGCCTTTACTCACATTGGTAGGCCCCATTGCATGCTAAGTAGTGGATCCACGCTAGCTCAACAAACACCTAGGCATGAGGAAACTATGTGGAGGGTTATTTTTGTCTTTTAATAGCACCATCTAGATAGTGGTTAACAACTCTAAGTAGTATTAAGAATTAGGTGCACAAGATAGTGACCAACCATTAAGGAAAAGTGGCTCCTTTTGAATCATGTAGCATTGGGAAGTGGGTACACAATATAGTGATTACACATTGAAGTCAAAGTTTAGTGGAGGTGGTAGGATGTGTGCTTCCAATGAAAACTTATCAATTGATGTATCCCATTCCCCATGAACCTAGGATGCTCCAAAGCTTATAAAAGAAAGCCAAGTTTAGCTGAACAAAAAAGGTGAACTTGAGTAGAGAAGTTTTGGTGAATTATTGATAGAATATTATATTAATCTTAAAATTTAACTTAGATTTCATTTTGATGCTCCCCTTTGTAATTCCCAAGCTCACCTGTGAGCTTGGGCCTTATTATTTTATGTTTAACACTTGCTTAATTTATATGAATTATGTATGTATTATTATTTAACATATTAATGAAGAATTCTCTACACAAATGGTTAATGAGTTAAATATTTAAGTCTTATAATGTTTATTGGTTACCTACTTCCTTTTATCAAGTGTGTGTATTGAGTCTTCATGAGCTTCCAACCTAGTTCATTCATGGTAGACCTATGGATGACAATGAGCCCTACGCCTAGAATAGGAATTATGTTATGCATGGTTAAGACCCTACACCCTGAATGATATCTATGCTTAAGTGTAAGACCACGCCTAATTCCCTTAATTCAACTCCCAATTGGCCCTCAAGTGACTAAATGTCATTGAGCCTATGAAACCCAAGACTTACACCTATAAATTCCCAACCATCATTTCACTAACTAAGCCCCTAAAGAATAGAGTTGTGTCATGGCACAACTAGCCCAACATAGACCCCAGTCCCTTATCTACTATGATTTAGGTGAGAACATAAGGCTTTTTCCTTATGTATATTTAGTGTATCACCACTGAGTGTTAAATTTTGAGCACCATAATAATCATCAAGGTCTATGCTCCTCTATAATAAGCCTATATCTAACCTAGATATCTAGGTAATTGCATGACTAGGCCCATAACTGATAAGACCAACTTTTTTATAACATTTTGGTTCTATTATCAAGATTATTAAATTTCATTATTGTAATGGTGTATTAGGAAAATACTTTGACTCTCCCTCAAGATCATTGAACACTAGCTACAATAATTGGAAGATAACTTTACACTAAGTCATCCAACTTCTAAAGGGCAAAACCCAAGGAAGTAGGTCTAGAACCACTTGTATGAGGTGTTCTTTTATGAAATACCAAATAAAGTGTACCATTGGTTGGATACTTATGTGACCCATAAAAACCAAAATTATGGATAATGCCATGAGTAGATGGAAGAGCACCTAGAGAGGCTCAAGAACTTAGATACCACCTAGACTAGAATCATAAATAGATGGTGGCGAGGGGTGATAAATAGATATATGCTTGATTTTTTGGTCTCAACATACTCCTACCCTAAATAAGTAGAGTACCAATTATTGAGTGAACCCAGAGGCACATTTGTGAAAGAAATTAGAAACAAACTCAAGAATTTCATGGTGGATTATAGCTTCAACATAGTGAGGATGGAAGGCTAAAGTCCTCTCACATAGGAGTAGTGTAATAGAATGGGATGTTTAGGTGAGGCACAATGGAAGGAGATGAGTAGATTGACAACCAAGATCATAGGTGATAATCTTATAATAATAAGAATCATGGATTGAGAGAAGATATGGAACATAGAAGTGTCGACTAGACCCATAACTAGTAGGAAGGGCATGGGAAAGGGTCTCTTGAAAGGTAGACATGCCCAAAGGAAGGAACCCTCAAATATTTTAAACAAACTCCACCATTGATAGGTGAATTCTCAAGGTCCCCTCATAACTTGACCATTGGATATGCACTAGATGCACTTACCCTCTTTAAACCTACAGTGTGATCTCATGCACTAGATTCCCTAAAGGAAAATAGAAGATTGAAAACTAACCTCATTATCAACATATACTTTGATCATTTTACAAGTTTAGACCAAAACATTATGATTAAACAAGTTATCATATACAAAGAGGTAAGTGAAAATACCTCTAGACTTCAAGGTATTAGCATAACTAGATAGAATGCAAGAACAAGTACCCTAGTTTAGATATTGTTAGTAGTGTAGCCTAAGCAATAGCTTATAAGAAGTGTCCTTGCACCACTAGTGGGTAGTATGGTTCCTTAATATTTTATGGAACTATTAGTAACCACTAGATAATCATCTAGCCTAATGGTTGGAGTAATTGGAGGACCAATGCCAAGATAAGCACTATGAGGATAAGTGACTTAGGCACACACTACTCCCTAGCCCCACATTTATTATGAGATGGCCATGCACCTACTAGAGTACTGAGGCATGGAAAATACTATAAAACATGTACTCATGTGTAAGTTAAAATAAAATTCTTGAGGAATACCTCAATCCAAGTGTAAGTTAACTTAATTTGTGATACCCTTGCTTGATTGTGCCCATACTTGGTATAAGAAGTTTGATCCTAACCAGGCTATGGTTGATTATGACACTTTGAAGGGAGCCTTCCTAAAGAAGTTTGATATACATGAGTTCGAGTAGCAGAGCATTACCATGCTCAAGGAGATAAACTAAGGATTATCATAGAGTGTGCACTTGTATGACACTAGATTCAAGATGCTCCTTTCCAAGATCCCTTATGACATTCACCCTTCCTAGCATGCATAATGGTTCATTAGAGGAATTCTAGTACCTTTTAAAAGGGATTTATCCATGAAAACATTCATAAACCCTTAGTAAGTGCTTGAATCCATGCTCAAAGATGAGGTAGTTATGAGTGTTGATACAAGTATTAGACCACTCATGGAGGTACATATTATGTCCATGGCCTCTCAATTATAGAAGCTAATTTCTAGTTCATCATAAGGCACTCAAAGTGGGTTGTGGTACATAGAATATGAGATAGAGGGTTATAATATAAAAACTACCCTTAATGAAAGGTGCATACACTACTTCTTAGCTATGAAGTTTGTCACAAATTACATGATTCTCATAACTACCCTTTGTTCCACTCAAGTCAGCACAACCATCTACTACAAGTTGTGTGATGCCTACACTCATAACAAATCTAACTACTAAGTAATTGATGAAATTCACCAAAACATGGAGAGAGGTGCATCATAGGAAACTATAACTACTATAAGGTAGGAAAACTACAGAAATTAGGGTTATAGAAATAGAATACTAGCTATGGAAACCAAAGAGGTGCAAGAGAGTGAGGTGGAGAATGTGATGGAGGAAGATTCCCACCATGATTATGATACAAGTGCGGGTCAGCTGAACACTATTAACAAGACTACCTAATGTATCTAATGTATGGGTATTTTTGAGGACCACATATGGTCAAAGAGTGCCTTAACTTATACAAAAAACTAACCCAAGGTAAAACAAGTGCCGACAAGGGTACAAGGATGATAAGGCACAATGTTAAAGATATAAAGTGGGCTCCAAAAGTGTATCTAACACACATATAACTAATCAAGGTGCACGAAACCACCCAAACTAGGTTCATCACTTAGCCACCAACTATGCCAACATAAGAGTTACACCTGGAATATGGTAAACTAAGCCACACCAAGCACATAACATGGCTTGAGCCAAAATATGCACCCTACCCTAACCTAACACATAAAAAGGATGTCTTATAATAAACCATAAGCAAAATTTAAAAAAATTATGAAGACCTCCAACTATTTAGAGATCTTAAAGTGAAAGTTAAAACCTCATGTAGAAATTAAGATAGCTAGGAGGCTAAAGTATAGGAGTTGATAGATATCTTTCACCTCATGTAAATGGATGGGATGTTTTCCCTATTAAAAAATTATCTCTTAGAGCATGTAGGGAAGAAGCTAAGTGAAGTTGTTAAGCCCCACATAATTGAAGTTACTACACATATGAATCAGGTGCATGAAATAAATCATACTCAAAATGTAGAGTATGACCAAGAGTTGTTAGTGAATGCCGCCATCGATGGTTGGTCCATCTACAATGTGTTGATTGACACTAACATAGAGGTTAATATATTGAGCAATAATGCATGGGATAAGATGGGTATGCCCACCTTGAGACCTTCTCTCCATGTACTCTTTATGGTGAACAAGACCTGAGTGCAACTGATCAAAATTCTTCAAGTTACCATTGTACATATTATGGGCACCAAATTCCGTGCTAACTTCAAGGTTATTGAGTTGGTTGAACATGATAACCACACATTACTTATAGGGAGGCCTTAATGTTACACCAATAATGTAGATATGCACTTTAAGAATTGATACATAAATTTCAAGAATGGAAAGGAAAGGGTAGTAATCCCCATTTAAATTTACCAAGGACCCCCTATATAGAGAGCATTGATATGGAGGATGAGATAAACCATATTTATAACAACATTGTGCAAGGCATCAAGAATATCCATCCTTCTAATCAGGGAGTGCTTTCTTGGGAAGATGGTAATTTAGCCTCAGACATCATCAATATTTATTATGACTGATGGATTAAAGAGGCATATGAGGCCACTAGTTGTAGATGTTTTCTAGTGCATGCAAAGGCACCAATGCCCATAAGGATTGGCTGGGTCCAAAATGATCATGCTATAAAATGATGGGTCTTATGATAGGAGAAAAAATAAAAGAGGGTACTCCACCTAAGTAAAGGAAATATTGTGGTGCTCCTAGAATTTGATGGGAGTAACCCAGTGGAAAGGTATGTTAACAAACTCAAAGCATGCATCCCCAAAGAGACAGATAGAATTAGGTGAACTTATGTGCACCTTGACGAGCATTGTCATGTGTTAGTGGGTATCACAAAGGTATAACTTCCCAAATTGGATAGAGGTAAAGGTGTCCATGTACACTAATTTTGGGAAGAGTAATGAGAACTTAGATATCTTAGCATACTCTAAAAAATTTGATCTCATGGTGCATGTGTGTCTATGTGAAGAGACATAGACTGAATGTAGCATGACTACCCCAAATAAATTATGGGTGCACACCTTTTACAAGACTCTTAAGACTTGGGCATAGGCATGGTACATGGTCAACAAGATGCACTAAGAGATAACCGATTGGGAAGTTCTTAAGGAAAAGTTTGTGCATATCTTCTCCTTTTCCTCGTATAACTTGGAACTAGTCAAGGCATTGCAAGTAATTTGAAGGGTAGTGTTTGAAGACATCATAATCCTCAAGGAGCCCTTGAAATACATGTTAAAAATAGAAGGATTGGCACTCTTGACCTTATTTGAGGAACAAATTCTCAACATTGACTCCAACAAGGAGGATGATGAAACTTGGAAGGTGGAAAATGTTGACTGCTAGAAGAAAACTCATGTGCCAAGTCAATAATAGTATGTATGGTAAAGAAGTCCCCACTAATATTTATGTTGAGATAACAAAGGGAACTTGACAAGTCAATGATTCTCACTAGAAGAGGAATGAACCATACCACACACCACTCAAGACCATCAATGTGGATATCAGTGTAGAAAGAGAGCCAAAGATGATTACTCTAGGCACTTATTGGTTTGATGTAGAGTTGGCATGAATCATAGACCTCCTGAAGGAATTCCAATATTTTTTCCCTAGGACTTATCAAGATATGAAGGGAATCCACCCATGCCCAAGAAAGATGAGCATAAAGCTAATTTATGGTGCAAGACTGATCAAAAATCACCCCTACTAGATGAATCCCAAACTCTACACCAGGGTGAAAATAGAGATCAATGTTATGTTGGTTGTAGGGGTCATTTAGCCTATATAAGAGTATGAGTGGGTAAGACCAATGGTAATAATAATCAATAAGGATGGGTTCATTCACATTTTCATCATCTATAGAATGTTTAATGTCACCTATGTTAATGACCCCTTCCCAACTCCATTCACTGCCAAAGTCTTGGAAGGCATTGTAGGTTGTGAAATCTATACCTTGACTGCTAGGATCTTTGGCTACCACCAAGTCTAGATTGAGGAGGAGGATAAGCCTAAAATAACCTTTATGACTGAATGGGTTTGTTTTTATTATAACATGATGCCCTTTATACTCAAGAATGTGTTATCCATGTTCTCCATGGTAGTGATAACCTCATTCAAGGAATTCATCCACAAGTTCCTCCAAGTCTATCTAGATGATTAGATGGTGTATAGCCTTGTCAAATACCATTGTGACAACCTACACATAATGTTTTATAGGTGAAACAAATTCAAATATCCTTGAACCTAAAAAAGTGCATCTTCACAACACTATTTAAAACCTTGCTTAGGCACATCATTTGTAAGGATGGTTTGCTCATTGATTCAATAAAGATTTCCATCATCATTCAACTACAAACTAATTCCACACAAAAAGACATTCACACCTTTCTTAGCCACTGTGGATATTATATAAAATTTATAAGGATTTATGAAAAGATTATGGTTATACTAAAGGAGATTCTACACAAGGATAGACCATTCTACTAGGGAGAGGTGCAAGAGGATGCCCTTAAAACCTTGAAGCTCAAATTAGCTAGCACACCTATCTTATAATTCCCTAACTATATAACACCTTTTCATGTCCATGTCTATGATTATAGCTTGGTGATTGGCATAATTTTGGCATAGCCTAATGAAGGCAAAATAGATCATCCCATCTCCTTTTCTAGCAAAAATTTGACCTTGATAGATTAAAATTACACAAGTATAGAGTGTGAGGCACTCACCATGGTCTATGCCTTAAAAAAATAAAGACAATATTTATTAGCAACCCCATTAATTTTTTTCCCTAATCATGAGGCACTCATGTACCTCATTAACAATCTTATTTTACACAAGAACATATGCAAATGGATAGTTCTATTCCAAGAGTTCTAGTTCTCTATTGTGGTTAAGCTTGGAAAGTAGAATTTGGGGTCAGACAATTTGTCCTACATCAATTATAATGATGCAATATTACCTATTGAGTATGAAATGCTAGATGCACAACTATATAGAGTCTAATGCATCCCTGAAGATTTGACAAAGATCACTACCTTTTTAACATCTGGGGTTGCATCATAGCTTATGATGAATAAGGTAAATAAATAAATATTAGTTCATGTTTCCCCCTTTTAACTCATCAACAAATAATTATATAAGCTAAGTATAGATGAAGTGCTATGATGATGCATCTTTGATCATGAAAGATACTCCATATTTTAAGAGGTGCATAAAGTCATAGCAAGAGGACATTACACTAAAGATGCACTAGAATAAAAATTACTACAATCAGGCTTATGGTGGATAAGCTTATTCCAAGATGTAAATAACTACACCAAGGTATGTGATATATGTCAATTTATAGGGAAACCTAATCATTGGGATGAGATTTCCCTCATCCCCATTCTTTCCCAAGTGCCATTCAAGAAATGGGATATTGATTGTATTGGGTCTATAACTCTTGTAACATGATGCACATGTGCAAGATATATTTGGTAGCCACAAATTATTTCACTAAGTGGGTTGAGGCCATATTAATAAAATGCTACACAATCATGTGCTTCATCTGGGAAAACATAATAAGTAGATACTAGTGTCTGCTCAATCTAACTAGAGAAAGGGGCACTCACTTTATCAATGAAATAGTGTGCATCCTATTGGCTAAGTATATGGTATCACACCACAAAATGACCCCTTATCATCCATAAGTAAATGGCATAGCTGAGGCATTTAACAAAATTCTAGGAAGATGCCTCATAAAGATATATTACATTGGTCATAAGGATTGGGATAATCAAGTATCAGTAGTGTTATGGGCATATTGCATAACCTATAAATGCCTAAACAAGGCTACTCCATTCCAACTAGTGTTTGGTGTTGAGGAATCCTACCAATGGAGTTCTTAGTGCCATCATTATGCATTACATGTATTGGTTGGTTATATGAGCTAGAGTCACTAGATACAAGACTGGAGGACTTGGAGTGCCTAGATGAGATACGTGCCTAAGCAAAGTGGAATTAATAGATATAAAAGGTACACCAAAATATCTATCATGATAAGAATATAAATAACAAGGTGATAGTATAAGGAGCATTCATTTTTCTCTATGATTCCAAGTATTTCAATCACCCAAGCAAAGTGTAGATAAGGTAGATGGGCCCCTATATCATCCACCACATATTAGAGATAGGTTCATGTAATTTGTGCACTTTAACTAGTGAAATGTTCATTCAGAATTTCAATCGAAACACATTGAAACCATATCAGCAATAGAATGGCTCTTATGCCATAAGAACACTAACTTCTTAGTCACTTACTAGTTTGAGTTGAGATGACTGAAATAACATTTGGTGTAATCCAAATAATTTTGTTTTGTTTTATTCTTTGGGAATTAGTATAAAGAGTGAAGAAGTAGTGCTTTCAATCCTACAAAGATAATTTGTTGACATGTCACTCATAATTCTAGCTAGGTGAGTTAAGCACTTACACTTTCTAAGCACTTAAAGTTAGACACATAAGTTCTAGGCAAATGATGATTGCTAACATCAAATAAGGAAAGTAGACCAAACCACTATGTGTTATTTTCTAGATATAGGGCTCTTTCAAGCCCCCTAGTAGATTTTTGTGTGCCTTTTCATGCATAAATCTAACTGGGTGAGTCAAGACCTTGCACTTTCTAAAGTGATTAAGGCCAGACATCTAAGTGGTGGGCATGTGAAACTCGCCACACTAAAGTGAAGATGCACAAATTGATTGTGAATAAGAAATATTGTGAAGATGCACCATATGATAATGCATAAGACAACTAGAAAATGAGGATCAAGCACTGAAAGACTAGTGTAATGGATTTGTATGGGGTAGGATAGGCTAAGGTAAGATGAAGCGTAAAAAAATAACCAAGATAGATAAGTTTACTTGAAATAGAAGTACAACAAGAAGAGGCGGAATTAAAGAGGCTGAATCATGTGCATGTGAGGTTCTACACCTAGGTTACCACACTAAAGTCAAATTCCATGCCAACAAAACAAATCATAAAATGAGAATCATCATAGATAGCTAGTATCCACCCATATTTGAGCAGGAAGTGACTGTTTGAACCACAAGTCACTTCATTAAAAAACCATTAGGAGCATTGAATGTGATGATGGTAAAGGCATACAGATTCATAATATATGAGTTGGTGGCAAAAGATTTTTGTGGATTTCATGAAATTTTATGGGGTTTAAGAAATTTAAACATTACCATGCCATTAATGCACCTATATTAAAGATGATAAATGAAAAAAGGGTATAAAATGTCATGTGGTCAACTAGTTTCCATTATAAACTTTGTGCAAACTTGAAACATCGATCAAGCCAAAGTGAACTAGTGAAACAGAGAGTTGAAGTAGCAAAAACCCTACTAGAGAAATAATTTGATCACTCTTAAGCACCTAGAGTGAATGATTATGAAGCTAAAGAAATTGTGTTCATAATAAGATTGGTGTAGAGAGGTGTGGAAATAAATTTTAGTAGAAACTAGTTGGCAAAAAAGTGAGTTGCCACCAAGGATACCATTAATAACTTATGAAGCTCCGAGATGAAGGTACAATCACAAATCTCATGATTGTGAAGTACTAATAATAATTCAAGGTTTTGGTAGACCCAACCTACCGCACTTCAACACCAGTAGGTTCAAGATAGGAAAGAAGTGGAAGGGAATGGTTCCATAGTAATAAAATCTAAATTGGGCATGTGTGGTGATAGAAGTAGCCCTTTCAAGAATAGTAACATTACCAATAGAAGGGGTCAATGTCGCATAAGTCAACCTTGAGGGGTTAAAAAAAATGTACTATCAAGTAATGTAATTTCCCCTATAGGTCTTGATGGGAGAAAAATAGTATTTATTTGTGCATACCTACTAGCTAAATGAGTACAACCTTCATACTTATATCCATGTGAAAGATCTAGTGTTGGATTAGATGATGGATATAGGGAGCAAGATAAAGTAGGGTGCAATGATTTTTGATGTCTCCATTTGAGATAGATTGACAACTTCTAGCACAACTTAATTGTATGAGTTTCTATGCTTTGGGAATCTAAAGGAGCTAGTTTAATTCCTTATATCACATGTCCATGGTGACTTCATATACTTTTTAGGGAGAAGCATGAGGATATCAACACACCTCATTAAAAGGATAACCAGGCTCCTAGATGCTAAGAAATACATTCATGAGATTATGGGAGTTGAGGAAGAGGTGAAGCACATGTAAAAATTATAAGGGGGGATTTACATTCCCCATCAAAGATTGTAAGGACACTGGTATGAGTTTAGCCTCATGTTTTATGAGCTCAAAACTCTACCCTGATGGTTGTTGGACCACTATAATAGAAAATTACCTCTACATCATGTACCATATGGTGTAAGTCATGAAGTCCAACATTACCAAATTTATTACTAAGGATCTTGTGAATAATTCTCTATAATAACACACAACAAAGGGGACCTTCAAGTGGGGGTCCATCCTAATCCTTATAGTTATGGAGGAAATTGGTATATTGAATAGGGATGAGGATAATATCTTTGTTTTTTTAGAGCATAATGACTCCCTAGAATAGACATATAAGGACTTTACTTTCTCCAATTCCTTTAACATAAAATATAAATCATTCATGATGAGGTGGTGTGAAAAATACATAGAGGCATTTAGGATCGAGTGGTACATCCCTCAGGAGCTCCCCAAGAGCATGTATGAGATGGCAACATTTAACATTTTATATAAATTTTGAATAGTCTACCTTACACTAGTCAATGGAAATAAGTCCATATGGTTAAATCTCTCATATGCTTTTTCAGCCAAGTATTTTAGGGACACAATCAAGAATATCCCCAATGTGTAACAATTAGATATTCCAGTAAGGTAATTGTATATGAAAATAAATAGGTTGCAATGCCAGTTTGTGTGCCCAAATGGAAGAGTAACATGGGATGAAAAGGATGAGTTCTATTGAAGAAACATCCACCCTCTTCAAAAAGTAAATATACTAAAGTATATCCATAGGATTTACTATGAGATGAAGCCCAGGAAGAAGGGCCCAAACTCTAGCATCAAGTAGACTGATGACCCTCCCATCAGGATTAGTGGAGGGCATGTCGGTGCTAGCTAAACCAAAGAAGTCTCTTAAGAAGAAGAAAGGGGAGACACTAAAAGCTAGAGAAGATCACATAAAGTTCAAAATAACCTTAGGAAATGAAGCATCTCCATCAACCCTAACAAAAAATCACATGAAATTCTCACCCAAGACTTCTCATATCTTAAAAGAGAAGCAAAAGAAGCCAAAGTTCTCATCTATGATGCCAACTATCACCCTCAAGGACATAGAAGCACAAAAAGAGTTGGGGAAAAGGGTATATATCATGCCTAAAGAGGACTCCTCATCTAGTGATGAAACTTCCCTACTACCCCAAAGTGAAGAAGCAAGGCAGAAAAAATCTTGGAAAAAGCTTGGCTTTAGCAAAACAATCATCCAAAAGGCACAGGAGCTATAGAGGAAGATAGAAGAAATGAGGAAAGTCAGAGTGAGGGATGAAGGAAGTAATAAATTTAAGACCAAATAGAATCACATAGTAGAAGGAGAATCAAAGGAAGATCCTAGCATGGTGAAAACACATGAGGCTTTCCAAGGTGATATTGATGTTGTGCTTAGAGAAGTAGGGACATCAATCACACCAACCAAAGATCCTAAAATGTAGCCTCTATGGGTGAAGAGGAGTTTAGGAGAAAATGGGAGAAGATGGATCTTGATCAAGATCACATTAAAGTGGTGTTGGAGTTACATCATAAAAGAGAGGCCATGAGGACCAAGGGCATGATCCAAGTATAAATTGATAAAGTGGAGGCCAAAGAGATAAGGGCCAAAGAGGATAAAACCACTATGATTATAAAAAAGATAAAGGTGGAATTAAATAAGGCTTATAATGAGAAGTTTAATAAGGATGAAGAAGAGAAGAGGGTTTTCGTAGGTGTGAAACCCATTAAAACCAGAATAGTAGAGTTGCTTAGCACCCACACTAGCCCAATAGAGGAAGTTGCATAATAGGAATGCCCTAGTATTGAAGGGGTACTTAGAGATAAGGAAGGTGATGTTTGTGCCTCAAAGGAAAAAATAGAGAAGGAAATAAAAGAATAGGCTAGCACCAAAAAATAACCTATGGAGATTCATGCCAAGGAGCCATAGGAAGAAGAAGCAAATGAAGGGCAAAAGTCCAAAGAAGAATAACCCCTACAAGGAGAAGAAGAAGAAGTCACCAAAGAAGGGAGTATCACTTGTGAAGAGACACACGATTAGATGGAGGTAGAAGTTCAGAAATAAAAATTTGAGTCAAGCTACCAATAAAAGGTGTAGAAGGGGTATACCATAGATGAGGACTTCTACATGTTGGAATACATGCCCTCTAGAGCTGTAACTACATTAATGCACCATCAAGTGTCCTTTGCACTTGAATGATATATGGACAAGCCTCATTTCAAGGTGTCAACAAAATCATTATAGAGCATTGAGAAACTAGAAGAGGGGCATGACTACCAATTGATCAACCCTTGAGACATGAAACTAGTAAGTTTGGATAATGCCCTCCTTAAGATGGCCTTTGAGGTAGCATGCAAGAATATTATCAATGATGTTCATTCCATAAAGTTGAAATATATATCATTTAAGGCAAAAGAAGAACTCAACACCATGAAGATCAAACTTAGGTAGTTGGTTGATCACATTAAAGAAGCAAAGGCATCCCTTTTGGATGGTACTAACACTTCCTAGATTTTAAAAGTGGATAAGGTGTGTGCATTGGTCAAATAGATGCTCCCTCAAATGAATATATCATAAGAATAATAAGAATACTCTTGAAAAGTCCTAAATAAATATCTCAACAAAAATCTAGATGAGGTTGAGGACCTCTTTAAAAGGCTAGAGGAGTTCATAGATGATGTCGATGTCATATTTTACAACTTTTCTACCCAAGTGTCAGTCATCAACACATTACTAAAAAAGGATAAGGGGGATAAGGATGCATTAATGAAAAAAACATTCATTTTCATTAGGTTTTAGCACATATAGATCATGGCATAGGTCAACACATTGAGTGCCCAACTAAAGACCTAGGATCAAGACCTGGAGGAACTTTTTTGTGCCTTCTAAACAAAGGCAAACAAGTAGGGATCCATCTTAGATGGTGTTGTCTAAAAGGATAAAGAAAGGATAGAAATCTTCCTTAAGTAATTAGATAACATTTATGTGCTTATTCTCAAGGCTACATCTATAGATATTGATAGCACCATTGAATAAATCAAGCTCACAATCTAGTTCTTTGAAGACTTTTAGGTAGAAATACATCAGAGCACATTGGAATTTTATGTAGCCAAGGTGATAGAAGGATATTTTGAGGTAGAATAAAATTTTTATATGGGGTAATGTTAGACCCCATTTCATCTTAAGTATTGTATCTATGCCAACTTGACAAACACTTAGGTGTAACTATGTGGAGTGTTGTTGTTTTTGTCTTCTGGCAGTGCCAATTAACTGGAAGCTAACAACTCCAAGTAGCATCAAGAACTAGGTGCATGGGATAGTGACCAACCATTAAATACAAGTAGCTCCTTTTGAATCATGTAACATTTGAAATTAGGTACACAAGATAGTAACTACATATTGAATACAAAGCATAGTAGAGGTAGTGGGATGTGTATATTTAGTACTAGTTTAGCAGTCAACATTCTCCATTCCCCATGAACCTAAGACACTTTGAATCTTATAAAATAAAGTTGATTTTTTTAAAAAAAAAGAGGTTAATTAGAGTAGTGAAACTCTAGAAAATTATTGTTATAATATTTTCTTAGTCTTGGAATTTAGCTTAGGATGTATTTTGATGTTCCCCTTTGTAATGCCCAAGATCTCCTGTGAGCTTAGGCCTTAGTAGTTTATGTTGATCACTTGCTCATTTTATATGTACTATGTATACATTATTATTTAACATATTAATGGAAAATGCTTTGCACAAATGGTTAATGAGTTAAATATTTAAGTCTTAGAATGTTTATTGGTTGCATGCTTCCTTCTATCAAGTGTGTGTATTGAGTCCTCATGATCTTCCAACCTGGTTCATTCATGGCAAACATGTGGATGATAATGATCCTTGTGCCTAGAATAAGATTTATGCTAAGTTTGGTTAAGACCCTACACCCCAAATGATATTCATGCCTAAGTCCCTTAACTTGATACCTTGTTGGCCTTCAAGCACCTAAATACCATTGAGCCTATGAAACCCAAATTACACCTATGAATGCCCAACCATAATTTAAATAACCTAATCCCCTAAAGAATAGATTTACACCATAGCATAATTATCCTAACATAGACCCTAGTCCCTTCTCTACTATGCTTTGGGTGAGAACATAAGGCTTGCATCTTATGTTTATTGATGCTAGCATCATTGAGTGTTAAATGTTGAGTTCCATAAGAATCATCAAGGTCTACACCCCTCTAGAATAATCTTAGATCTGACCTAGATAACTAGGTAGGCATGTGACTAGGCCCATGACCAATAAGACCAACTTTTCTACAACACACATTAGTCTTCACCTTGTCTTGAACTACATTCTTTTGTTCTTATTTATAACTAAGTCCATTTCTATCATTAACATGATTTTAAATATTTATAATGTTTTCTAGATCACTTGAACTCTTTTATAAAATCACAAATGACTTCATCTTACTAAATGTCTTTTCTAACTCAGATTTCAATTACTCATTTTCAATCACATACCTTTACTACTCATCTTCTTTAGTTTTCAGGTGTGCAGACAAAATTTCCAATTAATAATTGAGATACTTTATTATATCATCATTCTCCTTGATATCTTCATTCATTCTTGCCTCAAACACACTAAATTTCTATTCATAGTCCTTAATTTTAGACTTCATCTTCTTGTTAATCTTCTTCTCAATCTTCAGTTCTTCACAAGAATTCCTTTATTTAGTCTCATAGTCTTCCTTGTATTCTTCATTATTTGTATCACTTTAATTAGACTCCTTTTGATATGAGAAACTTCCTTCCTTATCCATGTAAGGGAATTCATATTCACCATCAAACTTCAAATCATTGTCTTCACTCTCATCTGATGAGGTACAATGTTTATTGGTGTAGAGACTCTTCTTATTGTCAAACTTTTTCAATCTTGTCTTCCTCTTATCAAAATTGAATGTCTTCTTTCCTTCATCTTGGATTTCACCATTCTCTTAAGCATCATTCTTCTTATTCTTATGATGGCACTTTTTATCAAAATGTCCTACTTCTCCATAATTGAAACATTTGAAGGGTAGCTTACCCTTATACTTCCTTGAGCCTATTTTTAATTTACTTGTAAACAAATTTATTATTTCATCATCAAATATCTCATCATACTTGACTTTCTTACCTTGATCTATTTCTATTTGATGTTATTTCTATCTTGAATGTTGCTTCCTCCTTTGGTATTTTTTCATCATTGACTCTCATCTAATAGGTAGTAAGGATGCCATGAAATTCATCCATCTTCATCTAAGTAAGATCATGACTTTATTATATAATAGGAACTTTATAATCAAACTTGAGTGAGAGAGACCTTAATACCTTTTGTACTATATTAGATTATTTAAGACCTTTAATAATGTTCACAATCTCATCAACTCTTTGTAAAAAAGGATGCCATAGAATCTTCTTCCTCCATCTTGAAACTCTCAAATTATCTTCGATGAGTCTATAACTTAGCCAAATTTACCTTTGGATCCACTTCATAAATGATCTGTAATTTGTGTCATATCCTTGTTTTATATTTACAATGAATTACCTTGGTTTATTTAGTCTCTAAAAGACCATAGGTGATGGCATTCATTGCCTTATAATTTCTCTCACATAGCTTCTTATCAACTACACTACTTATAGGGGTTGGGAGGTTAAATATCCATTAACAACATATTGCCAAATGTCAAACCCTATTTACATGATGTAGGTCTTCATCCTTGCATTCAAGAATACATAATTGGGCCATTAAACATCAGTGATTGATTTCTAGAGAAACCCTACGTATATTGACTTACATATTGTACCTTGGATCACCTTCAAGTGGTTAAACTTGTAATGAAGGTCCTAATCTAATACCAATTATTAGAGGTACAATCACTCAAAGTGGGGATGAAATAGTGATGTTAAATAATCCAAACTTCAATTCCAATCCTTTCAAATTCTTAACCAAGTAACATTATCATTCATGAAGCATACATATCATTTATATTAATGAACAAGAAAGATAAGCAAGATCACACACATAACACAAGATCTACATGGGAAACCCTCTTGGTGAATAAATCCCACTAGAATCTACAAAAATGACTATAGTCCTACAACAAGATCCAAATTTAGACTATCACTAATTGATCAAGAAACACCCATCCCTTAATTTAGTAAAACACCCATCCCACAAGGAGGAACTAACCCCCTAGGCAACCAAGCACCCACTCAGATACCTTGATCTAATATTCACCTTTTATCTGATGTCTTCTACACCTAATGATGGACTTCTCTTTCTTTCACTCTTCTTCACCCTTCTATCTCTCTCAAACATACTCTAGGGCTTACTCACTCAATCAACCTCTTCTAGGCTTATTATGTCTAAAGACCTATGTGTTCATCTTTATCAAATTGATAAAATAAACATATCTTATCATTTTCACACTCTAATGTTCCTAATTGACCTATACATTCTCTTCTAAAGGTTCTTTCCTTCACTCAATTCCACACTTACTCAATTATACTCTCTCTTTCAAATCATAACACACCCTTAAACTTGCTCATACAATCAATGCATCCAAACACCCATTTTGGATCACTCTAGGCTTCTTCACTCATCCTCGATCTACTTTTTACTTTATTCCATCCACTAAGCACACTCACTCTAATCTCTTTCCTATGTCTCTATCTTCTACTCTCTCAACACATTCACATACAAGTCTAAAAACCATTACCTTAGCTTTCACTCTTTATAGAGTCTTTATGAATATCAAATTTTAGGTCAGCCATAATACTTACCTTAACACTTGGTACTAATATCATGCTAACACATATCTCAATACCACCCTCATGGGTCGGCCATAACATCCATGGGTCACACTTAAGCAATTATGCCTTTCAATTAGGCCTTAATAGCCCTTATAGGTATCATAGAGACCTATTACCCCTTTATCACTTTATCAAGCAAAAAAAAAATACAATATCACTTCTAAACACATGGTTCCACTCCATATGACCTATAAGACATCTTCAAATGAATACATATGCCAATACACTCTTTTGCTAAAGCATAATTTACTCAAATAGTAGTCTTATACATAGTAACACCATGAATGAACAAATAGTCAAATTTTAAGCTTCATATCTACACTTTTACAAAAATTATAATAAACATTTTTGTATGCACCTTGAAGTCCTCTTAAAATTTTATTTTTATACCTCCATGAAATTCATCCTGGATCAAAAGATATAGCTTACAAATTACAGACTGGCTTTCCTTCATTAATTTAAATATTTAAATTCCAATGGTCATTATGTGTAATCATTAAAATTCAAACACTTTACCATCATCTCATGTATTCTATCAACTTTTAACAAATATGTTCCATTGATCTCCTCATGGTCTTCCTTTTTTTAACTCTTTAATGCTCATTATTGATCATTGATCCTTGTTTTCAAGATCATGCCACTTAGTAACTTTGTGTGCCTTCTATGCACATTGACTATTTGACCCAAACTACACCATCGATCTCCATCTATATGAAAACCTGCATGTCATTGATCTTTTATCAAATCATTGAGATTGAGACACATGTCATAAGCATGTGCAATCTTACAAACCTTTGACAAATTGACTTCATACATGCCATTGATCTCTATCTGATAAGATCATGTACTATGTTAGATCCTTATTTGGTTAGATTAAATTCTCACCATTATATCTATGATCTAATTAAATTGTCACTGTAGATCTTCAATAATGAAAATATGGCTAAGTATGGGAACTATTACAATCTACTTAGAAAGCAAATTTTTCACCTTAATAACTTTTTCTATGCTCAACCTCATGATCTAAAATTTGAACCATATGATCACCTTTCATAGTGGAAAACATCAATGTATCAAAATTCTCCTAAAACCTTCACATGTTTTAAATATACCATCATTAAACTACTTAGTTAGCCTTGTTTATCAAGATGTCTACTTGAACCTAGACACTCATTAGATTGCTTTTGATGAATTCTATTCACTTATATAATCACTTAAAGCACTCATAACACCCCATAAGGTCTTCGAAACATGTCCATATTATCAATATCATCCATTAATTACCTCAATAATTTAAACACTAAATAACCATGCAAGAACACTGAAGTTTATTGAATCACACTTTTTCATTATCATTATAGTACACATGACACCTCCTCAACATCCTTGGTCACCTTGGAGTCATCATTGAAAAACCTCAAATAGTATTTAAAATCCTTTAAAAACCTTAATAAATTCTAGATTAATATAATTACCTTTGTTTGTTACCAAACTTATAGCCAAAACCTTTTTAGGTGAAGACCTAAATTGGTTAAATTAACTAAATTCTAACACTATTTCTAATTTAGAAGACTTAGTCAATGCATTATTTTAATAGATATTTTTAGGATTCTCTATTATTCAAGGAACTATACCATAGATACCATTGAGTTTATTCTATTAATGCAATAGCATAACACTCATCTAGACTGATAGAATAGAGGATTCTACTAATTTAAATTATGATAAGGAGGATTTATAGAAATAAAGGATGACCTGATTAGAGAAAGAACGTGTCTCACATACACATGACTATTGATTTATACTATTTTGATTCAGTATTTATACCATAATGTATTGTAATAAATAGGTAGGTAGAGAATGATATATAAGAATAGATATAGATTATAAAAATACTATAAATCATGTTAACCTATGTATTTTTGATATAAAAAATAGAGCATATAAATATCTGCATTTAATGGTTATATCAATATATATAAAAGAAAAGAGTTAGAGTAGGAAATGCTATGTTTTGTGTACTATGTATGTATTACTATAAATATAGGCACTACTTATTTTTAAAGTGAATAATAAATAATATAACAAATATTAACCCTTGTGATTTATTAGTTTTACTAAATTTAACCTACATAACATAAAACCATCTATAACTAACTGCTTCATATCTGATGTCAACATTTATTGGCTTTGACTAGACTTTAGTAAACTAATATCTAATGTAAAGTATCCTTTAGAGTTTTGGAATTATTTTTTAACATAAATAGAGGAGTGGTGCGAAGAACTACTAAAAAAATCACACAAAAAATAAAATAATGGGGGAATCATTACTGTAAGTTAAGGCATCATTCTTTCAACCACAAGAAGAAGAATGTTGGGTTACTTTTACACAACTATTGCATCCTTCAATATTGTGACAAGCTAAACATATGAAATTGGGTCACATTCTTATTAAATTACCTATTTAGTATATTTTGGAAAATCTTGATGCACTCTAATGCCTCGATACATCATTAACTTGAGTTATTGATCACTGGTTTGAGACAACTCTTGATTCATTCATCATAGTCTAGGATATATAGGGTTGGACAAGTTTTGACACTAAAAACTCTAGTTTATTGAGGGAAAAAGACAAAACTTTTTGAATAAAGTACCACCCCTCATTCATAACATATTTATGGAGTTGGGTTTAGTAAGAGAATGTAAATAATTCCTTTAAGGATAGACACCTAAGGGATGGCATGCAGAAAGAAGAAGGGTCCTTAAAATATGTGAGTACTCAAAAAATTTCGTCTAAGCTATTAGGAAGGGTTAAATAAGGGACTAGATAAATAAGTATCAAGTAATAATAAGTTAATTAAAGAAGATAAAAGATAGTAGTAAGAGCATAGATTTAAAATAGTTAAGAAAAATGGTTAATGAGGAGATAAAGAATCATATAGAGAATGATAGAATTCAATAAAAATTTAGGAAAGAAATACAAAAAAAGAGAGGAAAGAGGAAACAATGATGAGAATAAATAAAATAATAGATAAACATGATCTATCCTTAACCAACAAAAGTCCAAACTTTGATACTATCCTTGCACTATAAATGGATGAGTTAGTATTCACACCATAGGTAAGAACAAACAAGACAAGTGAAAGAAGTAGAATAGAATAAATGTTATAGCATACACCAATTAAGGTGATGAATGATATGAGATAAGGATTAATATATTTAGTTTCACTATTCAAAACAACCAAACTATTCCAACCATGGGTGTAAAAGACTAACTAGCTATAAGTAGTTTGGCCCACAATAGACAAGGCCTAGAAGGTAACAAAAGTAGTGATGAAATAAGGATTAAGATAGGATGTGTTAATTATATTTGAACTAATGTAAGAGATATTATCCATATAAAGAAGTTTGAAAATAAGTGATAAACATGATATTTTTATAGATAACATAGAAGAGCAGATATAATAAACTAAAGATAATAATGTATAGGACAAGGGTGATTCAAAAATAAGTATTAGTAGTCATAATAAATAAATACCACAAAAAGATAAGGAAGAAGATAAATTAATAAGAATAGGATTAGTTAGTTAAAATATGGGATAATAAGTCTAATTATATATATAATATGAGGAAGAAGAGATCTGAAGTGATAAAAATGTCTCAAACCTCAACCATAAGAGACCCTGAGAGGAAATGAACCCTTTGGACCAATCGTCATCCCTTGTGTCACTTCACAATCAACATGTGCATCTAGATTTTTGAAGAGATATATCTATTGGATAATAGGTGGAAAACAAATATAAGAATCACAAGTGATATATTGGTAATAGGAGAAAATTATTAAGGAATCAGGTAGAGGTATTAGGAAGAAGGTTATTTAAAGAAGAATTACAAAGGGATAAAGGCCATAACCATAACTTGGTTAGACAAAAAAATCAATGCTACCATAGTACTATATGAACAAGTACCTTAGGATATCAAATGAATAGTGGTATTAATTCTAGTAGTGGTGTTTCTAAAAAACTCAAAAGACTAAGATGGCATAGAATATGATGAATTTACCATTATTCATTAAAGACATGAAATATGTATAATAACATATATTCATACTAGACTCATAGTGTATGAGTCATAACATCATTAATGAAAGGGTAATCTTCTTTGATTTATTTGGGACATTAAGAGATGATGCACTCAAGTGGTATATGAAGACTTACTTGAGCTATTCCATGATATGGGATGATGTCCAAAAAGAATTCAAAGGTGATTTTCATTACCATGACATACAAATGGAGAGTGTTAATTAAATGAGTGAATTGATTCATAAAGAGAAGGAATTTTTGAGAGATTATGATTAGTGATTGAAATCCATAGTGAAAAAACTAGAGGAACCTCTTAATGAGAAACAAATGATAGAGTGATTTATATCCAACTTAATTCACTATATTCATGTAAACATGGATGGAAAATGTTTTCATACATTTTTAAAGACATTGGAAATGTCATCAAGACTAGAAGCACAATCCTAGAGAAGGAATACAGATACCTCATTAAAATATAACATGGAAAGGTTATAATTAGAATTATAACAATTGAGACTAAAATATGAGACACAAATTAAAGGGGAAGATTTCATAGTAATAAACAATATGCATACACAACCATAGCCAATAATTTGGTGTATCACTTATTGTGTGGAGTACCATTTAAGGAAAGATTATCCCAATAAGGATATGGTAAAATGAGAAATGATAATAATATCCATGTAAACATGGATAAGAATGATTTAAATTTTAAAGGATTATGGAATGTAAAGCCTAGGTTGTTAAAGGGTCTAAGTATAGTAAATCAGGGGAAAGATATGTAATAAATATAGCCACTAATTTGTGTAAGAATTGACATGATCTAATATTTTTAAACATAGTAATGAATGACATGAATAAGTACTTAGCTATAAACTGACTAAGACAACTAATTTAGGGGCTAAAACTAGTGTAGAAGTTAATTTGAGTGTCATAAATATGATCCAAGTGTCAAAACCCCTCCTAGATAGTAGTGCAATACCTTAGATAATAATGCACTATGTTAGTGTCCTCCCTATCATTTTAGTGTCCCTTATGTATAAACTATGTGATCTTAGGGGTGCACCTCTATTTGAGTTTCATCTACCTATACCTATGTAGATGAGCCCTGATTCACTATTTGTAAACTATTTTTGATTAATTTAAGAGTAAACCCCAAACCTCCATGTTTTTAGGGTATTTAAAGGTCATAAGTAGAAAAAATTTGATGTTCATTGGATAGGATAGACATCCTCAACACCCTAATGTGTTGAGAGTTACCTACATATCAATACCTTGAGAGAGAATCAAGCCTGATGTAGTTCTCCTAATATAAGTGTTAGTTCAAGTGTAAGTGAATGATAGTATGAGTGCTGACTTGAGTGTTTTGAATGAGGTCTACGACTAGAAATATTTTTATTTTGAGCTTAGGTTAAATATATATGATCATTTGCAAAATTAGGGTAGAATAGGGATCAATAAACTTGATTTTGCATAACTTATTCTAATCTTGTTTGTGTATTTTGCATCTGATTTCCATCTAGTGGATAAAGGGATAAAATTCATGTATTTATATTGGTTTGGTGTTTATGTAAAGTGAAAAATATTTCTAGGTGAATATTAGGTGTCTTAATAATTTAAAACATATCTATTGGGGTTTAAATTAGGCAAGAGACACTAGCACAGTCCCTTGGACATTAGCACGGTGTGATAGTTTCCAAGTGGTAGAACCCAGGGAAATAGGGTCCTAGACCCTTGGGGAAAGGTCTAGGATTAATCTTGGGATGTTTATGGATGTGTAATACCCAAATAAAATCTATATAGGAGTTTAAAAAGGCCTTAAGATTATGTCTAGGTCTAAGATAGGGATGGGTTGTCTCAAGTGACATTTTATATGACTACATTCCCCCCCCTCTCACTTTATTCTAGAAATATATCAAAGTGAAATGACTAGGATAAAGGAAAAAGAAGTGTACCTAAACTCACCTAAAAAGTGAAGCATTTGAATCTAGGTTTGAGTATGAGAAACATAATCTATTGCATATCCTTCAAATGAAACATGGATGAATTAGTTCTTAAATAATATCAAAATTAATTATAGAACTGAGTAAAGAGATAAGAGAGAAAGGATATGAATGAATACACCTCACTAGGTATGTGAACCAATTCAAAATCCTAGTGACGTCTTGTGTGTGTAGCTAGTGATCAAATGGTGAATAGCTTGGACTGAGCTAATGGCTTACTCAATCCCCATGTGTGGGTAGATCAATAACTCAATCTAATTTTGACTCCATCATTTCCCACCCCTACTCAGTGGATCAGACATAATGAATAACTTATATTAGACTAATGGCTTGTCTAACACTCCTATGTAGGTGGTTTAAAAACTTAATTAGGCTATGAATCTATCATTCTCTACCCATGTGTACTAGATACATCTATGATTGAAACTCTATGATGTAAATTAAATTATGTAAGATGTATCTAGGGCCACTTAGAAACTCTAAAATGTAAAATGGCCAAAGGGCTTCTTAGGAATGTAATTTAGGGACTATATAGAAATTCAAACTAATAAATATGGAATAAGGAATCAATCAGGTGTGAAACCTAGTGCAAATGGTGTTTGAAATTATAACATGGATAACGACATAGAGTTGTCTTTCCATCTGAGACGAGTTGGTGAAAAATTGATCATGTGAAACAATGTGTCATGCACATGCCCCCATTTTTTATATCTATGCATATGGATTCTAGAATGAGTTATAGTAATCTATGTCTATGCATATCTGAAACTAAAATGAGAGTGATCATGTTGTGCATGATTCCCCCAATCTGAGCAAACTTAGTATGATTATGTGCAAAATTTAGCATAAAATGATCAAATCTGATAAGTTATGACTAAAACTATGCAAATATAGACTGTAGCTATTATGTTCTTATATAAAAACTATATTTTTATGTTTCTCAGGTTATTGGATAGTAGTTTAATTCCTTGGATAATAGGGCACCACGCTAGTGTCCTTTGTGCTACACTAGTGTCCTCTATGTTTTTTTTTACCAAACTAACTCTGATCTCTATCTGATTATTTTCCACTATGTTTTCCTAATTCTAAGCTCTGTAATTATGTATTTTTGTGCTAATAAATATACTTAGAGTACACTTGGATGGTCTACTCTCTATAAAAAACTATTATGAATGCCCCTCTTTTAAGGGGAGTTATTGTACTTTTGAAATAATTATCTTCAAAACAAGATCTCTTCATGATGTGTGTTGAGATGAAAACATATAATATATATTTGATAAACCAATATAATGTGTATACATGACATCAGAATGTAACATAATCTAAGCATAAGTTGGTAATATATAATGTATATTAGATCTAATATTCACAAGGTTGTCAAGATAGATATAACAATATATACATGTGTATGAACTGCATAATTTAAGAATAATCTATGTAAATGACATGGGGGGATGGGGCATGATTTCCATCAAGACACCCAAGGAGGAAGGGGAGATGCATAAGGGCACTAATTGTGTTTTAAACTAAGTGTTCAAGTAACAATCAAGAGACAAGTGTCATGGTCATGATGCATAAATGAAATCATACACATAAACACATGGGGCACATAAATTAAGATAAAGGGACACAATATAAGGGACATGGTAACATGTCATTAAATTTGAGAAAATAATACATACAAGGACATGTTTAAATGTCCAATTATGTAAATATCAAGAAATATTGGCTTATAGTTACATATAAGGACATGTTCAAATATTCACATACACAATCAAGAAGGCACACACAAAGACATGGGCACATGTCCAAATCATGCATATAATGAAAGTAATTTGTGTAGATCCATATAATAATGACATATTCAAATTCCCTTGAATAGATGTAGAAGCAAAGAGACACAATCAAGTCTAAAGTAGGAAAGCTAGAAATGAAAGTATGCATGAATATGTGGTGTAAATCTGTATAAGATCAAAGATGTACATAAGTGAGTCTATAATAGTTCTAGTCAAAAAAATATTAGTATAATATGATCAATATCAAAATATAATCAATGTTAAATTTATGATATAGAGTATAGAAAGATATAACTTGTCAAATCAAATTCTATGTAGTATGATGCCCCCAATAGGTGAATGCATCAATGTTAAATTTGTGTAGCTATGTATGTGCCAATAGTGAGAATATAACAATAAATCTATATTTGTGTATTGCACCTGAGTCTTGTAAAAATTTGTGAACACTTGATAAGAACAAGTGAAGCATGTATATATGATAAAACTAACTATACTAAGATAGATAACATATGTAGTACCTAAAAATTATATAGATTATAAACTTGGATATGAAAAGAATCTAAATTTTATTGTTTTGACCAATATCTAAATGTTTTTATGTTTTTAACATATTATGTTTTTTTCTATGTATGTAAGCTATGTACAAGCAATCATGAAAATGAAACTATATACAAAGATTAAAGTAAGAGAAGCTATGTAAAAGTAGAGAGGTACATACTACTAAATGAGGATTATAAAAGACTCACAATCAATGTCACTTATATAAAATAGAGTAATAATGATCATGTGTGTTGTGAAATGAGGTATTTGGGATCCAAGAATTAGATGTACTGAGTGATTTATATCTAAAACTAATTATGGAGTGGGGCTATGAATCTATGAAGCTAATTGAACTACCTTGTGAATTATAGTGCATTTGGGAACCCATCTGGTAGAATATTTTTTAATTGCTTTGGATGCGCTCTTTTGTAAAATAGATCCATATGGTGGAGAGAGTGACCCTCTATAATCCACAACATGTCTCTAACATGGGGGTATCTCTAATAAATTTCTTCATGTTAGAGGTACAATCACTAAAAGGGGGGTGAATCAATGAGCCCAAATAATCCAACTTCAATTCAAACCTTTCAAAACTCTTAATCATTCATCACAAGCATTCATGAAGCATACACATAATTCATAGCAATGAATAAGAGAGACAATACAAGATCAAACACATACCAAATGATATATGTGGGAAGCCCTCTTGGGGGAGAAAACCCAATATAACTTGCAATTAGACTACTATTTTATAATAACAATAAAAAATTTGGACCATCAACAACTGATCATGGAACTACCATCCCTTATTTAGTGAGACTATAATCCCACAAGATGCTGCCACACCTATCTAGCTGAGCAACCATAACAACTAGATTTTTATCAAGCTATACCTTGCAAAGAGGTTACAACCCCTTAGATGCTTAGTATCCACAATAACACCTATGAACAAAACATCTCTTGAACATTGATTACCTACCAATCTGATGGAGATACAAATTATATCATCTCTCTTCAACTCTTCACACTCAAAGCATCCAAAACATCCTTTTGGATCACCCTAGACCTCTTCATTCAAACTCAACCTTCAAGATCACTAATCTAACATCAAAAACATGACCCATAGGTCATACACATAGTCCTCAGTTTTCTCTACTCATCAACTCATCTACTGGTGACTCTCCCTCTCTTTCACTCCACAACTCTCACAAACACACACCTTTTACAAATCTAGAAACCATCACATTTAGTTTCACTATTTATAGATCATTCATGAGCATCACCATCTTTTTTGACCAATGGGCATGCCTTAACCCTTAATTCATCTATCACATCAAGACATAACTTAATACCATCCACATAGGTCAGCCATAGCACCCATGGGTTACCCTTAAGTAACTACACCTTTTAATTAGTCCCTTATAGCCCTTATAAGTCTCATAGAGACCTATTCACCCATTTATCACTTCATTGAGAAAAAAAGAACACATAACCACTTCAAAATGCATAGGTCTACTCCACATGACCCCTTTAACATCCTTAAATGATCATATTCATCTTTACTCACCTCTGTGTATGCTCAATCAACTTAAATAATCACCTTGTACATAAGAACACTATGAATGAACACATAGTCAACTTATTAATCATTATTCATACTTAATATAGACTGATCACACCTCAAAAATACATATAGATGATCTTCATGGAGTCTAAAACACTTTCTAATAGCTAAGACATCATGAAACATCGAAACAACATCAACACAAGCTCAATTATCCTTCTTGGGTCACTTACAGTCCATGGTCAAACACACAATCAACTTTAGATCATAATCTCTTTGACTATACAAACAATCTTACCATTTAACTAGGTTTAATATATTTATCATGGAGTCCTCTACAATTTTTTTTAACATCACCATCAAATTCATCTTGGATCAAAAGTTATGTGCAAAATAATATAGACTAGTTTTTCCATTTGCAAAATTCAAATATTCAAATGCCAATGGTCACAGCTAAACCTTGAAAACCATGCTATCATCTCATGTCCTCACTATTTATATCAATCATGTACCATTGATCTTATTTTAAGGAGCTCAATATTTACCTTTCATTGCTCATCATTGGATCTTCATCTTGACTATTTGACTTAATGCACTCTATCGATCTCTTGTATGTAGCTCAATCTTTATCTATGTTAAACATTAGACACCTTGAAATTATTTCTCTCAATACACACCATTGATTTATATATTTTTGAACATCTACTCACTATTATATCTTAGAAGAAGCTTGATCTTAAATTCTACTCAATGTTAAACTTCAAACTCTTGTCCTCATCTCACTGTTGGAACAAACACACTATGTTGATCTTTTTTTAAGGAGCTCAATCTTTAACTTCATTAACCAATGAACACTTTGACTCATTTAAGTCAGCATGCACCATATATCTTCACAGTATGATCACCTATAAGCCATTATATCTCCATCTAGTCCTGATCTTTAACATCAAGTAAAATAGACTAAGTATGGGGACCATTGTTATTTGCTTGGAAGGCCAACTTTGCACAATCATATACTTTACCTCGTCACTTTCATGTTCTCAAATTTAAACCGTAAACTATGAAAAATATAGAACAAACTCATAGGACCATTTATTCCTGAAACATCCATGTGTGTGAGATATTCCATCACCAAACTACTTACTTGGCTCTTTTTTGTAATTAGACAAATAACGTATTTGAGCTTAGATTCATTTTGCATCATCAATATTTGATGCTATGAAAGGAAAACTATTAGATCTACCTTTGCAAATTGACTAAGTGTTAGAACTTAGTGCAATTTTATCTGAGGGACCAAATTTATACCTTAGTAACTTTGGTTGTGCTTAGTCACATGATTTGAAACTTAGCATATAGAAACTAGGGACTAATGTGATCACAACCATATGACTAACTCCCCCTTAATCATCCACATGTGGTAATTATGACATCATTAAATTGGCTACTTAGAATTTTTACCATTGGACCTAAAATGTCTAGATGAAAACTATGGACTACCAAATTAATTCCACTCATGCACACAATCATTCAAAGCATATAAAACCTCTTATGGGACCTCTTTCACATCTTCAAATCACCATACTTATCCCTGAACATATCTAACCATGTTAAAATTAAAGATCAACCAAGCCTCCTTCAATCATATTAAGACAAGCGCATTTCACACTTTGTCATTATCACTTAAACTATCAAGGTAATTCATCCACTCACTTGGACACTTTCATGACATAATCCTGATATCATTCACAACTCTCTAAAAATCTCCTCCTTTGTCATTTATGTCAATAACCATCATATAATAATATACAACTCACCTTCCTTCTCTCTCTTCAAGCACTTCACAATAGAAAATTTCTCCCCCTTTGACACAATGAAAAAGTGGGAACCAATAATCTAAAGGACATGAAAATACTGCCAATAAGAGAAGATCTTATTATAAATATTTTACAAACTCCCCCTTACCTTGAACCTACCTCTTCTTTCCTTGACAACATATTTTTTTCTACATGCCAATATTATTCTTCAACCAAACACTATAACCAATGAAGAAAGAACACACAAAAGTATTAAAATCTAATAGAACTCACCAATAAACATTTGTGAGGGAATCTCCCTAATTTTTATAAGAAATTTCACCTTCTAATCATCTTCAAATCTCTACACACCATTAAGAACCACCATACAAGCTTACTAGAATTCTATCTCAAGTTATCAAAAGGACCACCAACAGAACTTAGTGCCACTCATCAACTAGGAAACATTATTTTAACAACTTGAGAACTCTCCTTGAAACACTCATGCTTTGATATTTTGGATAATATGACTAAAAAACATCAAATCTTCACACTAGGCATGTCTAGTCTCCTTATAAGCCTACCTAGAACTTGTAGAGCCCACAACTTTATGTAAGCACAACTTCAAAACCTAAAACTTCATATCTAGAGCACTCTCATACCCCCCCTCAACCACACTATCTTTCATCACCTATTTCATCATCTATAATATACTTCCTATTGTCACTAAATCTTGTACCCTAGAAGAGGGTGTTCAAGCCTCTTCTAGATTTAGGTAACATGGGAACATTTCCAAGTATGTGGGTGTACCTATATTGGAAATGAGCTTCTAGATTTAAGGTCTAGCTCCCTATCTTGAAATTATCTTATCTATTCCAACTAATTAATTATGTGGAAAAGAGTTAGAGAATTCACAAATTAAACCTAATCTAATGGAGGTGATGCATCAAATATTTAAAAATCCACTCTCAAGATTGAACTCATTAACACACTAATAGACTATGAACAAAACTAATGTAATGTCTAAAATGGTTTTCAAGTAATAATGTTTCACCTAGAGATTTATTTGATGGACCTAGGCTAGAGGATAATGAGATTAAGGCTTGATTGAAAGCACTTATAGTTAACTATCCACTCTACACCTAAGACATCAACATTAAGACAATCTAGATGACCTGTAAGAAAGTTTATTAGCACTTAGGTTGAGCTTAGATATACAAAGGGAATATGGAAACCACTTTTACATATCAAACAAACATAAACACTAAGCATATATTAGTAAACGTTACAAAAATACTCTATTCATTACTCCAAGAGGTGTAGAATACAAATTTTGGTAGAGTCTAGTCATACCAGCCTGAGGGATGACAGTCAATATATCAAAGGATATATTTATGAAGAAAAGGCCTTCAGAGAGAGAGACTTTGGATCTCAAAGAGGAATCAAAGAGTTTAACTCCATTTGAACCATAGTTATAACTACTTTTGTAAATTATGCTCATTTAGGCCTTTTGATTGATCTAGTTTAATTCAAGTGGGTTCATGGCTACATTATTCCTTCCTTGATGCTCATTGATAGTTGTAATAGTGGGATCAAGTTATTCTAAGATGGGTCTTGGAATAAATATCGTTAAGATAATTAGATCAATTTATTATAGCTTTATCTTGGTGCTAACTTCTCTTCACTAGTTCATCATGGTGTGCAAAAGTGGAGAGAAGGGTCCTTTTCATGCAGTTGGTCCTAGAGATGGAATCGTTGAGGTCTACATGTATGTTTCCATGGCATACTTTGAAATTATAGATCTTATATTATATATATCATGCTTGAGCTCATCCCCATGTTCATAGGTCCACTATAGATGGAAAACTAATCTCAGATTATTGGTTTTCCTATAGTTGTCACATTGATGTAGACTTATAGACTATATATCCCCTCTTTTGATTTTAATAGACCAACTTTGTCTCTGTAATAACTAAAGATTCACCATATGGATGAATCCTCTTAAAAAATGGCAAACACATTCATAGTAATAACCTTGCATGATATAAAATATTGAACTAAAGGCCCATATTAAGCTTCAATGTCATTCTTTTATGTTCTCTATACTTGACTACATGGCTATATCCACTCTTTCGCATTTGATCAAGCTATAATGATGGATCGATTGACCTTATAAGACCTTGTTTTCTTATCTTGTCTATCAAAAACTAACTCAGACTAATAAAAAATTCTCTTAGTTATCTTTATTCCCATTGGCCTCACAAATCTCCACTGTTAGATCTTGAACTTTTGACCCTCTCCACACTGTTGATCTCCTTGGTATGAATAAAAGTGGTATATTGATTTCCTACCATGAAGAATGTAATCATGCCACTTTGCAATCATGTATTGATCTTAGGATCCTATTGATAGTATGTCAACCTTTGAACTTATGATATGTGGTAGCTTCTCGAGCTCCTTATCCTTTTGACTCATCCTACACCATCAAATTAAGATGTGAAATGCAACATAGACCATCAAATTTTTCTTATACCCATCTCTTTGTCAGTTGATCTTGCACCATTGGATCTCTACTCAGTTGATCCACACTATTATGTCTTATCCAACTTGTATCTCTTTAAAGGGTTTAACCTAGGGACCTTTTGACTCATTTAACCTCAGCATGAACCATTGGATCTCAAGTGTTAGCTTGTAAACTCATGTGGATTGTTAGATTTTGATTAACTTCAAACCTTTTAAAGACATGTTGAACCCAAATGGATACTTTACAAAGCTCAAATTTGATGTTAGCATGAACATATTATGTTACAAGTCTAACTTTATAAGATTATAACTTGAGCTAGAAAGCTCGCATGGACATAGAACTTTCAGGATATGATCTTGGCATGAAGGAATCCATGGTGATATAATATTTTGGCTTGCATGGTTTCATAAGTGAATATAATAAATTCACAATAAATTTATCCATCTCATTTCCATGTGATGTATAGGATGGCCTAATTCCTTAGACTCGACAAAATGAATTCTGAAGGCTTAGATCTCAAGATAGAAGTCTCATCAAGATATGAAAATTCAGAGCATGATCTCATCACTAAGGACCTTGATTATATATGGTCTGATAGTCACATGAGTATTTCTAATAATATTTATAAAATACCCAAGTGAACTTGTTCAATCTAGTTTTCATGACATCTTGATGATAGTTTGGTCCCTTCACTTACCCAAGTCATTTTGATTCAATATTTTGAGGTCTTGATGATTTTTTGAGATTATGTCAATCTATTCCATGTCCTTTTGATCTTATGAACACTTTGGGATCTTTCTTGGATCAATTTTGAAGTCTTAGATTTAAAAAAAAATGAAAACATTAAATTCCCTAGGAGATTTGCATTAGCATATTATCTCAAACATTTTGTCTCAAACACTTTGTCTCAGACACTTTCTCTAAAAGAATGATTCATATGGTCGTTTTGTATCAAATAAAATGTTTAAAAGAAATTGCTTGAGTATTTTGACAAGGATCTTTTGCTTCAGACATTTTACCTAAAAGAATGGGTCTTGAAAAAGATTATCTTAGACAATTTGTCCAAAATAAATATGTCCTCACATAAATTGTCTCTAATATTTTTCCTAAAATATTTGTCCTTAGTCTTTCACCTTTGGAATAATTTTCTTGAAAAAATTCCAATACTTTGACAAAATAGACTAGAATAATTTCTCTGAAAGAAATATGTCTTGTAATTTTGTTGTGGGCTTTGTGTGGAATAATTTATCTGAAAGAAGTATGTCCTCCAACACTTATCCAAAAGTTTAAATATTTACTACATGTAAAATTAGGCTTTTATGGACTTGTTCTTGAAACTACTCATCACTATGAAAATTTCCCACTTGTATATATGATTCTAAAATAACCCGTAAGATAATAAATGACACAAGGACTAAGCTAGACTTAGAATGGCATATGTAATGATATGAAATGAGCTATAACATAACTTATGTCATTATAAAAATCCCCTATTCAATATTTTGACTATAGGGGGTTGACCCATTTTGGTTTGAGGTAAAAAAGGTCAACATATTTGGCAATTTCCCAAGGGTTGCATGCTTGTTATACCATGATTGGTTGCCTAATCCTATCCATTAGGTTATAGAGTCATAAGTATATAGGCTTGCATTAAATATTATCTCTAAAACACACTAAACAAAAAAAAATAAGAACAAGATACAAAATAGAAACACACATGTGCTTCAAAAGAACTTATTGGAACATAACATAATAAGAAAGGAAACAGACACCTAATCTAATATTTACAAAACTAACCTTTAATTATTAATATAAATATTTAAAATGTATCCCATTCACAAGGATAGGTAGCTCTTCTCCATTCATCCTTTCTAACTAAAAAGAGTTTCTTTGCTTGCACTTGATGATGGCATACGATTTGCTCCATAGGGTATCAAATTTGCTATGCCTCCCTAGTTTTTCTCTATCTTCATCCCATTTCAAGACTATATCACATTCTTGAAATGATCTTGGATTTGCCTTCTTGTTAATATACCTCTTAATTATTACTTGGTAATGTTCCATAGCTTGATGAGATTTAACTCTAGTCTCTTGAAACTCCATTAATTTTTTCAATCTCACCTCCATTGGAGTGTTCTCAAGAAACTCTAGTTGATGTTCTAACTCTAAGGCAGGTAGCTCTTGAGAGATAGACAACCTAGCCTCCCTCCCTTAGACAATAATAAAAGAAGAATTCCCTATTGACCTCTTGGGAGTTATCTTATCATCCCATAAGATTATATTTAACTTCGTGTGTCAAGCTCTTTGGTTATGATCCAAGGTTCTCTTGATTTCTAATTAGATTATTGTTAATAGATTTAGCCAATCTATTACCTTAAGGGTAATATTTGGATGAAGTGATTAATAATATGCCATTACTATTTGCCAAATTAGTTGTCTTAAGACCCATAAAAGTAAGAGAATTATCTGAAATAATAGTAGGAGTGTCAAAACTTGTTATGATGCTCTCATATAACTCTAAGATAGCATTCTCATTGGCTTAATTCAATGATATATCCTCAACCCATCTTGTAAAGTAGTTAGTTGTTATGAGTATCCATTTATGACCAACACTTGATGGGGGGTTTATCATGCCAATGAAATCAATACCCCATTACAGGAAAGGTTGATCAACTTGGATAGGTTTCAATGGAATAGATGCAAGCTTATATTTTCTTACAAAGAAGGCACATTATCCACACCTTCTCACCCAAGTATAGAAATACTTGAATAGGCTAGGCTAATAATAGCCAACCCTCATGATCTTGGTAGCTGTGGTTCTTAGAGATAAATAGCTTCTTATTGTCCCATGATGAAACTTCTCAAGAAACACTCCAAACTAATCATTATCAATGCAACTCAATAGCACACCATTGGTGTCCTTCTTAAGAATCACACCATCCATAAGACAAAAGGGAATTTATTTTAATCTAAAATATCTCTTTTGTGATATAAGCATATTATTAGGATACTCACAATTTTGAATAATTATGATCACATCATGTGTCCAAATTTGAGGAGGTAATAAACTAACTGGTTGAGAATAATCATGATTAACTAGAGCCTCTTCCTTTGACTCATGAATATCTAAATCTAGATGTTCACAAAGGTATTTACCCCTTACCAATTTTATCACTTTGATATCAACATTATACTCCATTCCCTTAGTGATCCACCCTACCCTCTTTTCATTAAGATCTTTGCTCAAAATATGTTAGGTTGTGGAGCTAAAAGCTTCACTGATGCAAATGGAGGAGGTTGTTGAGTTGCAGAGCAACCAACATCAGTTTGATCAACCAACATTGGTCATCTTCAGTGTTCGTAGTAACTGACATTGGTTATGGGTTGACTGACATCGGTCAGACAGGAACTGACGTCGGTAGCCTGTGTGTGCATGTGTTTGCATGCATCTCTGAAACTGGTCTTATTTTAGACAGACAGTTTGTTTGCATGTAAAAGACTAATTTTAGTCTTGAGTCTGCATTTCTAATTATTATAATTAGGAAGTCTAATTATTGTTTGCATGGGATCTATATAATAAACCCATGGGGCTATATTGTAATTTGGAGAATCATAAGGACTTGGAGAGGCAAGAATAAGGGTTATTCCCAAGTGTAAGATCTATATTTGTAGGTGTGCAAGACCAGGTTGATCTACAGGTGTGCAAGATTAGGGAGATCTACATGGTAAGTAAGGTCTGTTGATCTGCAGGTGTGTGTGTGCAAGGTCAAAGGAGATCTATGGGGTAGCAAGGTCAAAGGAGATCTGCAACACAACAGGTAGCAAGATTAGGGAGATCTACTTGGAGTATGTGTGTGTACTCGATTGGTACTAGAAGTAGGCAACAACGGTTGAGTTGATTGTCACTTACTAGTTGGTGGTACTGGCAGTATTGTTACTGACTAGTTGAAACAACAACTTTGTGTTTGAGTTGATTTTTTTTGTAATTGAGAGAGAGAACTCTTGAGGGAGAATTACTGGTATGCCCAAGAGGTGTGGGAAGAGTGTGATTTCTTCATTGTATTTCCTTCTGGATGAGTTGAATACAAGATTGTATTGTCTCTCATATTTTGTGTTATTTTTGAATTCTAGTTACATTTTACTTCTGGTTAAATTCTATGTTTAGTTGCTTATACAAAGGTAATCAAGTGTGCTCTTAATCTTGACAATTGGTGTCAGAGCTTTGTGAGCCTAGGTCCTATCAAGTGGTATTAGAGTGAGGTTGTAGGTTCATCAGAGCCTGGTTCGAAGCAGGTTAGTGTTTGTTTGATTATAGGTCACTTTCATGGGTTTCTGATTGAATGGGAGTAAAGCAATGGTAGAAGAAAGTAGCCTAAGAATGGAGAAATTCAATGGCAAGAATTATCAATTATGGATGATACAAATAGAAGATTATCTGTATCAAAAAGATTTGTACTTACCATTGGGTGGGGTTGTAAGCAAGCCCATGGATATGAAAGATGAAGAATATAATGTTCTTGATCGGAAGGCTCTGGGATCTATAAAGTTGAGTCTGGCATCGTCTGTGATTTCCAACTTATCACAGGCTAAGACAATGGTAGAGTTAATGGAATATTTGGAAAATTTATATGAACAACCCTCAGCTTTGAATAAGGTATTTCTTATGAAACAATTATTTAATTTGCAAATGTTGGAAGGTGGATCGATACATAGTCATCTTAGTGATTTCCATGGAATAGTAAATCAGTTAGTTTCAATAAATATTGTTTTTGATGATAAAATTAAGGCTCTCTTAATCTTATGCTCATTAACTGAAAGTTGGGATAGTTTGGTAATGGCAGTTAGTAATACTGCATCTGCTTCAAATATCTTGAAAGTTGATGATGTTATTAGTGTAATCTTGAATGAAGAAATTCATAGGAAAAGCATAGGGGAATCATCAGGGAATGATTTAAGTGTTGAAAGTGTTAGGTTGTGGAGCTAAAAGCTTCACTAATGTAAACAAGGGAGGAGGTTACTGAAGGTTGCTGAGTTGTAGAGCAATCAGCATCGGTCTAATCAGCCGACATCGATCAGATTAGTAAAGAGAAATAATCGACGTCAGTTAGGAATCAACCGACATCAGTCACCTCTAGATAGACAGGGACTGACGTCGGTCGCCTATGTGGTTTAGAACTACAAGTTTTATGGGCAGTTAGTTAACGAACCAAGTGTTTGCATGTCAAGAGCCAATTTTAGACTAGAAGCTGCGGATCTAATTATTGTAATTAGATGTCTAATTATTATTTACATGAGATCTATTTAAGAGACTCATAGGCTGTATTGTAAGGTGTTCTAGTTTGAGTTGAGCAAAGTTAGCTCCTTCTATGTGTGAAGTGAGCAAGGGTGTTCTTCCTAGTTCCATAGCAGTACCAAGTGTGGGTGCTGATTTTGGAGAATCAGAAGGGTTCTTCAGGTGTGTAGGATCTTGGTCAGCAGGTATGCATGGCTACATTTGGAGATTTACATGGTAAGTAAGATCATTGATATGCAGGTGTATGTGTGTGCATGATCTAGGTTTACAGGTGTGTAGAACTAGATTGATTTGCAGGTGTGCAAGATCAGGGAGGATAGCAACACAACAGGGAGTAGGATCAGGTGGGATTTACTTGGAGTACAGTGTGTACTCAAAAAGAGAGCAAAGAGGAAGGCAAGGCAGTTTCTTCCATAAGTGAGATCATTTGGGTTTTAGGTTGTTGCAATTTAAGAGAGATCTACTTGAAGTATGATTATGTACTTGGAGTGCGTGGAGCACTTGTGGAGTGCATGGAGCACTGGAGTACTGACAGTAGTAGATACTGACTAGTTGGAGGTGAACACCAACTCTATGTTTGAGTTGTGTGTTGGGACTGTAAGAGAGAGAGCTTTGAGGAAAGAAGTAATGTACACTTGAGGTGTGGGAAGCCTCTAAAAGGTGGAAGAGTGTGGCATCTCTTTATTGTATTCTTTTTTGGATGAGTATTAATACAAGTTGTGTATTGTCTCTCATATTTTGTGTTGTTTCTAGTTTCTAATTACTTGTTACTTCTAGTTAATTCTGCATCTTAAGTTGCTTGTATATGGTAATCAATTGTGTGCTTTCATGGGTTCCTAACAGTTGGTATCAGAGCTAAGGTTACAGGGAGCAAGTTTTGTGTTTGGTTACAGGGCACTCTCAGGGGTTTCTTATTAAGTGGGAGTATAGCAACAACAGAAGAAAGTAAGCTACGAATGGAGAAATTGAATAGCATGAATGGTCACTTACGGTGTTATGGAAAGAAAGAGCAGGTAAATAAAGATTGTTGGTTGGTAGTAGATTAGCATGAAGAAGTAGATGTTGCAAGTGTTGTTGCACAAGGTGCTCTGGATAAAGTTGAATCTTGGTTAATAGATTATGTTGCCTCTTTCCATGTATCCCCAGGTAGAGGGGTTGGTGAGCCTTGTCATAGTATTGGCAAAGGGGAAGTGTTGCTAAAATTGCAGGCGGCCAACACATGGGTGTTGAAGAAGGTCATGCAGGTCCCAATCTTAGAGATGCGGCTAATTGCTTCAAGAAAGTTGGGTGATGAGAGATGCATAAGAACTCTCACAACGGATGCACTTGAATTAGTGGGTGGTAAGAAAGTAGGTATCATTTATCTATCTACTTATATTACTGATTCTTCTTCTATTGTAAGGACATGGCTTTGTAGGCTTGGTCACATGAGCAAGAAGGAGATGTATGTTCTTAAGTGAAAGACAGATGTGTTTTATAGACTTAAGAACTAGAAAGCCTTAGTGTTTTTGGAGGAGATGATGGACAGAGTTTAGTGGATGGGGCTGGATACTTCTGAGCAGGGCAGTTTGGATATGGGTTTTGATTCAAAAGAGCTCACGGGTAAAAATTCATCACTCACAGGTGAACACAAGTACTGGCATCAGTCAGGGGGAATTGGCATTGAATAGATAGGTGCCGATGTCAGTCATGTGTAGACTGAAGCTGGTGATGTCGGGTAGGGTAAGACCGACGTCAGTCATGAGGACCGACGTTAGTAATAGGTAAGATCGACGTTAGTCATGAGGACCGACATCGACAATAGGTAAGACTGACGTCGATCGAGAGGACCGATGTTGATAATAGGGACACTGACGTTGATAGAGTTGGTAGTCAGGATAGGTGCATGGAAACTAATGTCAGTCAAATGCAGACTGTGTAGTGACTGAAGTTAGTCACTGTAATAGATTTTAGGTGGACAGTAAGCTGTCAAGGAGTCTCAAATGTCCACATTGAGAATTGAAATGGTAAGTAAGCCTCAAATTTGTTGTTCCTCTTCTTTATACTAGTTGCTGACTGTAGAGCAGGAAGGATCCAGGAAATAGTGAGAGCTTGGCATGAACATGTTGTAAGACCAAACAAGAGATTTGGTAGGGTTTCCAACCGGTATGAAAACATAGAGACGAATGGATACCTTAGTTAAATAATAGAGAGAACAGACACGTGAGATAGAAGACCAGGTCATATGGTCTTGAGGAAGCTGCAAGACAGTGGTACAAGTTTGACAGGTGGATGACAAAGCATGGCTTTAGTCAATGTTAGGGTAACTACTGTGGTTTGTCTTACCAGGTGGATGATGGTCATAACATTATCTTATTATTGTATGTGGATGGTTTGCTAGCAGGGTTGTACATACAGGGTTTTGTTGAGCTAAGGGTAATATTAGTTCAGTGGTTTACCATGAAGGATTTAGAGCAGTGAAATTCTTTGGCATGGGAGACATGGAAGATCACAAGTTGATTTTGTTTCCAGTGGGACCTGATGTGAATCAGGTGTTGACGAGGTTTAAGATGTAGAACCAGAGCACACCAAGGGTTGGACAGTTTAGTGTTCAAAATCACATGAGGTTTGGTATAGACCTGAGTTTTCCCAAGCAGTGGGTGCTATCAGAAAGTTTGGAGCTGATCTAGGAAAGAAGCACTGGAGGGTAGTTCAGTGGATTCTTAGGTATTTGAGAGGGACTAGCAGTAGGTCGACATGCTATACAAGATTAAGTTCTTTTCTACATGTGTTTGTAGATGCAGATGTGACAGGTTAATTGGATGATAGGAGGTACACCACAGGTTGTGTGGTGGGTGGTCTTCAAGATTGATTTTGAAGAGGGATGCAAGCCAAGAAATAGATTAGATGGGGTACAGGTACAGGTATAGTGCAGCTGTTTATCTCCAAGTGGAAAATTGTTAGGTTGTGGAGCTAAAAGCTTCACTAATGCAAATAGGGGAGGAGGTCACTGAAGGTTGCTGAGTTGCAGAGCAATCAGCATCCATCTAATCAGCTGACGTTAGTCAGATTAGTGAAAAGAAGAAACCAACATCGATCAGGGATCGGCTGACATTGGCCACCTCCAGGCCAATAGGGACCAACGTCAGTCACCTATGCAGTTCAGAACTACAAGTTTTACGGGTAGTTAGTTAACAAACTAAGTGTTTTTATGTTAAGAGCTAATTTTAGACTAGAAGCTGCGGATATAATTATTGTAATTAGATGTCTAATTATTATTTGCATGAGATCTATTTAAGAGACTCATAGGCTATATTGTAAGGTGTTCTAGTTTGAGTTGAGCAAAGTTAGCTTCTTTTGTGTGTGAAGTGATCAAGGGTGTTCCTCCTAGTTCCACAGTAGTACCAAGTGTGGGTGTTGGTTTTGGAGAATCAGAAGGGTTCTTCAAGTGTGTAAGATCTTAGTCATCAGGTGTGCATGGCTATGTTTAGAGATCTACATGGTAAGTAAGATCATTGATCTGCAGGTGTATGTGTGTGCATGATCTAGGTTTGTAGGTGTGTAGAACTAGATTGATTTGTAGGTGTGCAAGATCAGGGAGGATAGCAACACAATAGGGAGCAGGATCAGGTGGGATCTACTTAGAGTACAGTGTGTACTCAGAAAGAGAGCAAAGAGGAAGGCAAGGTAGTTCCTTCCATAAGTGAGATCATTTGGGTTGCAAGTTGTTGCAGTTCAGGGGAGATCTACTTGAAGTATGATTGTGTACTTGGAGTGCGTGGAACACTTATGGAGTGTGTGGAGCACTGGAGTACTAGCAGTAGTGGATATTGACTGGTTAGAGGTGAACACCAACTCCGTGTTTGAGTTGTGTGTTGGGACTGTAAGAGAGAGAGATTTGAGGAAAGAATTACTGTACACTTAAGGTGTGGGAAGCCTCTGTAAGGTGTAAGAGTGTGCCGTCTCTTTATTATATTCTTTTTTGGATGAGTATTAATACAAGTTGTGTATTGTCTCTCATATTCTGTGTTGTTTCTGGTTTCTAGTTACTTGTTACTTCTGGTCAATTCCGCATCTTAAGTTGCTTGTATATGGTAATCAATTGTGTGCTTCCATGGGTTCCTAACAAAAAGCAGGGGAAAGCAAAGAGAGAAGATCAAGCAAGGGAAATCAAGGTCAAAGATAAGCAGGAAATCCAGATCCAGGTATGGCAATAAAATCTATTGGAATTGTAGAAAGAAAGGGCATGTAAAGAAAAATTGTTGGTTGGTAGAAGATCAGCATGAAAGAAATGAAGAAGTAGTTGTTGTAGGTATTATTGCATAGGATGCTCTTGTATGTTCCTTGGATAAAGTGGAATTTTGGGTTTTAGATTATGGTGCCTCTTTCCATGCAACCCCAAATAGATAATTTTACCATGATTATGTCCAGGGAGACTTTAGAGAGATTTATTTAGGGGATGGTAAGCCTTGTCAAATGGTTGGCAAAGGGAAAGTGCAGCTAAAATTGCAGATAGGCAACACATGGGTGTTAAAGGAGGTCATGCATATCCCAGTCCTGAAGCGAAACTTGATTTCTGTAGGAAAATTGGGTGATGAGGGATGCATAGTAACTCTCACAGTGGACTCTTAGAAAGTTTCCAAGGGTGCACTTATTTTAACAAGAGGTAAGAAAGTAGGTACTCTTTATCTATCTACTTGTATTACTGATTCTCCTTCTGGTTTATCTACTTCAGATGTAGATGTGAAGATGTGGCTCTATAGACTTGGTCACATAAGTAAGAAGGGGATGTATGTTCTTGAGTCAAAAGGTAAGAGTTCAGATTCAAAAAGCATAGATCAAGATTTTTGTAAGAATAAAGTGAGGTTTCTTGAAACTGGGTCAACAAAGAAGGGAGCTTCTATTGGAGGATCACAGTGGTATGCTACAAGAAAGGATCATGTTTATTACAGAAAGAGGAAATCTGATATTTTTGACAAGAATAGGAAAGCCTTGGTTTTCAAGGAGAAGATGATGGATAGAGATAAGCTCAAGGGGCTGAATAATTTTGAGTAGGGCAGTTTGGACAAGGTTATGATTCAAAGTGAGCTCGTGGATAAAAAGTCATCACTCACAGGAAAACATAGTTACCAATGTCGGTTAGGTGGAACTGATGTCAAACAGGTAGATACCAATGTCGGTCATGTGTAAACCAGAGTTGGTGGTGTCAGGCACGTAGATACCAACGTTGGTTAGGGAACCGATGTTGGTGACTAGGTGGACACTGATGTCAGTCAGGGAACCAGCGTCGGTGATTAGGTGGAATTGACATCAGTTGGGTGCAAACCACGGTCAATCAAAAAACGGATTTTGGATAGACAGTAAGTTGTCAAGGAGTCTCAAATTCCCATGAGGAGGATTGAAAGGGTAAGTAAGCCTCAAATTCATTATTCACCTTCTTTACATTAATTGTTGCTCACTGATGGTCAAGAACTAGGAAGTTTTGAAGAGGCAGAGCAGGTAGAATCTAAGAAACAGTGAGAACATGGCATGAATGAGGAAATTGATTCCTTGGAAAAGAATCAAATAGGAGATTTGGTAGAGTTGCCAGCCGGAAAAAAAGCACTAAAAGATGAATGGAATCCTAAGTTAAAGAAAGGAGAGAATGGACACGTGAGATAGAAGGCCAGGTTATATGGTCTTGAGCAAGCTGCAGGACAATAGAGGTTTGACAGGTGTATGACAAAGCATGGCTTTAGTCAATGTCAATCTGACCATTGTGTTTCCTTTACCAGGTTGGATAATATTAGCTACATTATCTTGTTACTATATGTAGTGTGTATGCTTGTTGTAGGGTCACACATGCAGGGAGTTGCTGAGCTAAAGGTAAATTTAGTTTAGAGGTATGCCATGAATGATTTGGGAGTGAAAATCTTTGGCATGAGTATTCCTAGAGATAGGGAAGATCACAGGTTGATGTTGTCTCAGGATGATTGTGTGAATAAGGTAGTGCAGGATACAGAACCGGTTAGCACACCTATGGATGGACAGTTCACATAATAGTGTCCCAATTCACATGATGAGGTTGAGTACATGTGAACTAGACCTGATATTGCCCAAGCAGTGGGATTTGTCAGCAAGTTTGTGGCCAATCCAGGAAAGAAGCACTGGAATGCAATTTAGTGGATTCTCAGGTATCTAAGAGGGACCAATAGTAGGTATACATGCGATGCAGGGTCAAGCACTTCTCTATAGGGGTATGTAGATTTGGATATGGCAGGTTACTTAGATGATAGGAGAAGCACCACAAGATGTGTGGTGGTTGGTCTTCAAGATTAAAATTGAAGAGGGATACAAGCTAGGAAACAAAATTAGATGATGTACAGGTACACGTATAGGTGCAACTATTTATCTCCAAGTGGGAGATTGTTAGGTTATGGAGCTAAAAGCTTCACTGATGCAAATGGAGGAGGTTGTTGAGTTGTAGAGCAACTGACATCAGTCTAATCAATTGACATCAGTCATCTTCAGTGTTTGTAGTAACTGATGTCGGTTATGGATCAGTCAACATTAGTCAGATAGAAATCGACGTCGGCAGCCTGCATGTGCATGCATTTGCATGCGTCTCTGAAACTGGTCTTATTTTAGATGGATAGTTTATTTGCATGTAAAAGACTAATTTTAGTCTTGAGTCTGCATTTCTAATTATTTTAATTAGTAAGTCTAATTATTGTTTGCATGGGATCTATATAATAGACCCATGGGGCTGTATTGTAATTTAGAGAATCATAAGGACTTGGAGAGGCAAGGACAAGGGTTCTTCCCGAGTGTAAGATCTAGGTTTGTAGGTGTGCAAGACCAAGTTGATCTACAGGTGTGCAAGATCAGGAAGATCTACATGGTAAGTAAGGTCGGTTGATCTGCAGGTGTGTGTGTGCAAGGTCAAAGGAGATCTATGGGGTAGCAAGGTCAAAGGAGATCTGCAACACAACAGGTAGCAAGATCAGGGAGATCTACTTGGAGTATGTGTGTGTACTCGGTTGGTACTAGAAGTAGGCAACAACGGTTGAGTTGATTGTCACTTACTGGTTGGTGGTACTAGTAGTATTGTTACTGACTAGTTGAAATAACAACTTTGTGTTTGAATTGATTTTATTTGTAATTGAGAGAGAGAACTCTTGAGAGAGAATTACTGGTACGCCCAAGAGGTGTGGGAAGAGTGTTATTTCTTCATTGTATTTCCTTCTAGATGAGTTGAATACAAGATTGTATTGTCTTTCATATTCTATGTTGTTTCTGAATTCTAGTTACATTTTACTTCTGGTTAAATTTCATGTTCAGTTGCTTATACAAAGGTAATCAAGTGTGCTCTTAATCCTGACAATTGGTGTCAGAGCTTTGTGAGCCTAAGTCCTATCAAAATAAACTCTTTGGTGCTAAGATGAGAGACCATAACATGAATCTTATTATTTGAAACCATATGTATAAAATTCTTTAGTCCTCTTATAAAAATAAGGACCTATTTATCCACAAAGGTGTAATTGACTTCATAATATTCTAAACCTTGGCTAAATAATGCAATTAACTACTCCACACCCTCATCATTCTTTTGCATCAGCATAGCTTAGATAGTATCAAGGTTAAAAAATGAAAACAACATGAAGTATTTAGTAAAATTAGGATTAAAAAGAGTAGGGTATTCTATAATTTCTTTCTTTAAGGCTTCAAAACTACTCTTACCCTTTTTGGTCTAAGAAAATATTTGGTTCTTCCTGAGCATAGTTGTGATAAGATTCACTAAAGATGCAAAACCAAGTATGAACCTCCTTAAAAAAATTATCTTTCCTAAGAAACTTTAAAGACCTATATTATGCAAGGGCAATGATAAGTCTAGAATATTCTCAATTTTTTCAAGATCAGTAGTCAAACCATCCTTGAAAATGATTTGTCCTAAGATCTTACCTTAATGAATAGGAAAGATGCACTTCTTTGGATTAAGAGATAATCCATATTGCCTACATCTTTCAAACACTTGTCTCAAGTGTTATATGTGTTCATTATCATCTTTTGAAATCATTTTTATATCATCTAGATAAACCAATAGCATCTCATTGATCAAACCTTTAAAGGCCATGTTTATTGCTATTTGAAATGTGGCATTGCCATTAGAAAAACCAAAGGGCATATTAGTATAAGCAAAAGTCCCCCATTTAGTAGTGAAGGTTGTCTTAAACTAATCATCCTCATTGACTAAAATATGATTATAGCCTGAATATCCATCTAGAAGAGAAAAACATTGAGAACTTGAAACCATTTAAAAAATCTTCTCCATTGAGGGTAGAGGATGGTGATCCTTGAGTGACACTCTACTAAGATCTCTAAAGTCTACACAAAGAATTATCAATACATTTTTATTTCTAATAGGCACAAGGTTAGCTACCCATGTTGAATGTTTGATGGGAAATATTATCTTAGATTTAAGGAGTTTGATAAGTTCTAACCTCATGAGTTGCTCAACCTTGGATTTTAAGGGTATATGCTTTTGTCTAACAGGTTTAACTCCAGGTTCCAACTCAATGGTATGGTGTGTTAGGCTAGGATCAAATCCTTTGAAGTCCTTATATTCCCAAGAAAAGATATCATGAAACTCTTTACATATCTCAATTGTTAGGAGACCCCTTATCCAACAGAAGCACAATTGATTACTTATTTATAAGCAATTAAACACAGAAATATGCCAAAATGATTAAGTAACTAGAAGCATGAGACAGCAAAGAATTTGAGAGACAATACACGCTCTTGTATTAAATATTACTAGAAGAAAATACAATAAGGAAGATGCCACTTCTCCCTCCACCTCAAAGGCTTTCCACACCTCAAGACCTTCTTCCCTCTCTCTCTTTCTCAACACAAAACCAACTCTACAACCTGAGTTGCTATCCCTCCTTGAATGCTTTAGCTAATCTCCTTGACCTTACACCTGTAGATCTCCTTGACCTTGCTTGCTTCAATGCTCTTACTTGATCAATTTGATAGTTACAATACATGCCTCATGGGTCCTTAAATAGAATCTCATGGTTACAAAAATAGAAATCTAACTACTAAAATTAGACACACAGCTCGCGACTTAAATTAGCCCCTTAGCATGCAAACACTCGGTTCAACTAACTAACTGTTCATGCAACGAACAGTTCTGGACCGCACAAGTGACCGACGCCGGTCCCTGCTTGTCTGGTGCTGCCAACATCAGCTGACTCTCTGCCGTCGCCGGTTTCCTTCTCCACTATATGTGACCGACGTCGATCATCCTGCCGACGCCGGTTCCTCTGGTTCTTTAGCATCCTCTTCTTGTGTCTGCAAACAGTTGAAGCTTTTAGCTCCACACCCTAACAATCTCCCACTTGGAGATAAATAGCTGCAACTTATACCTGTACCTGTACACCATCTATTTTGTTCCTTTGGCTCTGTATCCCTCTTCAAAGTAACCCTTGAAGACCAACCACCACACAAACCTATGATGCTATACCTGTCACTTATGCCATAAGAATTTTGCTGCTCCCAAATTCTTCATGACATACTTCTGAACTAACTCTACCCTTAGCTCAGAAAACTCCCTGTATATGAAACCCTACAAAAAGTAACACAATACAGTAACAGGATAATGTAGCTAATATTATCCAACCTGGTAAAGATAAAATACAATGGTCAAACCTACATTGTCCGCAGCCTAATCAAGACCATATACCATAGCCTTCTATCTCAGATGTCCATCCACTCTCTTCTCTAAAATGGGAATCCATCCCTCTATCCAGCTGACAACTCTACCAACAAATACCTATTTGGCTTTACTCCAAGGACTCACACTCCTCATCCATGTCAAGCTCCCACTGTTTCTGGATTCTACCTGCATTGCTTCCTCCATCTTCCTAGTTCATGACTATCAGTAAGCAATATAAAGAAGGTGAACAACGAATATGAGGTTCACATACCTTTTTTGACCTCTGTATGGGTGTTTGAGACTCCTTGACAACTAACTGTCCACCCATCATCCATTCCAGTGACCGATCTCAGCCATCTCCCAGTTTGCTCTCGACCGATGTCAGTTCCCTGCACTGACCCTGACTGCTGACGTCGTTACCCCTAGCCGACGCCGGTGTCCCCCCTACCAACGTTGGTCCTAATGACTGACGTCGGACTTCTCCTGCCCGACCTACCGACCCTGCTGGTCTACACAAGACCGATGTCGGTGTTTGACTGACCGACGTCGGTTCCAAGTAACCGACATCGGTGCCTATGTGTTCCTGTGAGTGATGAATTCTTCATCCACGAGCTCATCTTAGATCAAATCTCTATCCATGCTACCCTGCTCAGATTTATTCAGTGCCTGTAACTATTCTCTGGCCTTCATCTCCTCCAAAAACACCAAGACTTCCCTGTTCTTGTCAAAAGCATCAAATTTCTTTTTCCTGCAATGAATTATATCTATGCTTTCTAAATTTGAACACATACCTTTTGAATCAAGAACTTCCATTCCCTTCTTATTCATGTGACCCAGCCTATTAGACCACATCTTTGAATCTACACCAGAAGTAGAATCAGTAATACAAGTATATAGATAAAGAGTACCTACTTTCTTACCTCTAGCTAAAACAAGTGCTCCTTTGGTAACCTTCCAAGAGTCCGCTGTGAGGGTTATTGTGCATCTCTCATCACCCAACCTTCCTACAGAAATCAAACTCTGCTTCAGAATTGGAACATGCATGACCTCCTTCAACACCCATGTGTTGTCAATCTGCAATCTCAGCTGCACTTTCCCTTTGCTAACTATCTAACAAGGCGTACCATCCCCTAAATAGAGCACTCCAAAGTCTCCCTGTTCATACTCATGAAACAAATCTCTGTTTAGGGATGCATGAAAAGATGAACCAGAATCTAAAATCCATGATCCTACCTAACTATCCAAAGAAAGTATGAGAGCATCTTGTACCATGATATTAGCATCTTTTGCTTCTTCTTTACCTTCAGGTTGATTCTCTTTATCTTGCAACCAACACTCCTTTGTATGTCCTTTCTTTCCACAAAACCAGTAGGTAATACTTTTAGACTCGGATCTCCTTCTCAACCTTGATTTCCCTTGCTCAATCTTCTCCTTTTGCCTTCCCCTACTTTCTGCACTTAGAGCATTCCCTGATGATTCACCTGTGCTACTCCTGCGTATTTCTTCATTCAAGATCACACTCACAACATCATCAACTTTTAAGATTTTAGAAGTAGATGCAGAATTACTTACTGCCATAACCAAACTGTCCCAACTTTCAAGCAAAGAACATAAAATCAAGAGAGCCTTTATCTCATCATCAAAAACAATATTGACTGAAGCTAATTGGTTTACCAAACCATAGAAATCACTGAGATGAGTATGTACCAATCCACCTTCCTGCATTTGCAAAGTAAATAGCTGCTTCATAAGGTATACCTTATTAGAAGCCGAGGGCTTTTCATATAAATTCACCAAGGACTTTATCAACTCTTCCATTGTCTTGCACTGTGATAAGCTAGAAATCATAGACGATGCAAGGCTCAACCTTATGGAACCGAGAGCCTTTCGATCAAGAATGTTCCATTCTTCATCCTTCATATTTGTGGGTTTGCATGCAACCCCACCCAATGGTAAGTACAGATCCTTTTGATACAGATAATCCTCAATCTGCATCCTCCAGTGATGATAATTCTTGCCATTAAACTTCTCCATTCGTAGCTTACTTTCTTCTGCCATTGCTGAACTCCCACTCAATCTGGAAAACCCTGTGAATGACCTGTAATCAAAAAATAACCTGCTTCTTACAAACCGTAGCTCTGATACCAAATGTTAGGAGACCCCTTATCCAACGGAAGCATAATTGATTACTTATTTATAAGCAATTAAACATGGAAATATGCCAGAATGATTAACTAGAAGCATGAGACAGCAAAGAATTTGAGAGACAATACACACTCTTGTATTAAATATTACTAGAAGAAAATACAATAAGGAAGATGCCACTTCTCCCTCCACCTCAAAGGCTTGCCACACCTCAAGACTTTCTTCCCTCTTTCTCTTTCTCAACACAAAACCAACTCTACAACCTGAGTTGCTATCCCTCCTTGAATGCTTCAGCTGATCTCCTTGACCTTACACCTGTAGATCTCCTTGACCTTGCTTGCTTCAATGCTCTTACTTGATCAATTTGATAGTTACAATACATGCCTCATGGGTCCTTAAATAGAATCCCATGGTTACAAAAATAGAAATCTAACTACTAAAATTAGACACACAGCTTGCAACTTAAATTAGCCCCTTAGCATGCAAACACTCGGTTCAACTAACTAACTGTTCATGCAATGAACAGTTCTGGACTGCACAGGTGACTGACGCCGGTCCCTACTTGTCTGGTGCTGCCGACGTCGGCCAACTCTCTGTCGTCGCCGGTTTCCTTCTCCACTATATGTGACCGACGTCGGTCATCCTGCCGACGCCGATTCCTCTGGTTCTTCAGCATCCTCTTCTTGTGTCTGCAAACAGTTGAAGTTTTTAGCTCCACACCCTAACATCAATGAATACTTGTTTCTCTAATGTATAACATATTTTTCCTAGTTTGAGGAGTTGGTCCTTGAAGATCAAGACTCTTTCATAATTCTCCTCTTTTGTAGACATACTCACTTTATCCTTCTTCTTTTGATTATTATAATTTAAGATACTTTATAAGGTCACCAAACCCTTAGGTATCTTATTGGTTATTAATTATACATTATGATCACCCAATTTTTCTTAGATCTTTCTTTGATTCTTTAAAGAAAACTCAGCCTCATTTAGCAAGAAGCATGTAATATGTTTGTCACTATCAAACACTTGCCAAGACACTTCATTATTAGGTACAAAATTTATGATAATGATATTAATATGAGGCTATTTTCCCTCCTCTTTTATGGCAATTGGAGTATCAAATTGAGCTCCTATGATAGCTAGTCTATCAGCATGACTATTTTTCTCCCTTAAGACTGATTGAATATTAAATGCATCAAATTTTTTAATAAAATCCCATACCTTGTGCCTGTATGACTTAACAAAATGGTTGTTTTTACCAACCACATTCATCACCTGATGCATAACCAATTCAATATCTCCATATACTTGCAAGTTCTTGATTCTTTTTCTCCTTTCCCATTGAAGGCCGTGGATTAAACCTTCATACTCATCCACATTACAAGTAAAAATGATATGAAATTTGTATGAAGCATAATATTGTTTTTTATATGGGGATACCAACATAACACCAGCCCATACACAAACTTTAATTCTTGAGCCATAAAAACATCTTTCATAGCTCATCATCTTCACCCTCTTCCTTGGAAAGTAGAGGTGTTGGTACTCCTTCTTCATGTATACAACACAATCCTAAATTAGTTTCCTCTATAAAATCATAGGGATATTTCTCATAAGTATTAGTGACATATTCATCAAGAAACAAATCTATAATTCGCTCAAGCTTTTAAGAAGTTTCATCATCTAGAATAGAATCCTTTTCTTCATGAACAACATAATTAAAATTAAAACTTATCTCAATGTAAGGTTCTATATGAAACCTTGAAAGGGGTTATGTTCTAATTATCACTTTAGCCCTGTACCTTGTTTTAAAGGCCAATAAAGACCAGGTAGTTGATATGTAGCCACTATTAGTGTAGGTTTTTATTTTTCCCTATTTATTAATTAGGGAAATTGTATTTCTTGTGCATACATGGAGTTTTCCTACATTTGTGGGATAGGCTAGTTTATGTAGATGTGTGTGTCATAGATGTGTTATAGGTGTCATAAGAATGTCATAAGTAACTCTCTTGATGGGAGTTACTTCTCCATTCTTAGCACCTTGTCACCACCTTTCATGGAGGAGTTATTGACTATTCTTGGTGTGTCTTGTCCACCTTTTGTGGAGGAGTTACTTTCGTACTCTCCTATTTGTAGTCCTCATTTTGGCCATTTCATGCTAATTCAGATTTGGTTTTCTCCATTTTGTCTTGTGTAATTTATCTTCTTGTTATTGTCAAATTGCTTTAGCATCTATGTGGTGTGCACTTTTTCATCTTGTGTGATCACATCTTCATTGCACTCGCGTTATCTGGATTCTAGCAACAACTTCGATATGGTATCAGAGCTTTCCAGGTAATCTTGTGTGTGATTATGCTTTTAGCTTATTTTGGAATCAAGAGTGGAGTTCTTTTTTTATTCTAGATTTAGTCTAAAATAAAAAAAAATCTGTCAATATCATTTCCTTGGAAATCCTTGGCCTTTGGGTGTTTTTTGGTTGTCTTCACTTTAGGAAGCAGAAGGAGGAGCAGCTCAAAGCTCTTTTGGTCAGCAGCACTCTTCTAGTCCAGGCGCCAAGCTTATGTCCTTCACCAACATTAGCGTTAGCGCCACTTCTGCTGCCACGTTTCAGTCATTCCAGCGCCCTCCAACAGCAGTCTTCTAGCAAAGCGCCCAGTTTCTGGCTTCACTTCTATGCCAACCTCCTTCCATCAAGTTCCAGCAAGTTGTAGTCAGTTTCAGCCACATCATCTAGTCGTACGGCATCTTTCCAGCAGGTCTGCTATCTTTTTTTTGTTGTTTTTTGCAAAAAAAATTAGATTTGCGCTCTCCTTTTTGGGACGCCACTTCCTATTGTGTCTACTGTTATACTTTCAGCTTATGCACCTATTTTTTGAGCTTAAGTTCTGCCACACATCAGGCCATACGGTTTCAACAGGTTGTATTTAGTTTTTTTGTCTTTTCTAAGTCAAAATTCTGGACTGTGCATTTTTGGACGCCCCTCCCTACTTGGCATCCTATTTGGCATCCTTTGGACACGTGGCATCTATCCAAACTATCTTTGATTTATTTTTTTAGTGTAAAATTGACTTGATAAAACAAAAATCAATCAATTTGACTGAATATTAAGGATTTTAGACATTTTTGTATTTTGGGGATTTTCAATTAAAACTTGTATCTTCGATCTACGAAGACGAAAGGTGAGGCCCGAGTTAGTAGGAGGCCAATTCTCCCTCACACAAACCTCATTTGGATTCTTCATTCTGTGCTGAATCTAATGAGTGGTTGGAAGGCCACTTTCTCTCCCCATAACAAGCATTTTTTTAATGTTTTAGTGCTTTTTTTTGTAAAAACACTAGTTTACGGGAAAATTGTAACTTTAAAATCTTGCAAACAGTAGCTCGGTTTTGGGTGCCATTTTTTGTAAAAGTGCTTGTAATTCAATTCTCCACAGCGTAGACTTGTTATTTTTTAAAAATGCACTAGTTTATAAAGTGCCAAAATTTTGGGTCTCTCGAGACACATTTTCCGTTGAGTCCGACGACCTGTTTGATTTAGTGTTGCACTGATTATTCTAAGATGCATTTTTGGCTGAGTCTAACATATTTTAAGCGTGCACTTGCATATTTGGGGGGCTCAATATTTTGGGGGGGTGTGATTGCTTTTCACAACTTGCAAACTTCACTTTCATTCTCCTTTCTGCATACATTCACAACTTGCAATTAACACTTCACCTAATTTCAGCTAAAAATGGATTCTTTTCAACTTAAACCCCTAACACCCTTCAACTATCATGAATAGAAAGTTACAATTTCAATCATTCTTAGAAGCAAAGGGTTGTATACAGAAGTAGAACCCAACACAGATGTTGAAAAGGTTAAGTGGTACAACCGTAGTGATGAAACCTTTGGGTTACTGAGCTTGTCTATGTCTCCAAAACTTCTCTTCCACTTAGAATCCTTCCAAACTCCTAATGATATATAGGACACCTTAGAAAAGTTATTTGGGAAGCTTGATGAGATGAAAGGTCATGAGCTAGAAAATAAACTCATAAGTCTAAGTCCTAGCAACTTTGACACCCTGCAAGACTTCTTCACTAAGTTTAAGGCCCTTAGATTGCAATTGAAAGAATACAGGATAGAGAAAAAAGATGATCAACTTATACTTTCTATTCTCGCAAAGTTAGGTCCAAGTTATTCATTCTTTGTCTCCACTTTCCATGCCACTAAAAGTGCCCTTGACACTGCATAGAAAATGCCTTCTTTAGATTCATTCATTGCCAACTTGACTAGGGAGCAAGATAAGCTAATTCAGATGGGCACAATGAAGTCTACTCAACCACAAGCTTTGATAGCTAGAAATGGTAAGGATAAGACTTCAACAAAGGAGAAAGAAAAAAAATAACAAGGACCAGGAGAAGAAAAAAAAACACTAATCCTGCCAAAAACAACACTGAGACTTCATCCTCTAATGCTAAACCTAAGAAGGAGAAGGTTAAGTGTGCCTATTGTAAAAATACAGGGCATGATGAACACAAATGCATGAAGAAAAAAATAGATCGCCTAACTCATCTTCTAGAGAAGAACAACATAGGTGTTCCAGAGTCCATCAAGCAGAATTCATCTACCCAAGATTCTACTAAGGCAAAGGGCAAGGGTAAGGAGAAAGAAAAAGGCAAGGCCCTTGTAGCTACAGCAGCTTCCACATCTTCATGGGTCATCAACTCGAGTGCTTCTCACCACATGGGCTCTTCACTAGTTGAGTTTTCATCTTTAGAGCCTTGTAGCATGACTTCAATTAATTTGGGTGATGACACATCAATTTCCATTGTAGGAAAAGGGTCAGTTGAAATGGAAGGAGGAACATTCAATAATGTTCTAAGTGTTCCTTCTCTTTCAACCAATCTCTTATCAGTGTACCAAATCACTCACATTGGTCGGGGCATGAGATTTGAGTTTTCACTAGATTCAGTGTCTATCAGGGAGTTGCATAGTGATATTATAGTGGCAGTGGGAAGGGCAGATCACCATGCTAGGTTATACACCTTTTCACATTTTGCATCAGATTCTTCTCCTATAGCATTGTTGACTCATTCAGATGGAGTTAGAAAATTATGGCATGAGTGGTTTGGCCACCTTAACTACTGCTATCTTGAGCAACATTGCACAAATGACATGGCCATTGGCTTGCCTCGTGTCCAATTTTCAAAAGGACTTTATGAGGGGTGCTCCCTTGGGAAGCATCTCGAAGCAAAATTTGACAAAGGCAAAGCTTGAAGGGTTTCACAACCTTTGGAGTTAGTCCACAGTGATGTATCGGGACCCTTTCCCAAACCATCTTTCACAAGGGCCAAGTACATCCTCACTTTCATTGATGATTTCTCTAGGTACACTTGGATATATTTTCTCAAACAAAAGTCTGAAGTGTTTAAAAATTTTCTAGACTTTAAGGCTCTTGTTGAGAAACAGAGTGAGAAATCCATCAAGGTTCTTCAAACTAATAATGGAGGGGAGTATGTCAGTATCAGGTTTGAGCAATTTTGCACCATAGAGGGGATTGATTTGCAGTGCATAGTCACCTATAGTCCTTCACAGAATGGGGTTGCAGAACGCAATAATAGGTTCTTGAAAGAGATGGGTAGTTATATGATTCACTCCAAATCCCTAGCACCATAGTACTGGGCCAAAGCCATCAATTGTGCTTGCTACATTTAGAATAGGGTTCCTCACAAAGCTTTGAAAGGGATAACACCCTTTGAAGCTTGGCATAAAAATAAGCCTGATGTTGAGCACCTTAGAGTTTTTGGATCCCCAGCTATGGCCTACATTTTGAAGAAGAAATGCAAAGCTATGGAACGTCAATCCAAGCCTTGCATCTTTGTAGGATATCTGGATGGTATTAAGGGATATCACCTTCTAGATCCAGTCACTCATGAGTTGTTCATCGAGAGAAGTGTCCATTTTTAGGAGAGTCCTAGAGACTCAACACTTGACACTTCTTATCCCTCATCGGATCTAGTTCTTCATGATGATTCCTCATAAGATTTAGATTAGCCACATCAGGTTCTTGAGCCAGAGTCATCTTCTTCTTCAAGTTTAGACAGTGAGGACAGTGATGTAGTGTCATCCACCTCTATTCAGTCAGAGGATGAGGAGTTAACCCCTAACTCACCCACTTTTGGGCCACTTTGGTCTAGACAGACACTTGAGAGTGTTGGCACATGGGTAGGAGACCCCGTAGATGACAGACATACTACGGGGATTTTCAAAGAGATCCACATGCCTTGTTTGCTTCAGTTTCAGATCCACAGACTTTTTGATAGGCATTAGGGCTACCTGAGTGGGATAGTGCTATGGAGGAATAATATTCTTCCTTAATCAAAAATCACACTTGGGATTTGAATTCGCTTCCTAAGGGAAGAAAGATGGTTTGATGTAGGTGGATATATCAAACCAAGTTTGTAGCAGATGGGTCAGTCGATAAGTACAAGGCACGATTGGTCACCAAAGGTTTCTCACAAGTGGCAGGCATTGACTACTCAGAGACCTTTGCACTTGTTACAAATATGACTTCTATCTGACTCACCTTGGCTATTGCCACAGCACATGGTTGGGATGTGTATCAGATGGATGTGAAGAGTGCCTTTCTTCACGGAGACCTTGAGGAGGAGATCTACATGGAGCAGCCACTAGGATTTGGTCAGGATTCTTCCTTTGTATGTAGACTTAGGAAATCTATATATGGCCTCAAACAGGCCCCTCTGGCTTGGTATGCCAAGATGGATTCCTTCCTTCTCATAGTGGGTTTCACTAGGTGCCATTTTGATCTTAATGTCTACTTCTTACGGTAGGATGATTCACTTCTGATTTTGGTTCTATATGTTGATGACCTTTTGATCACTGGGAGTTCTTCATCAGCTATTGTAGTGGTGAAGGCATCTCTTCAAGATAGATTTGACATGATAGACTTGGGTTTGTTGCATTACTTCCTTGGCATCGAGATCTCACAGTCAGATTTAGGGATTTCTCTTGCATAGCCTAAGTATGCTCTCAACTTATTGGCTTGATTTCACATGGCTGATTGCAAGCCATCTCTGACTCCCTTTCTATCAGGAGGCAAGCTTGAGACTGATTATTCTTCACCATTGGTTGATGCCACTCGGTATCGAAAACTTTTTGGTAGTCTTATCTACTTGACTCACACCAGGCCTGACATTTCATATACAGTGGGACTTGTCTCCAAATTCATGTAGGAACCCCATGAGCTGCATTAGAAAGCAGCTAAGAGGATCTTGTATTACATACAGGGTTCACATAGATATGAGATTCACTACAAATTTGGAATAGAGGTTAACTTAGTTGGATATACAGATTCAGACTAGGCTGGCAATTCACAGACTCGTAAGTCCACTTCTAGTTATAGTTTCTCTCTAGGTTCAGGTCCTATTAGTTGGTCTAGCAAGAAGCAGAATGTTATTGCTATATCATCCACAGAGGCAAAGTACAGGGAGCTATTAATGCAGCTACCGAGGCTATTTGGCTTTAGGGGATTCTTTCTAAGTTTGGTATTCCTATCAGGCAGCCCACTATCATTTATTGTGACAATCAGAGTACCATACAGATTTGTAGGAATCTAGTTCAGCACCAGCAGACCAAGCACATAGAGATTCACATGCATTTCATTCAGGAGCTTATTCATAGTCAAGTCATTGACTTGATATTTTTCCAGTCTTTAGAGTAGGTTGCAGACATCTTCACCAAACCTTTCATTGAGAGCAAGTTCATTCATCTACGAGCTCTTTTTGGGGTGCGGTCTACATCTACAGTAGCATCATCTTCAGGGGGGCCTTCTAGCCTCTTCTTTTCTTTTATGTCTCTCTTTTGGGGGGGGGGGGAGTTTTTTCCTACGGGTTTTCTCCTTTTCTCTATCTTATGGGAGATTGCATTTGTACATGGGTACCTCATCAGGCCTAGTTGTCGAGACCCATTTTATATTTCCACACTTCCCACCTAAGCTACACTTATGGGGGGTATTAGTGTAGGTTTTTATTTTTCCCTATTTATTAATTAGGGAAATTATATTTCTTGTGCATACATGGAGTTTTCCTACATTTGTGGGATAGGCTAGCTTATGTGGAGTTTTGTGTCATAGATGTGTCATAGGTGTCATAAGAATGTCATAAGTAACTCCCTTGACGGGAGTTACTTCTCTATTCTTAGCACCTTGTCACCACCTTTCATGGAGGAGTTACTAACTATTCTTGGTGTGTCTTTTCCACCTTTTGTGGAGTTACTTTCGTACTCTCCTATTTGTAGTCCTCATTTTGGCCATTCCATGCTAATTCAGATTTGGTTTTCTCCATTTTGTCTTGTGCAATTTATCTTCTTGTTATTGTCAAATTGCTTTAGCATCTATGTAGTGTGCACTTGTTCATCTTTTGTGATCACATCTTCATTGCACTCGTGTTATCCAGATTCTGGAAACAACTTTGATAGCCACTTATCTTGGCTATGAAGTCCCTTGATAGGTAGATAGGAAAACTAAGACAATCACGCAAGAGTACCTTCAATCCTTTTATCATTAATACTATCTTTGTAGGTATACCATCTAATTTAAGGATCCATTTTATATGTGGTTCATATTTTAGGCTTAACATGTTAGCTGTAACTTTGGGAATGATAGAAGTAGAAGCTCCACTATCGACTATGCAATTATGTACCAACTTGTCACCTGCAATCAGAGTGAGGTAAAATGGCAGAGGTTTATCAACCCTAGTCGATGGTTTAACAATGGTATAAGAACAATTATCAAGAGAAACATGGCCATGACTTTGATTTGAGGGTGAGACATCAGAAAGGATGGTAGATAACTTCTTTTTTAAGAGTTCTTTTTGACTAGGCATATAAAGAACATCTCAAAGAGAAATGGATGTTTTAATTTTTTTAAGAGAATATAAAATGTTTAAATAATCCATACCTACTTTCTCTTTGGATCTTGTAGGTAGATAATTTCTTGAAACTTGAGGAATAGAGGTAGACCTTACCATATTTTTAGTTGATGGGGATATAGAAGGTTTTGGAATTGTCACACTTGCAGCTATGTCTTGTTGCCTTGCAAGATAATTGCATGAGCCTATGGTTATGTTACCACTACCTTCTATATCATTCCTCTTTTCCATTATATTTTTTATGATAAAGGCTCCTTGATTTAGCACAAAGTGTCTTCAACTAGAAAGTTGGTAAAGATCCTTCCTTGAGGTTGTCAATCCTCATTAACTTGCATCATCACCTCATCTTCATTTGATAAGAGGGGAGTAACTACTCCCTGAGCCACTAGACCTTGTTCTCCATTCTCATTAACATCCATGAATTTGTCTTACTACCAATCTTCTCCTTGTACCAAATTACTATGAACCGGTACCATCTTCCTTGCATTAGTGGTAGAGTTAGGATTGTATGCATTAGTAGGCCTATTTGGATTAGGCTACCATTTACCTCTCCCTCTTCCATATTATTGACCATACTATTACTGATAGGGGTAAGGATTATGATAAACACCTTGTTTCATATTAGCTTGCCTATTTTGAGCCTCTAAGGCTAGGAACTTTTCTTTCCAATCAACATTATTTTCTACTTGCCTAGGAACCACCTTAGTTTTAATACTAGAATTAGGAACTTGGGCTTCATCTGGAGTATTATTAGAAGCATGAGACAATGAAGTCATAAACACCTTAGGAGGAAATCTTCTAGCTTGGATGAGACTATTCTCAATTTTGATAACAATATCATGTGCTTTAGGAAGAGTGAAATCTCCCATAGATTGAAGCATGACATAAATTTTAGTCCCATTGGCTTTCAAGTAAGTATGGAACACAAAGATAGCAGGTGGTCTCATGGGAGGAGGCAATCTATGCCAAGTCTTCTGAAACCTTTCATTGATGTCATTCATTATTTATTTGGGTCTCCTCTTTATCACATTGAGTTGATGTATGAGAGAAGAATGGTCAATTTCATTCCCAAATATGGAGGTCAACAACACTCAAAAATCATCCCATGTTGTGATGCATCCATAATATAGAGTCATATACCAATCAAGAGCCTTACCTTTAAGGGACATGACAAGGATTCTAATGGAAATTTTCTTTCAAATAAAATTATGGAAACTACAAAAGTTGGAAACATCTCTAATGTGTTCACTAGGTGTGACATGACTCTCACCATTGAATGTGGGCACACCTTTCATGGTGTTAGGAGGAATGAAATCATATGCATGAAGTTGAATTGGATTATCATTATTGAAGGTAGGGAAAGTATTAGGTTTATCTATGACTTCTTTAAAATATTCAATTTATTTTGCCTCTTTAACCTCTTCCTCCCTAGAAAAGTCTACACATTCCTCAAAGGGTAGATTAGGCTATGGATACTGAATTGCAAGAGGAAGTTTAGGGTAAATGGGTGGGTTAATAGGATTGGATGTTCTAGCAAAGGATAACCTAGTAAGAACCATGAATTATTAGGGAACATTTATAACAAAAAAAATAGCTTTGAACTAGATTTACCATGAAGGAGTCACCAAATGTTGAATAGCATACCAATTTGCATTTGATGTTATCAAGATCAACATTCACCTTGACAAGTTATCTTGAAGATAATGGGTCTGATTGGGCATGGCAGAACTATTGTCACCAAATATTGCACCCTAGAAGAGGGTGTTCAAGCCTCTTCTAGATTTGGGCAACATGGGAACATTTATAGGTATGTGGATGTACCTATATTGGAAATGATCCTCTAGATTTAAAGGATATCTCCTTGAATGTATCTTGAAATTATCTTATCTATACCAACTAATTACTTATGAGAAAAAGAGTTAGATAATGCATGAATTAAACCTACTCTAAAAGAGGTAATTCACCAAATATTTAAAGATCCACTCTCAAGATTTAACTCATTAATAAAATAATAGACTATGAAAAAAAATAATGAAGTGTCTATGATGGTTTTCAAGAAATAGTGTTTCACCTAGAGGTCAATTTTATGGACTTAGGTTGGAGGGTGATGAGATAAAGGCTTGATTTAAATCACTTACAATCAACTATCCATTGAACACTTAAGACATTAAACTTAAGACACTCTAGATGACATACAAGAAAGTTTATTAGCATTTAGGTTAAACCTAGACCAACAAAGGGAAGATGACAACAACTTTTTCATATCAAATAAACATAAACACTAAGCACATATTAGTAAGCACTACAAAAATACTCTATTCATTACTCTAAGAGGTAAAGAATATAAATTTTGGTAGAGTCTAGTCATACCAGCCTGAGGGATGACAATCAATAACTCAAAGGTTATATTTATAGAAGAAAAGGCCTTTAGAGAGAGACTTTGGTGCTCAAATAGGAATCAAAGAGCTCAACTCCATTTGAACCATAATTATAACTACTTTTATAAATTATGCTCATTCATGCCTTTTGATTGATCCAAGTTAATTTAAGTGGTTGCACAGTTACATTAATCCTTCCTCGATGCTTCCTAATGGTTACAATAGTAGGATCAAGTTGTTCTGAGATGGGTCCTAACATCAATATATTTAGGACAATTAGATCAATCTATTATATCTTTATCTTAGTGCTAACTGCTCTTCACTAGTTTGTCATGGCATGAAAAAGTGGAAAGAATGGTCCCTTTCATGCAGTTGGTCCTGGAGTTAAAACCATTGAGTTCTATGTGTATGCTTCCATGACATACTTTAAAATTTGAGTTCTTATTCAAGATGGATCATGATCAATCTCATCCCCATGTTAATAGATCAATTATAGATGAAAAACCAATCTTATATTATTGGTTTTCCTATATTTACCACATTAATGCAGACTTATAGACTATATAGTCCCTCTCTTGATTGTAATAGGTCCAAATAAACCCACTTTGTCTTTGTAAGAACTGTGAATTCACCATATGCATGGATCCTTTTAAAAAATGGTGAACATAGTCACAAAAATAACCTTGCATGATATAAAATATCAAACTAGAGGCCCATATTTAGCTTTAATGGTGTCCCTTTATGTTATTTATACTTCACTACATGGCTATGTCCATTATTTGGAATTTGATAGAGCTCTAATGGTAGATTGATTCACCCTATAATACCTTGTTTGATTCCATTGAAAACTAGTCTTTGGCTCAAATTTTCCACCAAAAATTGACTCAAACCAATCAAAAATGTTCCTAGCTATCTTTATTCCCATTGGCCTCACAGATCCCCATGTTATATCTTGACCTTTTGACCCTCTATGCACCATTAAAATAGTAGTCCATTGATTTCATGCCATGAACACTGTGTTCATGCCACTTGTTAATCATGCATTTATCTAAGGATCTTATTGTCAGTTTGTCATCCTCCACACTTGTGCAACATGATGTCCTCTCAAGTTCCTTGACCTTTTGACTTATCTTGTACCATTAGATTAAGATGTGTGATGTAGCATGGACCATCATATTTTTCTTTGACCCATATTTTTTTAAGTCAAGCTCACACTATTGGATCTTTGTTTAGTTACTCTGCATCATCAAATCTTGTCCAACTTATATCTCTTTAAAAGGATTTAACTTAAGGACCTTTTGACTCATTTGACCTCAGTGTGAACCATTAGATCTCAAGTGTCAGCCTATGAGATCATTTGGACCATTATATCTTGATCAACTTTGAACATTTTAAGGACCTTTTGAACCTAAATTGCTACTTTAAAAAGCTCAAACTTGATGTTAGCATGAACACTTATGTTACAGGTCCAACTTTAGAAGCTTATACTTGAGCTAGAAAGTTTACACAGACATGGAACTTTCAAGATATGATCTTGGAATGAAGGACTCCATAGCATTGTAATATTTTAGGTTTCATAATTTCTTAATTTAAGATAATAAATGCACAAGCAAGTTGTGTAGCTCATTTCTATGTGACATGTAGGACAACCTAGTTCTTTAGACTCGGTAAGCTAAACTTTGAAGGCTTAGATATCGAGATAGAAGACTCATCGAGATATGAAACTTATAGATCATGATCTTAGTACTAAATACCTTGATAATTCATGGTTTGATACTCATACAAGGTTTTCTAAGCATATTTATAAAATGCTTGAGTGAATTGGTTTAGTCTAGTTTCCATGACATCTTGATGATGGTCTAGTCCCTTTACTTACCCAAGTCATTTTGATTCAATATTTTGAGGTCTTGATGATTTTTTGATATTCTGCTAATGTGGTCCATATCCTTGAAATCTTATGAACACTCTTTGATCATGCTTTGATTAATTTTTAAGGCTTAGATGAATAAGTTATCCAAAAACATTTAATTTCCTTAGAGATTTGCAACGACATATTATCTTGGACATTTTATCTTGGAAACTTTGTCTCAAACACTATCTCTAAAATAATGATGCTTGAGGGCCTTTCATATCAAACAAAATATCTTAAATAAATGACTTCAAGATTTTAAGAAGGATCTTTTGCTTCAAATATTTTGTTTGAAAGAATGGGTCTTTGAAAAGATTATCTCAGATAATTTGTCCAAAATAAATATGTCCTCAAAAAAATTATCTCAAAAAAATTTGTGAAAGATTTGTCCTTATTCTTTCACCTTCAAGACAATTTTCCCAAAAAAATTCCAATACTTAGCCAAAATAAACCAGAACAGTTTCTTCAAAAGAAATATGTCTTATACTTTTATTGCAGGATTTGTGCAGAACAATTTCTCTAAAAGAAATATGTCCTCAAACACTTAGCCAAAAGTTGAAATATTTCCTAAGTGTAAACTTAGGATTTTTTAGACTTGTTCTTGCAACTGCTCAGTACTATGAAAAACTTCCACTTGTATATATGATTCTAAAATGACCCTTAAGACACTAAATGACACAAGGACCAAGTTAGATTATGACCAAAATTAGAATGGCATATTAAATGACATACAATGAGATACATCATAACCTTTTTCATTATAAAAATCCCCTCTATAAGATTTAGACTATAGGGGGTTGACCCATTTTGGCCTGAGGTAAAAATAGTCAACACTTCCTTCACAAACCTACTAGCCAATTAAGCCTCCATTTTGACAAAAACTTGAATAACTTGAAATCCACAAACCTTCAAATCTCTAGGAATATTTATTTGACAACCTATTTGGCCCATTCAACTTATTAATAATCCTAAAATCTCAACTCATTAGGCAAACCACTTTTCTAGTAAACCCCAAAACCCTATAATCTCAAAATAAACATAGTCAACAAACCTCCTTCTAGTCAACATCGACATCTAAAACTTATTATACATCTAGAGACAACCATTACAAACTTCTAGACCAATATTTTATCTTCTACATCTTTGGGAACCCATACATCCTATAACACATTTTAGACCTACTTGTCCTTAAGACAAAATTGAGAAAATTGAGAGCACTCAAAAATCTTTAATTTAACTTCAACATACCTTCAGACCACAAAACCACTTAGAGAAGGATACAATAAGGTCAATTTTTTTTTTTAGAACAAAAATCTTCTTAACATTTCATCAATCCCATTATTCCATTATAAACACCCATTCTGACCCTGTACAATAGATCCTTTACAAACCTCTAGAACAAGCTCATAAACTTATTGCTCCTCTTAACTAATGACCTTATAAACACAATTATTGACAACATAGGATCATAAATTCTATACCAAAATATAATTTGTCTAAAAAACTAATCAAAAATCAGCATACCTCTGTATTGATTTGTCATTAATATTTTGAGCACACAAACTTGCTTCTCCATAAGAAAGATGTCTCCTAAGAAGCATAGGCAAAGACACCCTACTTCATAAAGTCCTAAAATAGTGTGAAACTAGGATTTTCCTATAGCTCTTCATATTCCATCTCCTCCTTAGTCATCTAATACTTATAGTTATTTATCTTCTTTTTAGGCTTAAGACAAACAACTCACTCATCCACTACAACATTCTCTTTTTATTATAATATTAGATTGACAATACATGGAGACAACATAGATTCATAACATACCTTTTCATCTGAAGAATCCACCTTGTAGTTAGTAACCTCATCACTAAGCACTAACAATTGATGTTATTTTCATGAAACTTGCTTAGTAATAGTAGAATGTTCACTTGGATCCCTTGACATTATTCAATTTATAAATCATTATCCATAATATAAAATAGATTACTTGGACGTGAAGGCTCATCATGACTCACATTTACCACCTTTCATTTCCATGAGTTAACTTGTCTTCTTCCTTGTACTCTAGGAGTCTGATTGAACATATTTTGACTTAATGGCCTTTGCTTATAGAACCTAGAAATATGGCCAATCTTCTCAAAGTTTTATCAAAAAATACTCTTTCATGGAAACACAATTTTCCTTACCTTGTTTGGATAGAAACATGTAATGTGTCCTATGTCATGATAAATGAAACAACCTCCTATTTTTGAAGAGGACTAATCTTCTCTAACCTTATGTGGATAATGGTTTGCAAAGTGTCCTACATCAATATAGTTAAATCACTTAACTTTTTTCACACCTTTTGACTAATGACCCCCATCAGAGTTCCATGCAAACTCATTTCTAATAAGTCTCTTGCATTCTCTATCTTTCTGCCCAAATTAATTATATGTGTAATAGTAACCATTGAAACTTGCATACCTCATGACATTTGGCTGTCTGATATGATTTGTCTTCATTCTACTAGCACCTTCATTCCTTGTCTAAATATTTGTCTTCAAAGTATGATTATCTTTGTTCACATTAGTCTTTATCTTGTATTGAGTTACATTTTTTTGTTCTTCTTCATATCCAAGACCATTTATATCACTATCATGCTTTTGACAACTTAGAATATTATCTAGATCACTTGAGATCTATTAAAATCTCACAAATTACTTCACCTTACTAAATGTCTTCTCTAACTCAAATTTTAATGACTCATTTTCAATTACATACCTTAAACATTCATCTTCTTTGGCTTTTAGGCTTAGAGGTAGAATTTCTAATTGATAACTAATATGTGTAACCATATCTTCATTTTCCTTGGTATATGCATTCATTATTTCTTTATACCCATGTGATAATTTTTTCCTAACACCTCCATGTTTGCAAATTCTAACCTCATTAATATGTTTACTTATCTCTATTTATCCCATTTTGTAAATTTGGCTAAGTATAGAAACTTAGTGGATTTTGTCTTAGTAGCCAAATTTGGATGCCCATATCTTTAACTATGCTTCATTACATGTCTTCAAATTTGGTGCATAATTACTAGGGACTAATGTGATCAAAACTATATGACCAACTCCCCATACTCATTCACGTGTGGTAATGGTGATGTCAGCAAAATGCCTTTTCATCTTTTTTGTCATAGACCCAAAATGTTTAGATGATCAATGTGAAGAACCAAATGAATTCCATTCATGCACACAAGAATTCCAATCATCCTTGACCTCTTATAGGATCCTTTTCATATCCTATAATCACCATATACAATCTTGAAGATCAATGACATGCTCATAATGTCCCTTTTGACATCAATGATAATCAAATTGCCAATAATCTCCCCCTTTGTCATTGATGGAAAACTAAATGCTCTGATCTTCTAATATTTTGCTCCTTCTCTAGCATTGCTTGCATTGTCTTCTGATGAGTATCAACTAAAGTTGTTCATGCCAAAATTTCTCCCCCTTAGGCAATGGCACATTTTCATAAACTCAACTTGGATACTTATTATACTTCTTCTTTGACATTTGCTCTTTTTCAAACTTTTGTAGAGAGCATTTTTCTCTTTCTCTTATAGAGATAATTTGCACTTTTTCCCCCATTTGACATCAATGGCAAAGGGAATCTATCTAGATATTTTTCCAACTATCTCTCCCCCTTTATCAGATAAAGGAGTTTGTCTAATAACTCACAACCATCAACTCATTATAAATTTTCAAAATATACATACCTGAGTTGCTTTTTTCTCTTCTTCTAGGGATCAACAAGGCTTTTATGATCCTTCCTATAGACTTATGCTCTATCACTATTATTTAGTGATATGATGTAGGAGCTTCTATATACACTTATTAGACTTCTCTCTTAGTCTCATATTATCTTCTGATCCTAAGACCTAACCAATTGTAAATCTCTTTTACTCTGAGCCTTCTTGATCTTGACAAATTAAACAATCTAGCTCCCCCTTACACTATACATAGCTTCTTAAGCTATTCATGTTATCTGAGTTGTTTTCCCCTAACTCCATGCTCCATCTTTACACCAAGGGCCTACCTATAGCACATCATAACTTCATTTAACACATATATGTAATCATTTTACACATGTTCTCTGAGTTTAGTAACCCAACTACTTTGTATAACCCAAGATACACAATGTCAAGGGTTTCTTAAAGTAGAACCCTTATGCCAAATGAATCTATAGACCATATATATATATATATATATATATATATATATATATATATATATATATATATATATATATATATATATATATATGAGATATACTCTAAAAATCTCATTATGTCATATTGAAACACTCATTTTATCCCTACAAACACTGCATATATAGTACTTGACTTGGTTTGATCAAGTCATCATCACAACTTGATTAATTTATCATTTGTAGTAGACATCACTTATTTCTCCAATAACAAGGGTCTATTAAGAAGCTTACATAGAGAAACCTTAATTCACAATGTCCTAGAACAATGTGAAACTAGGAGTTGCCCATAACTCCTCATATTCCTTCTCTTCTTTGGTCACCTTATGCTTTCTATTCTTCTTCTTCTTAGGCTTAAGAGAAGTAACATGCTCATCCACTACAATTTTCTCCTTTTCTTCTATGATTAGATTCAAAATACATGGAGACAACATGTGGCACACCTTTTCATCTAATGAATCTTACTTACATCTCAAAATCTTATCACTAGGCATAGAAGACTGATGTTTTATGATTGATACTTGATCTATAGTAATAGGATGTTCACTTGAGTGTGTACTCACTTCAGAACTAGCCTCAACTAGCACATTGGTCTTCTCCTTGAGCTTTATTTTCTCATTCTCAACATGTGCAAACATTGAGATCCCTTGATATTTTCCAACCTTTATATCATTCTTTATCATGGCTTGATCTTTCACTTTCCATACATGCTTGGGTTGCTTATATGTCCTCCTGGGATTAATTTTCTCTTTTCTAGAGAATTTTGAACCTTTTTTCACACTAGGAGGCATGTTTTTATTCTCACTCTATAATTTTGATCTTACGAAGCTTGTTCTAAAATGTTTAACTATGTGACCAAAATTATTACAATTATAGCACATTACATTTGTATCTAACAAGGGTGCAAATAAATTTTTGCTTAAAAAATTGGTTCTCCTTGTAGGTACAACTCTAAAATTACTAGCCTTAGGACCAAAATGATTATAGATATAAAAATAACCATAAAAAGATGAATAGTACTTGGTCATAGATTTTCTTTGTGCAGGATGGGGAGTTATTATCAACTCTTACTTATTCAAGTTGCTTACCCTTGTGTAACCATCTATTTCAGTTGCCTTTGTTTTCTACATCTTCCTTGAGTTTTCAAAGATGGACTCATTATTTTTTTCCCTTTCCTCAGACTTATTTTTAGCTTTAGCCTTCTTCACATCAACATTGCTAGTGTTTACCTTTGTATCCTTACAAGCTTTATCTTTTTTTGCTCCTGATCCTTCTACTTTGAAATTATCATATAACTTAGCAGATGTACTAATTATGGAATCTCTTATCAATCTCAACAAATTGATTATTTAATTCTACCATTGTAGGCTTAAAATTAGGAAAACAAAACGTTGTATATTTTGAACCTTTTAAGAAATTTAATATATTAAAAATTTCCAAAATAAAATAATTGAATGGATTTAAGATTTTTAAATTAATTTTTGAATATACAAAACATAAAGATACAAACCCTAAGAGCATCTAGGTCTAGGGTTTGGTTAGTATTCTAAGTGAGTAGGGTTCACCAAATGATTTAAGGGATTATGTAATGTAAACCCTAGGTTGTTAAAGGGTTTGAGTATAGTAAATCACTAGAGAGATGCAATAAATACAACCACTGGTTTATATAAGAATTAACCTAATCTGATATTTCCAAAAATAGTAATGACTAACACAAATAAGTACTTAACTATAAATTTACTAAGACATATGATCTGGGGGTAAAAACTATTATAAAATCTAATCTGAGTGTCACAAACAATATCTAGGTGTAAGAAACCCTCCTAAATAGTAGTGAAGTACCTTAGACAATAACACATTATGTTAGTGTACTCCCTACCATGTTATTTTCCCTTGTATATAAACTATGTGATCATCTAGGTGCACCTCTAGTTGAGTTTGATCTTCCTATACCTATTTGGATGAGCCCTAATTCACTATATGTGTATTTTTTTGACTAATTTATGAGAAAACCTTAGACTTCCATGTTATTAGGGTATTTAAAGAGCATAAGTAGTAAAAGTGTGATTTTAGTTGGGTAGGTTGGACATCCTTAACACCCCACTATGTTGATATTTGCCTACATACCAATACCTTGAGAGGGAATCATGCCTAATGTAGTTCTCTTAATATAAGTGTTAGTACAAGTGCAAGTGAATGATAGTTGTTGACAAGTTTTACCTTCCAAGTCAAATTATCACCCCTACAATTTAAAACTTTTCTCATCATGCTTTTTTAGCCTATTGATCATTGTGTTTGTCTTTTTATGTCTTTTTAATGGTCACTTTGAACCTTGTTTAGTAGACTTTAAGGTAGATTTGATAAGTTTAAGGTTTTATTCATCATAACTATGTGCATGTATAGTCATGTCATGACATGTGCCAATGAATTTAAAGTGATTAAAGGAATCTAAGGTGTATTGATATGTTTCATAATATGTGTCAAGGCCATGTCATTCTCTACAAGTGATCAAACGGGTTGGTGATATTCTTGGCTAACATCATAACCCATCTAGTTTCATTTTGGATCATTTTATGGCTTCTAGAGAAGGTTTTGAAAGGTAATGGTAGCCTAGTACCATAATGTCATGATACATCTATTCAAGCATAAAATGTCTTATAAACATATTTTATAGCATTTCCATTAGGTTTCTTAAGTGGTTATCATAGTTTTAATGGTAAAAAGGGCACTTTTGAGGCTATCCATAAAATTTTTCAAGGTAAAATTTACTTTCAAGAATTTTTAGAACTTAATTTTTTCCTTTCAAGGTCAAATCCATGGATTTTAATGATTTTTAGATGTTAAAACGTAGAAAACCTATTCATCTCTCATATTAGCTTTTTTGGCAGCTCAAGGAAGGTCAACAATTTATGCTTAATACAACAAAGAGAGAGAAGGTCAAGTCAAAATATTTTGGGAAATGATAGGGTCCCTAATGACCTTAAATTTAATTTCATTGGTTTTTATATTCATCTCCCCATATTTATGAACAATTATTAATAATGTAAGGGGGTCATTATGTCCTAGTCATCCAGATAGGGTCTAACTTTGCCTCTATTTCTCCACTTCATAACTCGATGAAGAAAAAAGGTTATGTTGGGGTAATTTCACGGTCAAATATAGCCTTTTCCATTTTATACTCATCAATTTATTTATTTGTATAATGGTATTTTGGTAGGAAACTATTTGCCTATGTTGATTGTTAAATTCAATAGTTTGTAACCATGTTTGATCTAGTAACTGAGTGTTTTCATCTTTTAAGGTTTCTTAAGTTTATGTTTCATTAATTTCACACATATTAACTTAAATTAATTCATGTATGACTTATATGAAGAATGTCTTACTTAAGCAATGGTAGTGAGATGATCTTTTATCAAGTTATAGTCATAAAATCATGAGTTTATGTTGTAACAAGATCATAGAGAGGATTCATAAAGGTAAAGAGGTTGATTAAGAGCATAGTGTAGTTGAAAATCACTCTATAAATTTATTCAAGGTAACTAATTGCACATATTATATAAAAATATCTAACTATGCCTTAAATACCTATATGACAAAGTCAAGTATGTGTATTACCAACTGGAAGAGACTTCAAAATGACTGTGTGCGCCTAAGATGAACCATGAAGGTGTCAAATGGATGTTCAAGGTGATCTAAGCCTTGGAGGGATGAGAATATGAGAATTTTTCAACACACTCAAACTCATGGTTCAATATACCACCAATGTACAAAGTATAAGTATGAAAGAAAGTTTAAGATACACTTTAGCATTGTTTAAGGTTATTTAGTAGCATTTAAGGTAAAGAGTATTCTTTGGTTTCATGTTATTCAAGCATTTTCATATCAAGTTGATGCTCATCCAAGTTTATTCAAGGTGATGAAGATTCAATGAGAGTTTTATCACCATATTTTTCATTTTATCAACCTTATCATACTTTCCCCTATCTGTACAAAGGCCAAGAAGACCAAATAAACATCTACAATAATAATGTGAACCATGATGACACAATTAGGCTTATTAAGATCATTAGGTTGAATGAGTGTATTAAGATGTGAGATTGAGTGAGTTAACAATATTTATGAATCCAAAAAAGACTAATATGGTCTTTATGATATCATTTTATGTTCATCCCTAATTCATATAATATACAATTCTCAACCTCATAGTCATAAAGCCTAAACAGGTATATATGGGCCCGTGTATGAACTCAGAAGGTTTTTAGGTTTAGAGTTTGAAATTTTATGTTAGATGGATAGAGTACAAGAAATTTTTTTTAGGAAATTGAACCTAAATAATAATTTCACTAATTATGATAAAACATTATACTATAACCCTGCAATTACATAACCAAATTGGCATTCATAGGGCTGCATAGTCTTGTACAAGACTCTTGCTTATTTTTGAGAGTAAGATAGGAAATAAAGGAGATATAAGGGTAATGGAAACCTTTATTATAGTTATATATAGGATTGTATTTAAATATTATATGTATTGAAGAGGAGGAATATTTTGAATAACCATGGTAAGGGATCAATGTTCAAGAAGAGGTTAAAACATAGATAATATTCCATCTCAGTCCATAAATAATAAGCCTACATGTCAATGATGATATGAGGATTTGATGAAGTTTAATACAATATGAATTAAGGTGAGAGATATAGTGATTAGGTGACTATGTGAATTCATTCATTGAAGGTAATGGAGACCTAAAGAGGATCAGTGGAGCTTGAATAAGTCATATGGAACACTATAGTCACTTATAGGCCTATGGGTAAAAGTAAAGAAAGTTACATGGTTAAGTAGTTCCTAAGTCTCTTTCAGTTGGTTTATAATATTAGGGTTATATTATAGGGTTTTTTATTTATTATTGATTACCTTTTTAATTCTTATCATTGATTCTAAACTCAATTCAAAGATTGATCTTAATACTAAGAGCATGAGGTATAAGGCAACACTCATAATTATTTTTAGTTATATGTGAGTTGGTATTTATGGTTAGAATATTAAAATTGGTGTGAGAGGTTATCATATAAAATAGGCCCTAAAAAATCTCTCCAAAATTATTCAAATATCATTTCAATGTTGGTAAAGTGTATTTAATAGGTTCAATATCTAAACATAGGCAAAGTACCATATGACTATCTACAGGCCTGAATGGTCTTAACAGGAAAAGTGTTTATTTGGTTTGAGGGATGAGGTCTTATATATATTGAGATTTATTAATATAATACACCAATTCCTTAATTCTATAATAAATACCTTTTAAATTTCCAATGACTTGATGATGGGTCCTTAAATCTTAAAGCATGATCTTCACACCTAGTGGACATCTACAACCATTCAAGATAAGAAGATAATATTGTGAATAATATAATGTGTCTTAAGGGTTAACTCAGGTTGGAAAGGCCTATATGAAACTTAGATAAGTATATTTCATTTTTAAATACATTTATTAGTGATTAGTTTCTTAATATCATCTTGATTTTGCACTAACAAGTCACAAAGCTAACAATACAATGGTATAGCACCTTAGAGGCACATATGGATAATTAAATGTAGTTTAATATATTCCAAGAGGTCTTAAACTCAAAATTTAATATTAAGGTTAATACATATCAGAAAATAAGTTTCTAATATTAAGTAAAGTATGACATCATTGGCTCAAAAGGTATGATTACATCAAATAAGTCTAGGCTTGCACACATAGGCCTACATATTATTTTTAATGAAAGTGTGTTTGTGCCAATTAATATGAGATATATAGGTAAATAATAAGTTATTTTAAACTTCAATGGGATATTTTATGATGTTTCCAATTCCACCAATGAGATTATCTCAAACATAGAGAGTTAAGGTCACTAACAGTGATTTGTTTAAGAACCCTAGCATAAGTTAGTGATGTTGAAAATGTTTTTGAGGGAATAAATTACAAATTAAATAATTGGATAATGTAATAATTCATTTTACATACATTCCTTATGAATTTATCACTTATAATCAAACTCAAAAATTATAGTTTTAAACATGTTTCTCCTTCAAGGTTCATAAAATGCATGGTATGCCCATCGAAGGTCATGTTCTAATGCTTAGATATTTCATGAAAATATTCATAGGAAATAAATTCCATATTATATGTTGTATTTATCCCCCTAATATAAATTCCTATCATTAGTTTATGATTTAACCCCCTTGTGCTTTATGAACCATTGTTAAGATGGTAAGATCCCTTAAACCCTCTAACACCCTCTTCAAAGACCCAATTGAGTAAATTGATGTTGTAAGTTAATAAAATGGAATAATTTTACCTAAAAACAACTTTAATCATCTCCACATGTCTCATTATCATTATGACACAATAATTGGTGGTACATTTATGGGTACATGTATACAGAGTTACTCAAAAAAAAGGGTTATCGGTGTTTTCTTGATGGAAAAATGTATGAGGTGGATTATGAACCATGGGAAATGGTCAATTTAAATTTTATAATGGTCAAAAAACTCTAAAAACACCTCTATATGTCTCATACATAAGTATATAGCTTTGCAAGTTGGCAATTTGGTCAAAATGTGAAGAAAAACTCAGTTTTACAACCTAAAAGGAGAGGTTGCATGCCTATAAAATTATTAGAAAATCCTATCCTCATGAGATTAAATTTTAAAATAATTTTTATACCTAAAAAATACTATTTAAATCATAAAACCCTAAAATTTTTATGAAAATCACTTCAAATGCCTTTTAAGCATGCACAAGTGCATAGACTAGGGTTTTTGGCCATTTCATGGTTCACCCATTTATATAAGGTATAAAAAAATTGAAATTTAACATGGAATATTTTATTTTAATGTATAAATTAAATCAAAAACTTCTTGGTTGTTTCATGTGGTTGGAAGGCTTGTGGATCAGATCTTAGATTATACGCAAAGAGACCTTATTAGGTCTAATTAGAGAGAAAAATGAGATAAAAAGACACTTCCACTTAGATTTAGGTCCTAAAACTTGTCATGGAATTGTATGTGAATATTTTATCCTTAAAAATGTTTTTATTTCTCCAATATCCTCTATAATTTCTTATACATAATAATTTTTACATATTTTGAGGACTACAAGGAATGAGGCCCAATGAGACCTTTTGGAGCAAAATCACATATTTTGAACTATTTGACTGATCCAAGTATATTTATTTAGATTTTTTATGATGTTGATATTCCATCCATGTAGGGAAATTTCTTTCTTCAAGGTAAAACCAAAATTTTCCTTTCTAATTTATGATGTAAGAGGAGTACATGTTGTGAAACCACCAGGTCAATACATTAGAGTTATTCAACATGATTTTCAAGGTTTATTTCCACCTTATACACCAATTTTAAGATAATAAATATTTAATAGGTTAGTTTCAATAAACATTCAAATATTTGAAGGAGTCTTCAATAACTTCAAAGAGACCTTTCCTCTTTCCTACGCCAAACCAAGGAGACAAAGTCAAAGATGCACTAAGAGACTTATAACAACCCAAGTAAAGTGGAGAGACCTCATAAATTTATGAGGAGAATTATTCAATGGAGGAATTTATGAAGGCTTCAATACCTATTTTCATGTAGGAAGACTTATTCATCAAGGAGGACATGAAAACAAGGATATAGGGAATGTGAGCAAAGATATAGTCACTTCAATGAGTCAAAAAAAGACCAATAAATGCTCAAGACTTATTCAATATTTCCAAATAATTTCAAATATAATTCCTACACCAATTTTATGAAGGAAATAGGAGAGAAAATCTAAGAAACACTAAATAGTGATTTGAAGGGTTTGAAGACAAAGTGAGTCATCCCTAATTTAGGGATGCTTTGTCTCTCCTCACCTACTCTTTTATATTTGTATCTTATTATATAGAATTATAATATCAATTTTTTGATTTTGCTATGCTAAAATGCTATCAAAATTTTGTACTACTCTTTTTGAATAAATAAGAATCTAGTTTCTTCTATTTTTAGGTGGTTGTGTAAAGTGTATGTGTGATTTCCATTCATATAACATTGTGAATCAGTATCTTTCCTATGTTAATGTCTATTTTTTTAACTTATTACAACATATTTGAGTTTTTATAGGTCATACTAAGTGTCTAGGTTCAATCTCAGTCTAATTTTGGATGTGAATTCAACAAATTTCATTCCTTCCATGCTAAAAGTGAGTGTTATTAAGTCTTTTGTATGAAACACTATTGTATATTCCATATAGTTTAAGTGAAGAGAATGTGTGTAGGCTCTTTTTATTCCTAATAGTTTAAATTTTAATTATATATGGTCATAAATATTGGTGCATCACCTATTATTTCAAATTTTCATGTTAATTATAATGCAAACAGTATCCCTTCATTATTTCCCTTAGTAAGAAATTAGTAGTTAGTAGTATTGGATACAAATTTAGTGAGTGCATCAAGGTAACTATCCCCCTATCTTCAAATTCTCTCCATCTCAAAGTCACCCACACTTAGGAGATATTCCATTATTTTATTAGGAGTGGGAGTGGCACACATTCTCACAAGGGTAGCACTACTAATTGACAACACTAATATGAGTGTCAACCTGAGTTCTTTAAATAAGGTTTGAGACTAAAAAAATATTTATTTTAAGCTTATGTGGTTTTATATTATTTTATTTAGAAGTAGGGAAGAATAGGGATCAATAACCTTGGTTTTGTACAACTATTTCTAAGCTTGTTTGTGTATTTTACAGCTAATTTACATCTAGTGGATAAAGAGCTAAAATTCATGTGTTTATATTATTCCAATGCTTGTGCAGAGTGTAAAGTAGGTCTAGGCCAACCCTAGGTGTCTTATGAATTGAAAACATATCTATTGGGATTGAAATTAGGCAAAGGATACTAGCATGGTACCTTGGTTGGTGTAGTACGCTATGTCTAAAGACATCCCAAAATTAGTCCCAAACCTTCCCATAGGGATACAGGCCCCTAATGTCCTAGGTTTTTCCACCTAGACAATAATTTAATCCCTTGGTCATTATCAACTACACAAGTGACTAATGGATTGTGTTCATGTCTAGGTGGTAGAACCTAGGGTACTAGGGTCCTGGATCCTTGGGGGAAGATCTAAGATTGATTTTGGGATGTTTATGGATGTTTAATACCTACACAAAAGTTAGATAAGGTTCAAAAGAGGACCCAAGATAGGTTTAATTTTAAGCTAGGGATGGGTAGTCTCAAGTGACACTAATTACACTCAAGTGACACTTTATATGATTACACCCAATGATACAAGTTTAACTTCCAATAAATTATATGATGCACTACAATAACGTGGGTCCTCTAACCATTATAATCATAATTTTCTTGATATATATGCACTCATAGATCCATAAGACACTATTCATATAAAATAAGCATTAGTTTAGAAAATGCCATCACCACAATTACCCATAACCAACACTAACATACTACATAGTAGCTAAAAATACCAAACCCCACTAGTAATGTAAAATACACAACCTTCATATTATAATAACCATCATAGTGGTTATATAGGAGGAGTCAGGGTGGTTACAAAAGAGGAAATCATAGAAGAGGAAACTACTAAGGTGGTAGAGGATATAATCAAAATTAGAATCAGAGGTACAATCAAGAAAGACCTCTCCAACATGTTATAAATATTAAAAAATTGGGCATATTTCTAGGAATTGTGATGAGGAGGCATAGATATATAGTGGATTTTACCATGAAAAAAAACCCATAATTCATTTTCTTGTCCAAAAGTAACATAATTATATAAAAATAATGGCACAAAAATTGAGGAATTGGAAAAATCTCCACCCAAAAAGGGCTTAAACATTTATAAAAAATAGGAAAAGATCAAGAGATAAAAAGATGGTGCAATGAAATTAATTCACTATGGAAAAGAAGAAGAGAAAATAATAAACAAATAAGTTAGTTTATTTCATAGGTTAACCATGATTGAATATATTAAACAATGTAAGGAAACTATAAAGGATCAAAAAGAGAGACCACAAAAAAAGGCTCTACACTTATGCAGGATAACTTAAAATCATCAATAGAAATAACCACTAGAATTGGCATGAAAATGGGTAAAGGAAAATAAGTGGCTATTAATTCTAGTATGAAATTCAACTCAAAGGAAGAAGGATATAAATCTGATATATATTAGCATGATTAAATTGTTGAGAAATGTAGAAGAATAATAACTAAAAAATAAGACAAGGATCACCTTATACTAACTTACTTTGATGAAGATGAGATTGGATATTTAAAAAGAATAATGAAATAGTTAAAAAGTAAGACCTAGTAACCAAATTTACTCAATTTTGTAAATACTAGAACAAAAAATAATGAGAACATTATGTATAGCGGATGGAGAAAACTATTAAAAAACAAGCCAAAAAAATGTTTTTAGAACAAACTAAAAATAGAAAAACATTGTCATTCTTCTAAATATCAAAATAAATGGTCAAAAAAACAAGAAAACCCTATTTGACCTTGTTATAGACATAAATTTATTATCATGGAGCATGTGGGAACTATTGGGGAAACCATAGTTACATACGGAATCATATGATATTGCCATAGTGGATGGTACCCCACGATCACCCATTGACACCCTACAAAATGTTGAAGTTGATTTTATGGGAATAAAGAAGAGGGTAGACTTTGAGGTAATCAATATGTATGATTCCTCATATCTATATTTAGTAAATTTATAATGGTTTTTAGATTATAATGACTTATTAGACTTATCAAAAGAAGAAATAACATTTGAGAAACAAGATCTAGTAGTCTATTTTCCATTATAGGTAGGTATAGCAGTGGCATGGTTAGATTAAATATGGATGGAAGAGAAGGATAGTGAATTTGATAATCGTACTAGTTTATATACTCTAAAAAATATAATAAAATAAGAAGATAAACCAGAACCTAATGACAATAACAAATTAATAATAGAAGAACAAACACTCTTAGGAGATGAAATTAAGGCCTTTGTATATAGTGAGCCAGAAACCACATTATCGAAAGTATGTTTCTTAATAAAAATAATTCACAAAGGAAAAATTACCATCATGCTATAAAATCTATTATTGCATGAAAAAAGATCTCACCACATAAAATAGGATTCACACAATAAGCTACCTAAGTTTACCAGTATAGGATTGGTGGATGAATGCTTACAATAAATGATGAGATTTTTTCCACATGAAGAATTAATAATGAAACCAATTGATGAAACACTTTCCATTATTATCATAAGATGGTATCATAGCCATATATCAACCATCCATGCTTGGAAAAACTTTTTCATACAACTCAAAATATGGTTTTTATAATTAGAAAGTTATTTTTAAAAAATAAGATATTACACAAAGAGACACTAATCCATGAAAGTATATTAAAACATAAAAGCAAGTATGGAAGTCAAGAGGAGAAACTAATAAAATCCTATTTGCATAGTTATTCCTTTAGACATTAAAATTAATTCCCAAGACATGATACCTCCATCAAGAAATGAGAAAATGAACCAATACATAGACATATTTCAAAATGGATTTTTTTAAAACTTTTAACTTTTGGGACCTAGACACAAGAGTTTGTATGGCATTAAGAAAAATAAAAACCTTTTTATTTATGAAAGACTCAATGGATATATAATAATTCTCTAAAATAAAGATAGAGGAAACATTTTTATGATATACAGATGACTGGGAAAAAATTGGAACAATTGTTTGAGCATCACCAAAAACCACAGGAAAAACACTATAAGTGAAAGGGCCTGAACATAGGGCCAATTGCAAAAAAATTACAAAACAGGAAGACGATAAGGAAGAAAAACCTAAAAATATAAAAATTGATGTTTTGGAAGGAGAAATATCACTTATTGGCACCACAGAAGATAAAACACAATATTTTTACCAACTATTTAATATTAGGGAAGAATATATTGTCATGTAAGAAAATCTAAAAATAGAAAAATTATGAAACTATTGGGTGGAAGAGAAAGTGGATAAATTTTTATAATTACTGAGGGATTTTAAATATTTATTCCCAAATACATTTACTAAACTCAATAGAACTAAGTAATATGTGGGTACCATGAATATTTGGTTAAAATAAGACATCAAAATGCTACAAAAATTACCATACCATCTAAATCCTAACGTAAAAGCAAAGGTTAAATCCAAGTTGGATAAAATGTTATTTGGTGGTATTATAATTCCTTTAGAGAAAATTGAATGGATAAGCCCCATGTTAATACAATATAATAAAACTAGAGAGATACACATTTGCATTGACTATAGGGAACTAAATAAGACTTGTCTACATGACCCATTTTTGACACCATTTACTTAAGAGATATTGGAAAGTGTTGCAATCATAAAAATCTATTACTTCATAGATGGATTATCAAGATACCATCAAGTCATAATAGAATTAGAAGATAGACTAAAAGCCACTTTTTTCATAGAGTAGGGATCCTTCATATACATAGTGATGCCATTTGGAATGAAGAATACACTAGTTATATTTAGCTACATAGTAATAAATGCATTCAAATATTTCATATATGAATTTTTTGAGGTATATTTGGATGATTGGATAGTTTATGATTTGATTAAGGATAATGTACAATCACTATAAATAATTTTCTAGAGATGTAGGTAATTGAACATTTTCTTAAACCTTAATAAATGCATCTTTGCTACCCATTTTAGAATTCTCTGGGACCATATAATATGTAAAGAAGGATTGATGGTGAATCCACTTAAAATTCCCATAATCATAAACCTAACACCACAAAAAACATAAAAGGATGTAATAATAATATTAGGATACACCAGATATCACCACAAGTTTATAAAAAACTATACATCCATAAGTGCACCCATCAAATAATTATTGGAAAAATGACAATTAATCACTAGACTGGTCCAAACAATTTTAGGAGTTGTTTGGCACACTAAATAACAATATTATAGATGTTCTAATCTTAGTATTCCAAAATTAAAATAGTCCTTTGCATGTGCATGTGGATGTATTAATATATGTAATAGGAACTGTACTAGCACAACTGTGGGTAAATATAAACCACCCAATGTCATTTGCTTGCAATAAATTAACAAGGGTAAAAATAAAATATTCCACCATAGATAGGGAAGAACTAGTGATGGTCTACATGGTAAATAAATTTAGACATTAATTATTAGTAACCCCATCCAAATTCCTTACAAACCATGAGCCACTCAAATATTTGATAAAATAGTCCATAATATAAGTAAGAATCTATTGTTGGCTCCTGTTATTCTAGGAGTTTGATTTTAAAATTGTATTGAAACTAGGGAAAGATAACAATGGACTTGACTATCTATCAAGAATAACCATGAGAGAAAACATGGAACCAATTAAGGATTAGTTTTCTAGAGCTCACGTCTTCCACATAGAAGCAGTACCTAAAGATATGGAAGGTATTTCATAATTTTTATCTAGTAAAGAGTTTTCAAAGGAAAATAGTACATTATAAAAGAAAAAAATAATGATTTAGGAATTTATATTCACATTGATCAAAGGGGAACTATACAAAAATGGAAGAGATGAGGTTTTGTAGAGGGTAATTGTTGTCCATTTTTCCCCATAGGCCAAAATAGGTCAACCCCCCTATAGTCAAAATATTATATAGGGGATTTTTATAATGTCATAGGATACATTGTGGCTTTTTTTATGTCATTTCATATTCCATTTTAAGTGGGTCATGACCTAGCCTAGTCCTTGTGTTTTTTGGTGTCTTAAGAATCATTTTGATCATATATAAAAGTAGTATATTTTCATGGTGTTAAGAGCTTACAAAAGTAGGTCTAGAAAAGCCTAAGGTTGCACTTGAGAGTTTCTTACAACTTTTGGACAAGTGATCGGAGCATTAAAATTTATTTCAGAGGAAGTTTCCATACAAAGCCTGCAACAAATATACAAGGCTTAATTCTTTTGGGACTTTTATTTTAGGGTTTATAACTAAGTGTTAAGAATTCTTTCAGATATTTTATCCAAAATAATTTCCCTGAAGGGTCATTTATTTAAAGATCACATTTCAAAGGTTTTAAATGGTATATTACAAGAAAGTGGTCTAATACACTTTTCCCTAAGGGCACTTTTTCAAGCAAGTGTCCTCTACAACTTTCTCGAAGGGTAATTTCACAAGAAAATGGTCCATTTTAAGATTTTTGAAGGATTTATTTTGGACCAAAGTATCTAAAAAACTTTTCATAAAGGAAAATTTTTAGGATTTCTGAGGGGTACTTTTCCAAAAGCAAAGGACTAATTCCTTCAGAAAAATGTCTAAGGCAAAAGGCAACATAAAGATCTCTCAAGAAAATTATCCTAAATAATTTTCCTGAAAGAATTATTTTATAGGAAAGGGCCTCCAAACATAAGTTTTGAAGGATATGTTTCAAAGGATTTGACCCAAAATATAAATCTTGAATGACACTTTTCCAAACAATTTCCCTGAAGGGCACTTTTCTCGAGGAAATGGTTTAGTATAGAAGTTTTGAAGGATATATTTCTCATGAAAGTGGTCCATTTCAAGGTTTCTGAAGGGTAATTTAATTTTAAAAATGCCATTTTTAAATGGCCATTATAAGGACACAATTAATTCAATAAAATTATTTGGGACTTTTTCCCGAAGGCATATTTTTTTAGATCTTTTGTCCTGAAGAAAAAGACTAAGGCAAAATTCTTTTGGACATTTTGTCTAAGAGAATTCTTTTAGACATTTTGTCTAAAAGAAATATTTAGATCAAAGTGTCCTACACACTTATTTTGAAGGTTACTTTTCTTTAGTGAAATGGTCCACTTCAAGGTTTTTGAAGGGTACTTTTCTTTCAAAAAGAGTACTTTTCAAAAGTCTAAAGGGTCGATTTCTCAGGCAAGTGTCTTCCACATTTTCATTGAAGGACCTTTCTACAATGAGGTAGACCAAGTCAAATTTGTGAAGGTTACTTTTCAAAGGGCAAAGGACCAAGACATGGATTATTTCAAACATTTTATCTGCAAGAGTTGTTCAATGCAAAGACAAAGCAAGCAATTTCCTTTAGAAGAAGTGGCTAAGACACAAAGCCCAAAAGAATTATCCAATGAAAGGGTCTATAATAAATAACCCATAAAATGGTGATCTAGATAGGTGTGTAAATGTCAATTTTAAGACCCAAAAAGTAACTATTTAAATTCAAATGTCCCAGGGATTAATGCAGTACTACCAAGTGGTAAGATCATGGGAGCTTAAGTCTAGATCTAACAGTGCATGGGCAAAGATAGAGTTAGTGGGCCCAGACAGATTGATAATGCATGATAAATATTACATTAAATATCAACAAAAATCAAGAGTTCAAAATGTCAACAAAATATCAAGGATGAATGGGTGTGTGACAAGTGGCACAAGCACATTCAACTGGCATAAGATCAATGGCTTACAGGTATCCATACATAAGCAAATAAATAGAGTGAGATGATTCATGGGATTAATAATTTGAGGTGGTCCTTGATGACCAATTAGAACAAATGGGATCCAAATGACTTAGGTAGAGGTCACAAAGTCAATTTTTGACTAAGACAAATAAACATGATGGATCAAGATCAAGCACATTTCAGTTTGAGCTAAGAGTAGATTTTTTGGGATTGGATGTCACCATTGAAGACCTATAGGATAAACACATAGACTTTGATGACCATTTTCAAAGCTAGCTACATGAGATTGACCTTTCTCCCCTCTTGGGTAGACATCATGACAAACTAGTTTGGAGTGGTTTAGCATCAGGATAAAGCCCTAACAGATTGATCTAGTTGTTCTAACCAGATGGATGCCTAAACCCAATGGGAATTCTTGATTTCACTATTGTAACCATTAGGGAGGATCAAAGAGGGAATATTATAACTATATATTAATTAAAAGTGATGGGGATCAATCAAATGGCCTAAAGGAGCATAATTTATGGAAGTAATTATAGCTTTGGTTGAAACATTTGAACTAATAAATTTCCCTTTTGAGCACTAAGGCCCCCTTTCTTTTGTATCCTTTCTTCTATAAGTATATATCTTGATCTATTGTAAAAATGAACCACACCATGTATGGAAAAACCCTATTAGACTAATATTATATTTATCCTTTGAACATTAATACAAGTTTATTTTTTGAATTTTTTTAAAAAAAATCTAAGTCTATAAGTGGTGTATGGTGATGAGAAGTGATGACTCTCTATTCTTCCTTCCCTTATCATTTTATGTCTAAGAAAGAGTTCTTAATCTAATAGGTCATATAAAGTGTAGTCTAGTGTGTAAAGATTTTCAAGTGTATAATTATCATTTGAGTGTGTAATCTACATTCTAGTTTATTTATCATGTGTCACTACTCACATTTTGCCTCTATATCAAAATAGTCATGTTAGAATCTATTAAAACTTAGAGACTAGTTTGTATTTCCTATATCAGTGTGGTAAAAATATGATGGTCATGATATTATTGGTGCACAACCTTCTTTAGAGTAGGTTTAATTTATGCATTTTCTAACTCTTTCCCCACATAAATATGCATTATCTTAAGTGACAAACATCACATGATATATTCATGGAGTTAGCCCTTAAACCTAGAGGATCATTTCTAATATAGGTACACCCACATACCTAAAAATGTTCTCATGTTACCCAAATATGGAAAAATCTTGAACAACCTCTTCTAGCATGAAAGATTTTGTGACAATATTTATATCATGCCCATTGGGATCCAATGTCTTCAAGACGAATTGTCAAGGTGAATGTTGGTCTTGACAAACACCAGCTATAAATGGGTATGCTACCTAGTATTTGGTGACTCCTTGAAGTAAATATGGTTTTAGACCATTATTTTTTTTATAAACTTGTCCCTATAATTCATGGTCCTCACTAGGTCATCCTCTAATAGACCATCCAATCCTATTAATCCACCCATTCAACCTGAGATCCCTCTTCCAATTTAGTATCCACATCTTAATTTACCCTTTAAATAATGAGTATATTTTTCTAGAGAGGAAGAAGAAAAAAGGCTAAATAAGTGGAAGATCTTGAAGAAGAAGATATGGCTAGACCTTATGGTTTCCCCACCTTCAACACTTACAATCCCATTTAATTTCATGCATATGATGTCATCACTCCCAATGCCATAAAAGGTGTACCAAAATTCAATGATGAGAGTCATATCACACCTAGTGAGCACATTAGAGATGTCTCTAATTTTTGTAGTTTCCATAATATTATTTGAGAGAACATTTCCATTGGGATCCTTACCATGTCCCTTAAAGGTAAATCTATTTATTGGTATATGACTCTAGAATGTAGATGCATAACATGGGATGAGTTTGGAGTGTTATTAACTTTAAGATTTGGGAATGGAAGTGGCCATGCCTCTCTCATTCATCATCTCAATGTGATAAAAAGAGGGCCCAATGAGACAATGCATGACTTCAATAAAGTTTTTAAAATAATTGGCATAGTTTACCTCCTCCCATGATACTACCTACTAGTTTTGTGTTCTCTACTTACTTGAAATCCACTGGGACTGAAATTGATATCATGCTTCAATCTATGGGTGGTTCCACCCTCCTTGAAGCATATGAAATTATTATCAAAGCTGAGAATAGTCTCATCTAATCTAGAAGATTATCACTTAAATTATTTATGCCTCCATTTTCTCATGCTTTTTATGATGCTTTAAATGTGGCTCAAACTCCTAACATTAATACCAAGCCTAGAGATGTTCCTAAGAAGGAAAATAATATCATGAATAAAGATGTATAAATTTAAAGGCTAAGAGATTAGCTTAGACAAGATAATGTGCAATAAGGTATTTATTAAAACCCTTACCCCTATCAGCAATAGTATGGTTAATGATATGGAAGAGGAAGAGGCCAATGGTAGCCTAATCCCAACAGGCATGCTAATACATATAATCCTAGCTCTACCACCAATGCAAAAGAGATGGTACAAGTTCATAGCAGTTTGGTATAGGGAGAAGATTGGTAGCAAGACCAATTCATGGATGCCAACCAAAATGGAGAGCTAGCTCTATTGTCTTAAGAGGTAGTTACTACCCTCTTATCAAATGAAGATGAGGTGATGATGCAAGCTAATGAAGGTTGGTAACCTCAAGGAGATATCTTCACCAATTTTTTCATTGAGGACATCATTGTGCTAAATCAAGGAGCTTTTATTACAAAAAATATAAGGTCTAAGAAGAGAGCTCTAGGAAATGGAAATAGCATGCCTATAGGCTCATACAACCACCCTACAAGGAAATAAGATGTAGTTATAAGTGTGACCATTCCAAAGGATTTTGTGGTAGTTTTAAAGGATTTTACACCTCTAACAAGTCAAAATATGGTAAGGATTGCCCCTATCCCTTAAGTTCTAAGTATTTATATGCTTAAAATATCCCAAGAGAAAGTAGGTATATATTATTTAAACATTTTATATTCTTTTAAGAGTAATAAAACATCCATTTCCCTTTAGTATGTTTTACATATGTCAAGTCAAAAGGACTCTTCTAAAAGTAGTTATTTGTTATCTATGCTAGTGTCTCACCCTCAAATAAAATTCAAAGTCATGTTATCCTTAAAATCATCCCTAGTACCATTGTTGAACCATCTACTAGGGTTGAGAAACCTACACCATTCTATCTCACTCTCATATTAGATGACAAGTTGGTCCATAATTGCATAGTGGATAGTGGAGCTTCAACTTTAGTCATGTCGAAGGTAGTAGCTAACAAATTGGGTTTGAAGTATGAGCCTCATAGTAAAGGATTTATCTAGCTAGATGGTACCCATACCAAAACCATAGAAATAATCAAAAACTTTAAAGTTTTCCTACATGTATGTCCTATCTTTCCTATCTTTCAAGACATAGTTGTTGTTGACCTTCCAGCCTACTTTGTAATTTGCCTATCAAGGGACTTTACTACCAAGATTGGTGGATATATTTTAGTTTATTGGTCCTTCTTAGCCTTCAGTATGAGGTATGAGACCAAGGTGACAATTATGACTTAGCCTCTTTTAAGGTTTCATATCAAACCTCACATTGAGATAAGTTCTAATTTGAACTATGTTATTCATGAAGAAAAGGATTCTATTCTAGATGATGGCACTTCTTCCAAGATTGAGGGAATTGTAGATTTGTTTCTTATTGAAGATGGTATTAATACTTATTATTAGTATCCTTATTCTCTCATGGAGTAAAATGGTCTAGGGACATGCTGTATACATGAAGAAGGGATACATACACCTCTACTCACCAAGGAAGAGGGCAAAGATGATGAACCATGGAAGATGTTTTTTTATGGTTCAAGAAGTAAAGTTGGTGTAGGGGATGGTATTATGTTGGTATCTCCATCCAAATAATAATATTATACTTCATATATATTTCATTTTAGTTACACTTATAATTTGGTTAAGTATGAAGGATTGATTCATAGCCTTTAATGGTCAAGGAGAAAAGGGGTTAAGAACCTGCAAGTGTATGGAGATAGTGAGTTGGTTGTGCACAAGGTAAGGAAGGTGGTTGCTACCAAGAACCCTTTGCTTAAGTCATATAGGCATCAGGTATGGGATATACTTGAAGAATTTGATGCATTCAACATTCACTCTATCCCAAGGGAGTAGAATAGTCATGTTGATAGACTAGATACCATTGAAGCCCAATTTGACACTCTAACAACCATAAAGGAGTAAGGAAAGAAGTCTCATATTAAGATCATTATCAAACATTTTTTTCCTAATAATTAAGTCTCTTAGCAAGTGTTTGATAGTGATAAACACATTACATGCTTATTACAAAATAAGGCTAAGTTTTCTTTAAAAAATCAAGGGAGACTCCAAGAATAGTTGGGTGACCAGATTGTACAACTAAAGACCAATAAGATACCTAAGGGTTTGGTGAACTTATAAAGTATATTTAATGAGAATGATCATGAGAATAAAGATAAAATGAGTGTATATACAAAGGAGGATAATTATTAAAGGGTCTTGATCTTAAAATACAAGCTCCTCAAATTAGGCAAGGTATGTTCTACATTATAAAAGCAAGAATTCATTGAACTATGTAGAGAGTTTCATGATATATTTGCCTGGGAATAAAAGGACCTCAATGGATTTTATCCTATCCTATCACACCATACTATTTAGTTGGAACCATGAGTTAAACCAGTCAAATAAAATCAAAGACACATCAACCCCGAGGTTGAGCAACTCATGAGAATGGAGCTCACCAAGCTCCTTGAATCTAAGATAATATTTCCCATCAAGCATTCAACATGGGTGGCTAACCTTGTGCGTATTATAAATAATAATTGGGAAATAAGTATTTTTGTATACTTTAGAGATATTAATTGCTCAAAGATCACTATCCTCTACCCTCGATGGAGCAGAGTTTGTAGATGGTTTTAGGTTCTTAGCATTTCTCTCTACTAGATGGCTATTCAAGATACAATCAGAGTTTAGTCAATGCATATGATTGGTTCAAGATGGAATTCACTACCAAATAGGAAAACTTTGCTTATAGGAAGATGCATTTTATTCTATTCAATGCCAATGCCACTTTTTAGAGAGCAATGGGCATAGCCTTTAAAGGTTTAATTAATGAGTCAGTACTGGTTTATCTAGATAGTATAAAAAAAATTATAAGGATGTAGATTAACACATGCAATATTTAAGTTAATTTTTTGAAATATGTAGGCTATATGGGGTATCCCTTAACCCAAATAAGTGCATCTTTGTTGTTCATGAAGGTAAGCTCTTGGGACATATTATTTCCAAGAATGGTTTGACCATCAATCTTGAGAGAATAGAGGCTATCCTATGTTTATCATTGCCCTTGCATAAGAAAGGTATTCCAAGTTTATTGGGTAAAATAAATGTTGTAATAAGATTCATACCTAGTTTTGCATCTTTAGTAAAACCTATCACATTTATGCTCAAGAAGAACTAGGTCTGCTCTTGGACCAAAGAGGGTAAGAGCAGTTTTGAAGCCATAAAGAAAGTAATTAAAAAATATCCTACCCTTGTGAATCCAAATTTTACTAAAGACTTCATGTTATATTCATTCATTAACCTTGAATTATCTCAACTATGCTAAGGTAGAAGAATAATGAGGGTGTGGAGCAACCAATTACATTCTTTAGTTAAGGTTTAAAAGATTATGAAGTTACATACACCTTTATGGAGAAGTAGGTCTTTATTTTTATAAAAGGACTAAATAAATTTAGACATATGGTGTCAAATAAAAAGATTCATGTCATGGTATCTCATCTTAGTGCCAAGGAATTTATTTTGAGTAGAGACCTTAGTGAAAAGAGAGTAGGGTGTATCACTAAAGTGATGGAATATGATGTTGATATAAAAGTGACAAAATTGGTAAGGGGTAAAGGCCTTTATGAACATCTAGCTTTAAATCTTCATGAATCAAAATTAGGAAGCTCTAGTCAACCATGAGTGTCCCCAACTAGCTGTTCCATTACCTCTAGAAAATTAGACATGGGACATGATTAAATTTCTCCAAAATGGTGAGTACCCTAATAATATGAATAGATCATAAAGGAGGTATTTTAGATTGAAATCTATACCCTTTTATATTGTGGATGGCATGTTGTTTAGTAGACACATCAATGGTGTGCTATTGAGATGAATTGACAATGACTAGTTTGGAATGTTACTTGAGAAGTTCCATGATAGGATAGTAGGAGGCTATTTCTCTCTAAGGACCATAACCACCAAGATCATAAGGGTTGTTTATTATTGGCCTAGCTTCTTCAAGAATTGACATTATTTGGTGAGGTGTGGACCATGTGCCTTATTTACAATAATGTAGAAGGTTTCAACTCTTCCTCTGAATCATATCCAAGTGGACCAACCTTTTATGCAATGGGGTCTCAACTTCATTGGCATGATAAATCCCCCATCAAGTGTTGTTTAAAAATAGATACTGACAACAACTGACTATTTTACCATATGGGTTGAGGTAGTATCATTAAAAGAGATTGATGATATTTCATTTTTAGAGTTATATGATAGCATCATAATGAGGTTTTTCACCCCTTATACTATCATTTTGGATAATGTTATTATTTTTATGGGTGCTAAAATAGCTGATTGGGCAAATAACAATGGCATATTCTTGAGCACTTCATCCAACTATTACCCTCAAGGAAATGGGTTGGTTGAATCTACCAATAAGAACCTAATTAGATTCATTAAGAGAACTTTGGATCACAACCAAAGATCTTTTCACTCTAAATTGAAGACAACCTTATGGGCTGATAGGATAACTCCTAATAGGTTAATAGGGAATTCTCCTTTTGTGCTTGTTTATAGAAGGGAAGATATAATATCTATATCCCAAGAGCTATCATCCTTGGAATTATCACACCAACTAGAGTTACTTGAGAACACTCCCATGGAAATGAGATTGACAAAACTAATGGAGTTGCAAGAGACTAGAGGTAAGGCTCATCAAGCCATGAAGCATCACTAGGTACCGATGAAGTCTTTTAACAGGAAGGAAACTCCAAGATCATTTCAAGAAGGTGACATAATCTTGAAATGGGATTAAGATAAACCAAATCTAAGTAGGCATACTAAGTTTTATTCCCTATGGAATATATTATATGTCATCACCAAGTGCAAGTAAAGCAATTCCTTTTAGTTAGTAAAGATTAATAGAGAAGAACTTCATATTACTGTGAATGGGATACACTTAAAACCCTCCTATTGAGAGTTAAAGGTATATCTTGTAAATATTAGGATTAGTGTGTGTTTTTTTCTTGTTTTGTTGTGTCCCAATAAGTACTTTTAAGTATAGTGTGTGTTTTTAGTTCCTTGCTTTGTGTTTTTTTCCTATTGTTTTCTTGTGTTTTGTATATTGTTCAAAAGTAGTTTATATGTCCAACCTATATACTTGTTACTCTATATCCCAATGGATAGGATTAGGAAACTGGTCATGGCATATTAAGCATACCACCCCTAGGAAATTGCTAAAGATGTTGACCATTTTTTCCCACAAGCCAAAATGGGTCAACCCCCTATAGTCAAAATCTTGTATAGAGTTTTTTCATAATGTCATCGAATATGTTGTGGTTTTTTTTGATGTCATTTCATATTCCATTTTAAGTGCATCATGGTTTATCCTAATCCTTGTGTTTTTTGGAGTCATAAGAATCATTTTGATCATATATGCAAGTAGCATATTTTTATGGTGTTGAGCAGTTGCAAAAGCAAGTCTAAAAAAGCTTAAGGTTACACATGGGAGTTTTATTCAAATTTTGTCCAAGTGATCAAAGCATTCAAATTTACTTTAGAGGAAGTTTCCACACAAATCACACAACAAATATACAAGGCTTAATTCTTTCAGGACTTTTATTTTGGGGTTTTTGGAAAAGTGTCAAGAATTGTTTTGGACATTTTCTCTGTTTCAAATTCCCAAAAGGGTCATTTTGTTATGAACACTTTTCAAAGGTTTCAAAGGGTATATTATAAGAAAGTGGTCTAATACACTACTCTTAAATGGAAATTTTTCAAGGAAGTGTCCTATACAACTTTCTTGCAGGGCACTTTCTTAGTAAAATGCTCCACTTCAATATTTCTAAAGGATTTCTTTCAAAGCAAAGTGTCCAAAACACTTTTATTGAAGGACACTTTTTAGGATTTCTGAGGGGTGATTTTCTAAATTCAAAGGACTAATTCCTTTGTAAAAATGTTTGAGGCAAAAATCAACACAATGATCTTTTGGGAAAATTATCCCAAACAATTCTCCCAAAAGAACTATTCTATAGAAAAGGCCTCCAAATAGAAGTTCCAAAGGATATCTTTCAGAGGAATGGACCCAAAATAGAAATCCTAAAAGGCACTTTCCCAAACAAAGTGACCTAAATAATTTCCCCAAAAGGACTTTTATAGTGCAAGCATTATCCCTTCATTGTTTTCCTTAGTAAAAAATTAATAGTTAGTAGGATTGGATACAAATTTAGTGAGTGCATCAAGGGAAATATCCCTCTATCTTGATATTCTCTCCATCTCAAAGTCACCCACACTTAGGAGATATTTCATTATTTTAGGAGTGGGAGTGGCACACATTCTTACAAAGGTAGCACTCCTAATTGACAACACTAATATGAGTGTCAACTTGAGTGCTTTGAATAAGGTTTGAGACTAAAAAATTATGTATTTTAAGCTTAGGTGGATGTAAATGATTTTACATAGAAGTAGGAAATAATAGGATCAATAATATTGATTTTGTAAAACTTTTTCTAATCATGTTTGTGTATTTTGCATCTAATTTCCATCTAGTGGATAAAGAGCTAAAAGTCATGTATTTATATTGGTCCAATGCTTGTGCAGAGTGTAAAGTAGGTCTAGGCCAACCCTAGGTATCTTAGGAAGTAAAAACATATCTATTGAGATTTAAATTAGGCAAAGTATACTAGCATGGTACCTTGGTTAGTGTAGTGCGCTAGTGTCTAAAGACATCCCAAATTAAGTCCCAGACCATCCCCTAAGGATATAAGCCCACAGTGCCCCATGTTTTACCACCTAGACATTACCTTGATACCTTGGTCATTAGCAACTACGCTAGTGACTAAGGGACTATGTTAATGTCTAATTGGTATAACCTAGGGTACAAGGGTCTTAGATCCTTGGGGGAAGGTCTAAGATTGATTCTGGGATGTTTATGGATGTTTATTATGTACACAAAAGTTAGAAAAGGGTCAAAAATGGACCTAAGATAGGTTTAATTCTAATCTAGGGACGGGTGGTCTCAAGTGAGACTCATTACACTCAAGTGACATTTTATATGATTATACCCAATGATACAAGTTTAACTCCTAATAAATTATATGATGCACTACACTAACTATGGGTCCTCTAACCATTATAATCATACTTTTATTTCTATATATGCACTCATGGATGTACAAAACACTATTCATAGAAGAGCATCATTATTTTATCAAATTTCATCACCATAATTACCCATAACTAACACTAACATATGACACACTGGCCAAAAATACCAAACCCCATTGGTAATGTTAAATACACAACCTTCATATTATAATAACCATCATAGTGGTTACATAGGAGTCAAGGTACTTACAAAATAAGATATTATGGAAGAGGAAACTACTAAGGTGGTAGAGGATATAATCAAAATTACACTCAAAGGTACAATCAAGAAAGACCCCTCTAACATGTTATAAATCAAGAAAATTTTGACATATTTCTAGGAACTATGATGAGGAGGCAGAGATATAATGTGGATTTTACCATGAAAAAAGAACCCATAATTCATTTTCTTGTCCAAAAGTAACGCAATTCTATAAAAATAATGGCACAATAATTGAGGAAATGACAAAATCTCCACCCAAAAAGGGGATAAACATTTATGAAAAATAACAAATGTTTAGGAGATGAAAAGATGGTGTAATGAAATTCACTGTGGAAAAGAAGATAAAATAATAAATAATGACTTAATAGATTAAACAATGTAATGAAACTATAAAGGATCAAAAAGAGAGACCACAAAAAAAGGCTCTACACTTATGCAGGATAACTTAAAATTGTGAGTAGAAATAACCACTAGAATTGGCATGAAGATGGGCAAATGAAAATAAGTGGCTATTAATTGTAGTAGGAACTTTGACTCAAAGGCAGAAGGAGATAAATCTAATATTAATGAGCATGGTTAAATTGTTGAGAAAAGTATAAGAATAATAACTAAAAAATAAGACAAGGATCACCTTATACTAACTTACTTTGATGGAGATGAGATTAGATAAATAAAAATAATAATGAAACTAGTTAAAAAGTAAGACCTAGTAACCAAACATACTCAATTTTGTAAGTATTAGAATAAACAATAATGAGAAAATTATGTATAGTGGGTGGAGAAAACTATAAAAAACAAGCCAAAGAAATATGTTTTTAGAACAAATTGAAAATAGAAAAACATTGTCATTCTTCTAAATATCAAAATAAATAGTTAAGAAATCAAGAAAACCATATTTGACCTTGTTATAAACATAAATTTATTATCACGGAGCATGTGGGAACTATTGGAGAAACTACAGTTACATATATAATCATATGATATTACCATGGTGGATGGTACCCCACGATCACCTATTAGCACCCTTCAGAATGTTGAAGTTGATTTTATGGGAATAAAGAAGAGGGTAGACTTTGAGGTAATCAATGTGTATGATACCACATATCTACATTTACTAAATTTATAATGGTTTTTATATTGTAATGACTTATTAGACTTATAAAAAGAAGAAATAACATTTGAGAAACAAGGTTTGGTAGTCTATTTTCCATTATAGGTAGGTATGGTAGTGGCATGGTCAGAGGAACTATGGCTGGAAGAGAAGCATAGTGAATTTAACAACCGTACTGGTGTATATACTCTAAAAAATATAATAAATATAGAAGATGACCCATAACCTAATGAAGATAATGAATTAATAATAGTAGAAGAAGAACAAGAAGAAACACTCTTAGGAGATGAAATTAAGGCCTTTATATATGGTGAGCCAAAAACCACATTATGGAAAGTATGTTTCTTAATAAAAATACTTCACAAAGGAAAAAATACCATCTTGTTATAAAATCTATTATTACATAAAAAGAGAACTCACCACATAAAATAGGATTCACACAATAAGCTACCTAAGTTTACCAATATAGGACTGGTGGATGAATGCTTACAATAAATGATGAGAGGTTTTCCACATGAAGAATTAATAATGAAAGAAATTGATGATACATTTTTAAATACTATCATAATATTGTGACATAGCCATAGAGCAACCATCCATGCTTCGAAAATATTATACATACTACTCAAAATATGGTTTGTATAATTAGAAAGTTATTTCAGAAAATAAGATATTACACAAGAGACACTAATCCATGAAAGTATATTAAAACATACAAGCATGAAAGTCAAGAGGAGAAACTAATAAACTCCTATGAGCATATTTATTCTTGTAGACATTAGAATCAATTTTTTTGGGTGAATAATTTTTTGTCAACTAATTGAAGACAAAATGGGTATATCAGCTACAATGTAATGAGATAAATCTCTCCTCTCAGCAAGGGGAGGTTCCCTAAAAACTATTACAAACTAATATAAACTAAAAATTAACTCAAGGATGAGATCATATCATCCATTTCTCTTTTTTCTTAAATGATGTTTACAAAGTGAAGAAAAACTTCCTTGATATTTAACTGAAACCACTAGAAACACATGAGAGTACAAAGCCTATTGTTGCTTCTCTTACTGATTTATAACTTATATAATAGTAGAATGAAGTGCAGCCCAAAATATCCACTGAAAACTACAACAAATTATATGATCACAAATGATAAAATTAGTTCAAATCCTTTCCAATATCCTTTGTACTAAAACACAAACTAAAGACAATTATAGTAGCACAAAGTCTCTACAACTAACTTCAAAACATCTTCCAGATTATTTTCACTCACTCTGCTTATTTAATCAAATAGATAAGATTGTATTAGGAAAAAGACATAAGAACGATTTCCTAAACAACACAAGTTATTCCAATACAAAGTTTGAAAAGTCACTTGATTTCTCATTCATTTAAGAAAATATGATTTACAATCTGAGCTCAAAGTCTCAAAAGGCATCTCAGTTTGGGTAGAGTTTTGCTTCCAATTACTAAAACATATCTATTACAAAAGAGGCTCTCTTTATTTATAGGGAGAGGCCTTGAGGAAATTAAAAAATACTTAATTACTTTGACCTATTCAAAGATAGGAGTCCTTGTTGACTTTGGACTTTCCATATTTTTACATGTAATTACACATGACAAAAGTACATGTGAGGATGTCCAAAGCGATTACAAAAGTGCATTTGAAAAAATGAAAATTAAATCAAAGGAAAATTGATTCAATTTGTAGCCCCATATTTTTTCATGTGAGCATCATACATGGTGATATCTATTTGTATCCCAATACTGTCTGGAGTAACAGTATTCTTGAAAATCACCTTCACCCTAACTATGGCATCTCTCACTGTTGTGACCGATTTTGCATGACTAGTTAACCTAGTTTTTAGATTATCCAAAGTTAACTGATTATCTAGAATATTATCCACAGAGGCTATTAAGAATGCCTTATCTTCAAATTCCTTCTGGAACATACCTTCAAATTCCTAAATCATTTCTTCTACTGAAAGGAATTAGTTGTCTTACGATGTAAGCTTGCAAGGCAACTCCTCTAATTTAAGCAAAATACTGATGTCACTTTGTTCACTGAGGTCCTTTGATGATTCTAGGTCGCTGATCAATTCTATAATCACTTGACTCCTATATATCAATGCTTCTTTAGTTTCAATGTAAGAGTCTCTATTAGCAATGATGCCAATTGATATTAGAGTGCTCATTTTTAACTTCTTCATATCCATCCATTTATCAAGATATTTTCTTATGCTTTCAATATCCTAAGAAATAATATTAATAAGATCATCTAGTTCTACTTTTATTTTTCTCATTTTATCCATTTTCTCAGATAAATCTGTGAGCAAAGAAATTCCTTGTGTATGCATCTTGTCCAATTAATCTTCAAGTACTTTTCCCTTGAGATAGGTCTTTTCTTCTTTTTGAATCATGGGGTCTTCTATGGAAATGGCTTCTAGATTTACTATTTCTGGAGTGAAATTGATCCTTCTTACCACTATAGTCAACTATTCCACCATTGATTTATAATGATCCTTCATCTCTTTCTCTCTGTCAAACTTCTGAACCAAGATGTCCATAGCTAACTGCATATCACTCTTAACACTTTCATGAGTTATCTTACCTAACTCAACTCTAGAGATAAAGTAGTCATTTACATCAAAAAAAATAATAATTGCATCTTATGGAGGTCTTGAAACTTCCATAAATTTGTGTCCCTTATCCCCAATCATCTTTGAAAGAATCTTTAGTTTCTTGGGAGCCTTGAATTTTACTTACACCATTTTATTGAAATCAAAGTCATCTAGAGAGATGGCTTGTTTTTCCCTTTTGAGCGTATAAGCTAACAACCAAGCTGGAATCATAGAAGTACTTACATTAGTATCAATCTCTATTTTTGGCATTACTAGAGTTGCACTTGCACTGGTAGTGGAAATAATAGGTGGAGTATCAGTAAACACTACACCTTCTTCTGAGTGATCAAGAGTATAACTATCTTGGATATCAAAAGATGGAGATGAAAAACTAGGAATTGATCCTAAGGAATGAAGAATATCTCCAAAGGAGCCTTGAGGGTTGTCAAAAATTACTTTGGAAGGATAGGGTGATCCAGAAGAGGGAACACTAATTGGATAAATAGGTGGAGTTACAATAGGTGTGCCCAGTATGGAAGAAGAAATTCCTATTTCTTGCTACACATTCTCTTGAGGAGGTAAAGTTTCCTTATCTCATTGATCTCTGGGCCTATCATCAGTCTCCATCTGATCTCTTACTGGTTCTTCAATGCTCTGCTTCTCAACTTTCATATCTGTTATTTTTGTCTCTTTTTCTATAACATTTGACTTTTTTGTCACAAATATGATTTTAGGCTTATATAGCTTAGAAGAAGAAGGAACATCAATTTTAATCTTCATCCTATTTTTTGCTCTTCTTCTTATTTCCTCTTGAAATTTAACTGATGATTCTGTGATGAACTCTTTTAAAGTGATTCCCTTATTCGTTAACCAATCATTAGTGTTTGCCAATATTGGTTCAAATATTTTCCTTAAGGAAGACAACTCTTTTTGTGACCATTGGATTGGGGGAAGAAGGGCATTAGTGACCTATTCAACATGGTATCTATTATTTATTAAATCTCTATCATCCACTAGATTCTTAGGGATATCAGTAAGTCCCAGATATTCTATCTACTCAAGAGACAATCTATTGTAGTCTATTTTTTTGATGTCTTCTGTTATCTTCAAATACACCTAAATATCTTCAATCATAAGCTCATGAAACTGGGTTTTCTTCTTGAATATATCCTTTACACCCTTGTAATAAAAATTTGATCTCCTTTTGAAATGCTTCATGGTTAAGAGCTGCATTTCAGTTTCTATAACTCTAGTTTTTCTAGTGGTTAACACTAAAAATCTATCAATTTCAATTGGGAATCTAAAATTAGGTTTCTTGAGTTCCATCTGTTTATTATGTATGACAATTATTTGCTTTCATAGCTCCATCAAGATCAATTTGTCTAAAGAGAATCTTGGAAGTATATAAGGATGACCTTTGAAAACGTCAACCTGCAGGTAAGAAAAAGAAGGAAATTACAAGTACATACATTCAAAGTCATCCACAACTATCCAGGCTTCATCTGACACTATTTTTTATTCTGATTAAGGATCAAAGAGACACAAAAATACCATAAATAAAGCATCATTTACTCTTTTAAAATGATGAATAGAGCCCTTTAATGTCAATTGAGAGTAATATTGATATACTGGGGTTACTCTCCTATCTCCTTCTAATGTCAAACTTGGAAAGGTTCTCATCGAGGCTATAATATACACTAGGTATGAAGTCATGTAGAATTTTGAGGTAGTGGATACCTTCGTCAATTACTCATGTAGAGAATTGCTAATTTTCTCTCCCCAATAAATAAGTTATTTACCTTGGAAAATTATTTTAATGAAGGGGTACATCCATTCATGAAACTGTGAGGAAGTAGGTAAACCTCTTACCCTACTGAGAAGAGTGATCAAGTCACTGACTTCTTCTATAAATTCACTTCTTGGAAAGCTCTGTGGCCATCTTGACAAATTTTCCCTTGGAGTCTTGATTCATTTATTATTGATTACTTTTTTTGCTCTTTTAGGATCTTTGTCATATTCTCTTTGTGCTTCAATAAAATCAATCTTTAATACTTCGATAGCAGGAGGACACATGAACACTTTATCGATGAACTCATGGTCCAGTCTAATCACCACATTACCACTAACATATGACACGGCCTTGGTATCTCTGTTGTAGAACTAAGTGCACTGGAGAACAAATTTTGTATTGTGAGCTGCTATAAAGAAAGAAGATACCAGATGAATATTAATTTCAATTATCTTCTTCATCTCATGGCTGGGATTGCTTGATTTAGTTCTTTCTATGAACTCAACCATATTCATGTGACTGATCTCTGTATCTCTAATGTCGTCGACATTAGAAGTAATCAAGGTAATTGGAAAAACACCTTGATACTTGTACTTCATTGTCTTCAACTTGTTTAGAGAAATCTCAATTATCTGAAAGAGCTTTTATTGAAAGGATGTTGATGAAGAAGGACCCATAAGAGAAACTACAACAAAAGTCATGATCATACAATTAAGTAAAATACTAGCAATCTGGGAAAACTACATGTTGATGATCATGACCATGGGGATGCACTTAAAAGGGATAATGTATGAGCAAGCCAAAGGAAAGTGAGCTCAAAAAAGTGAAAATTCAAAAAAATTAGAGTTGGGAAATCTAAGAAAAAGTATGTAGGGACAGCAAACATTACTGCCCTTGCATATGGGGGGTGGACCGGTGGCAAAAATTGTCGATGTAGCATGTGGAAATAAGATATATTTATGCATAGGTGGTAATTTTTTCCACCTTTATAAGATGAGTTTATTCATGGGCAACAAAAATTGCCACTTTTGCATGTGGCATATAAAATTTAGGTAAGGGTGGCAAAAATCACTACCTTTACATAGAGAAACTTGACCAACGATTTTGGATTTTTTAGGCTTTCACCTAGTACACCTCCTCAAGGAAGAAAGGGAGGGGAAGAAGGAAAAAATAAAACTTAAAAATAAGGAAAAAGGGAAAACTAAACTTTTAAGGAAAAGAGAACAAACAATGAAAACCTAGAAATAAAGAGAGAAGAAAGCAAAACCTACCTGGTAATTTGAAATCCTACACTTGGAGTTAGTGAAATTGCAATCTCAATTGTCCATGTGATTGAATGGTTACAGGGAGGGGGAGTAGAGAACTCAAAATAATCAAAATGATACACTAATCAGCATTTAAATGCCTCAAAACCAAAGCCAACCACTTAGCATGCACGGTTATAAATGTCATGTGTGAAAACTGAGGTTATGCAAGGGCAGCAATTTTTGCCGTCCATGCATGTGGAGGTGGAAAATATGCAAGGGTAGCTAAAATTTCCACTCCTGCATAAAAGGGCTAAAAAATGCAAGGGTGGCAATTTTTTCCACTCTTACATGGAGAAGAAAAAGACAAAGGGTGTAAAGGTGGTAAAAATCACTACCTTTACATAAAACAAAAATATCAACATGTAATAGTGGCAATTTTTGCTGACCTTGCATGTAAGAATCAAAATTAACTCCTTGAAATTTATCTAAGTTTGACATTCTAATTGCATCAATACTACAACGAGTTTCACATTTTTTGAGAAATCATGGTGAGGGAATGTTATGACTTTTCAAAGATGTTAGTCAACTATGTTCGAGATCAAGAGAAACTTGTCTCAAATGATGAACTTAGAGTATGTTCATGAAATGGACATGTTTCATAGGGGTTGTCCACTAAAATAAGCATAGCTAATTTTGGGGACAACAGCTGGCTTTAGTTGGGGAACTTTCATTGATTAAACTTTGAAAGGATCGAAGGGAGTAAAAACTAGTCTCTAAGTGCCTTTATCCATGCCATTGGGCCACAAAGTCAAGTTACCAAAAATAAAAAGACACAATAATTAAACAAAAAGACAAATAAAAACATAAAACTATACTGATATACAAATGAGCTTATCTGATACTTCAAGGATTGAAGTGTTTCAGATGTTGCCTACTATAAGGTAGTGAGAATGGTGTTCCATCTTGATATTCTAGCAAAAAATTATTTTCACCATAGAATTGATGAATGGTGAATGGACCTCTCCACAAGGAATCAAATTTTCTATGCATTCTTTTTAGTTCTCTCCTCTTGTCCCACAATAAGGCTTGATCTCTAATCTAAAAATCATGAATCCTTGCTCTCTTGTCAAAGAGTTTCTTTACTTGATTTTGATGTCTATTATTACGGTCCACTACCATATTTCATTACTCTTCTAGTTTAGTTAAGCACATGATCCTCTTATCAATAGAGTTTTCAAAAGTTTGATCTTTGACTGCCTTTGCCAACTTTAGTGCTGGTAGTTTCAGGGTGATTGGTATCTTCACATTTAAACCATACAAAATTTGAAATTATGGCATACCTATTGCTCTTTTGGGTGCAATCTTTTCTACCCATAAAGCATCAAATAACACTTTATGCCAAGTTCTCTGATTGTCATCTACTAGTTTCCTGATAATAGTAACTAGATTCTTGTTACTTGATTCTACCTGACCATTTTCTTGTGAATAGTAGTCCAAGGAGTGGGAAAGAATAATCCCATGATTGTAGCAAAATTTAGTAATATCATGAGAAGATAAACAAGTGGCATTATCTGCTATAATCTTATTTGGAACTCTAAATCAGGAAATAATATTTTCTTTAAAGAAATTATATACCACTTCTGAAGTAGCATGCTTAGCTGAAATGGCTTCTACCCACTTGGTAAAATAGTATGTCACTATGAGAACATAGTTATGTCTAGCACTTGAGGATGGGTTCATGGCACCAATGAAATCAATACCCCATTATTGAAAAGGTTATTCATTCACCACTGGTTTGAGAGGTAATGCGGCCAACTTGGGTTTCCCAATGAACTGTTGACATAACTCACACCTACGTACCCAAGTGTACGCATCTTGAAATAGTGTAGGCCAATAGTATCTAGCTTGTAGAATCTTGTGAGCTGTTATAGGTGCAAAAAAATTTCCTCCACAAGCCAAATTATGGAAGGACTCTAAAAGTTTACTTTGTTGCAATTTATCTACACAACGAAGAAATATCCCATCAATGCTTCATATGTACAATCCATTGTCCCACAAGACATAATTAACAGCTTTCAACTTAACATTTATTTTTTATTTATAAGATAGATGGGTAGGACACTCACCATAGGTAATAAAATAAGTGATATTAGAATACCACTCATCAATGGTAGTGACCAACAGAACTATAGGCATGTCTTCAACCTCTATTTCTTCATATCTTATTTCTTTTGATATGTTATTAGAAATTAATTAATAGAGACCTTTTCCTCACATAAGCTTAGTAGATTTGATATCAAGATCAAAATCTTTGAATTTTAGCAATCTAATTTCCCTTTTTAGTACCAAACTCTTGTTGAGTTAAAATGGACTTTACTGTTGTATCAAGCACCAAAATAATAGTATGTGAATTCAATATATAGAATTAGAAATGTTTTACCACCTTAACCATAGCATAATCATGCTTCTCCATATTTGAATACTTCAATTTATGAGTTTTGAGAGGACAACTCATAAATGATATGGGAGACTCCACACCTTCTTTGTTTTGTTAAACTAAAATGGTTGAAAGTGTATATTCAAAAGCATAGTTGTATACTATGAAGTCTTTGGTATAATCAGGGCAAATCGAGATCAGGGCATGGGTGATAGCTTTCTTGATATCTTTAAATGTTGCTTTTCCTTCTGCAGTCTAATGAAAAGTGGCCTTACCCTTTATCATGTCAATAATATGGCAAGTTTTCTCTGTGAATTTAAGAATGAACCTCCATAGAAAATTCACCTTTTTAAAGAAAGAATGAACTACAATCTTACTAGCAGGAAGGGTAAGATTTTGGATAGATTTGACTCTTTCTATGTCAATTTTTATGCCTTCTCAGGATACAGTGTGATTGAGAAGTTTACCTTCTGTAACCTCAAAAATTGACTTCTTGAGATTGAGAGAAATACCATTTTACTGACAGCATTCCAACACTTGTTGTAAATGATGCACATGATCAAGGCAATGTTTGGAAAAAATGGTTAAGTCATCAAGATATACCATAATAAACTTCTCCATTTCATCTCAAAAGGCAAGATCCATTACTCTCTAGAAGATGGCACTAGCATTGATCAGACTAAAAGGCATTCTATGATATGTGACTGTGCCCCAAGGTGTAGTGAAAGTAGTTTTATATTGATCTACTTTGTTGACTTTCACTTGATTATACCCAAAAAAACCATCTAATATTGATAACATTTTTGAGCCAGTCACTATTTGTAATACTTGATCCATGATGGGTAGGGGGTAGTTATCCTTTAGAGAAGATTGATTTAGGTTTTTAAAATCAACCTAGATATGAATTTTTCCATTATTTTTCTTTACAAAAACTATGTTAGCGATCTAGGTGGAATGATGGATTGAAAAAATTATTTTGGCATTTGTCATCTTCTAGATCTCAGAAAGGATAGTATCTGATATTTTGGGGTTGTATTGCCTTTGTTTCTACTTGTGAGGCATTGACCCAACCTTAAGAGGAATTTCATGCTAAATTTCTTTAGGGCTGAGAGATTTCAAATCATCATAAGAATATGCCAAAACATCAATGTACGATGAAGAAGAGTAATGAATTTGAGCTTTTCATCAGAAATGCAACAATTTTCAATGTTGACCATTTTAGAATTTTATTCTATACTCAAATTTATCTTGATTAAATTTCTTGGAGGAACTTGAATCCATTTATCACTTCTTGATATACCTATCATGCTTATCAAATAACTTCTCAAGAGAAACCAAACCTTTTGAAATTTTATTCCCTTTGAGTTGAAGAAACTCTTCACTAGTTTTTAAATCTATTTTGGGAACTGATTCTCGTGGTGGAGATTCACTACCTTCAAAATAAATTTTTTCAAAGCCATCCATCTTTTCCAAAAAAATGATGATTTGATTATCACCATTAAACACCTACCAATATTTTGCACTATCAGGTACACTTGGTCAAAAGACCAGCTCAATAGTTTACTTATTCCCTTTGAAATCTTTATGAAGAACCATGAGGCTTATGGATATAACCAATTAATCTGCACAATCATTAAAATCTCTTGGCACTATATAAATATTGAAAGCATCAAAAATATCAATGTAATCTCATACAAAATTTTGATAATATCACAATCTTTCATTTTTGGTTTGATACAAATTCCTTACCTGACAAACCACCAATTTAGCATCTCCTCGAGCATGAAGAATCTTGACACCTCTAGCATGAGAATCTTTCAATCTAAGCAACAAATATTCATACTCGGTGATGTTGTTGGTATTATTGAACTATAAATTATATAAATAAGGTAAAATTTCTCCTTGAGAAGATATCAAAACAATTCTAGCTTCAGAACTGGTAGAAGAGTAGCTACCATCAAATTCTAGATCTAAACATCATTAGAATCTGATCTCCTTAAAGATTTATCTTCGTTGGTGGGGGAAGATTCTTTCTTACCTAAACTCTAATATAAAAATTCTTCTAAATTTCTATTTTAATTTCTTGAATTATCACCTAATGAACTTTCATCTGATGATCTAAAAACATCTTCAGTGGTCAGAAAATAATTACCTATTCCTTATGATTCAAACAAAATTTGAGCTTCAGGGTCTGATGTTTGGGTGACAATATATTTTGACTCTTTATCAAGAAGAAATTTTTACATGACACCTTTAACAGGTATCCTTACTTCAGATAGATCCATATTCAACTCTCCACCTACGTCTTTACAAAAATTACATCTGAGCAGAATAACATAAGAGGTTGAAACATCAGCCACTAAGACTGTCATTTTAATCCTCTTATCTAAAAAAATTGCAAACATAGATTGAGCATCTTTGATTTAACCTAAAAGTGGTACTTACTTGTTTTCCATGGAGAAACATCTCTCAAAAGTCTTAGTTAAGGTAAGACTGAGAGAATCTGCTACCTTGTTAGGCATAACATTATCAGAAGCTCTAGAGTTTATTATACAGTTGCTCAACTTATGACCATTGATCAATAGAGAAACATAGAAAGGTTCTATTTTTTGGGGGCCAACAAGAAGAGTAGAAACAAGATTATTTTATATGGATTTGTTCTTTGGGAGATCATGATTCACTTTGGAAAAATCTTGTCCTGTAGGAACAGTTTTGTTTTTGACATATTCAACCAACTTATCAAGTTATTCAAGATTAGCTTGTAAGTATTCAATCTCAGACATTTGGATCTTGGTCTTCCTATCATGATCAATTATATTGAATAACTAAAATAAACTAAAAATATAGGAAGTAATTTCATCATTCTAATTTTTATTTGATGTGGTGTTGATCTGAGAAATTGAAGCAGAAAGTATAGGATTGTTTGAGGTACTCACTTTCTTATTGGTCACCAGGTCCTTTGATTGGAAAGGTAGTGAAGTCCCCCATTTAGCAATTTATATTACTAGATGAGATTCTTATCCTACTTTTTCCTTATCATCTTATTGATTTTATTGGTTTTGGGACATATTAAAAATAGCATATGATCCATCAAACACTTCTCCCTTTTTTCTAACTTCATCATCTTGGTAATTCAAAAAACTAATATTAGAGTCATCAGCTAATTCTTCTTCTCCTTTTTTAAAGATATTAGCATCATCTTCTTGGTCTAACTCAAGTTGGAAAGAGAGATCATGTTCAGCTTCATGATAACCAACTATTGAGTTGGCTGGTGTTGATTCAATGGCAAGCTTCCCCTATGTGGGAGGAAGACAATTGGACTGCCCTTGATTTTTGGCAGCATTGCCTTAATATGAATGGCTTGGAAATGTCTTCCTTGGTATATCTTGATAATAAGGAGTAGACATACCTTGGTCCATTTTCCTTTTCAAAGCTAGCAATTCATTTGCTAAATTTTTCACCATAGGATCAGTAGTGCTTGTAGAAGAACTTTCAGCAAATGAAAAAAAAAATTTATATTAGAATATTTTTTTATCTTACCTTCCAAGATAAGATCATCTTCAACCTTAGTATCCAAAATATGAGCTATATAAATATCTATAGGGCCAGCCTGCCTCAATAAAAAACTCACTTCGAGAAGTTGAGAACTGATGAAAAAGCACTTAAGATTTTTCAGTGTTGGCTAAGCAATTACAGGGATCTTATTCCTTAGCTTATTGAATTTAGAAATGAAGTCTCGCATAGGCTCATGAGGCTTCTTATTCATTTTTTTAAGTTGAGCCAACAAGGCATGAGCATCCTCTGTGGGTTTGAACCTAGCCTCAAACTTAGCCTTGAGGGTGTTCCAATCAATTATAGTTTGAGCTTGAAGATGGTAAAACCAATCTGTAGCAACACCTTGCAATTTTTATGCAAATAGTCATTACCACTATATCCTCATATTCAACACCTATTACACTACATGTTATGCATAAATCTATAATATGCTCATCAAGATGAACCTTCCTATCATGATAAAACTTGGAAAAAAAATTATTGAACTACAAGGTAATTCATGTAAAGGTGGGGTTAGATTGAGAGGGCTAAAAGTGTTACCCCAAGGACCATGGGCTGCCATAATGTGATAATTAAAAGGAGGGATAAAAAAACCTTTATGGGGTATGTATGTATAAAACTCTACTAGCACTAAAACTAGAAGCTTCACTTGGTGTTGGAGATCTGACGTTGGTAGGAGGAAAACTCCTGGTTCATTGAAGGCAAGATTGTGGAGAAAAAAGATCAAAATTATTTTGTTGCACCAACTCAAATACAGGATCAACAATACTTTGAGATCTCTAGTTTTACATATACCATGGATCTACCAGAGTGTAAAATAGAAAAAAACTAGAAATGATTCAATTTGAAGCTTGAGGCTTCAAAGTGCGCATTCATTTCCCCAGCAGAGTCACCAAAAAACTTTTGGGTGAATATTTTGTCATCAACTAACTAAATGCAAAATAGGTATATTAGTGACAATGTAATGAGATAAATCTCTCCTCTTAGTAAGGCAAGGTTCCCTATAAACTATTACAAACTAATATAAACTAAAAATTAACTCAAGGGTGAGATCATATCATCCATTTCTCATTTTTTGAAAATGATGTTTACAAAGTGAAGGAAAACTTCTTTGATATTTAACTGAAACCACTAGAAACCCATGAGAGTATAAAGCCTATCATTGCTTCTCTCACTGATTTATAACTTATATAATAGTAGAATGAAGTGCAGCCCAAAGTCTCCACTAAAAACTATAACAGAGTATATGATCACAAAGGATAAAAGTAGTTCAAAGTCTTTCCAATATCCTTTTTACTAAAACACAAAAAACACAAACTAAAGACAATTATAGTACCACAAAGTCTCTACAACTAACTTTAGAACATCTTTCAGATTGTCTTCACTCACTCTACTTATTTAATCAAATAGATAAGATTGTATTAGGAAAAGGACATAAGAACGATTTCCTAAACAACACAAGTTATTCCAATACAAAGTTTGAAAATTCACTTGCTTTCTCATTCATTTAAGAAAATATGATTTACAATCTAAGCTCAAAGTCTTAAAAGGCATCTCAATTTGGGTAGAGTTTTGCTTCTAATTACTAAAAGATATCTATTACAAAAGAGTCTTTCTTTATTTATAGGAAGACATCTTGAGGAAATTAAAAAAAAAGACTTGATTACTTTGGCCTAGTCAAAGATAGGAGTCCTTGTTGAATTTGGACTTTCCATATTTTTACATGTAATTACACATGACAAAAGTACATGTGAAGATGTCCAAAGCAGTTATAAAAGTTTATTTGAAAAAATGGAAATTAAATCAAAAGAAAATTGATTCAATCTGTATCCCCATCTTTCTTCATTTAAGCATCATACATGGTGATAGTTGCTTATATCTTGATATTGTTTGGAGTAACAATATTTTTGAAAATCACCTTCACCTTGACTATGGCATCTCTCACTGTTGTGACCAATTTTACATGACTAGTTAACCTAGTTTTCAAATTATCCAGAGTTAACTGATTATCTAGAATATTGTCCACAAAGGCTACTGAGAATACCTTATCTTCAATTCCTTCCAGAACATACCTTCAAATTCTTAAATCATTTCTTCTACTAAAAATAATTGGTTGTCTTGCGATGTAAGCTTGCAAGGCAAATCCTCCAATTTATGTAAAATATTGATGTCACTTTGTTCACTAAGGTCCTTTTATGATTCAAGGTCATTGATCAATTCTTTAAGAACTCAACTCTTATATATCAATGCTTCTTTAGTTTTAGTGTAAGATTCTCTATCAGCAATGATGCCACTTGATATTAGAGTGCTCATTTTTAACTTCTTCATATCCATCCATTTATCAAGATACTTTCTTATGCTTTCAATATCTTGAGAAATAATATTAATAAGATCATCCAATTTTGCTCTTATTTTTCTCATTTTATCTATTTTCTCATATAAATCTGTAAGGAAATTCCTTGTGTATGCATCTTGTCCAAGTACTCTTCAAGTACTTTTCCCTTGAGATAGGTCTTTTTCACTTTTTGAATCATGGGTTCTACTATGGAAATGGCTTTTGGAGTTACTATTTCTGGAGTGAAAGTGATCCTTCTTACCACTGCAGTCAACTGTTCCACCATTGCTTTATAATGATCCTTCATCTTTTTCTCTCTATCAAACTTCTAAACCAAGATGTCCATAGATGACTACATATCACTCTTAATATTTTCATGAGTTATCTTACCTAACTCAACTCTAGAGATAGAGTAGTCACTTACATCAAAAATTTCAATAATTACATCATATGGAGGTCTTACAACTTTCAAAAAAAATTGTCCCTTATCCCAAATCATCTTTGAAATAATCTTTGGCTTCTTGGGAGCCTTGACTTTTACTGACACCATTTTATTGAAATCAAAGACATCTAGAGAGATGGCTTGTTTTTTATTTTTGGACATATAATCTGACAACAAAGGTGGGATCACAGAAATACTTACATTAATATCAATCTCTATTGTTGGCATTACTAGAGTTACACTTCCACCGTTAGTGGAAACAATAGGTGGAGTATCAATAAAAATTGCACCTTCTACTGAGTGATTGAGAGCAGAACTATATTGGATATCAAAAGATGGGGATGACAAACTAGGAATTGATTCTGAGGAATGAATAATATCTCCAAAAGAACCTTGAGGGTTGTCAAAAATTACTTTGGAAGGAGAGGGTGATCCAAATGAGGGAACATTAATTAGAGAAAAAGGTGAAGGAGTTGTAACAGGCATGCCTGACAGGGAAGAAGAAATTCCTATTTCTTGCTACACATTCTCTTGAGGAGGCAAAGTTTCCTTCTCTCATTGATCTGTGGGCCTATCATTAGTCTCCATCTATTCTCTTACTATTTCTTCAGAGCTCTACTTCTCAACTTCCACATCTATTATTTTTATCTCTTTTTCTATAACTTTTGACTTCATCACAAATATGATTTTAGGCTTATGTAGCCTAGAAGAAGGAACATCACTTTTATTCTTCATCCCATTTTCTACTCTTCTTCTTAATTCCTCTTGAAATTTAGCTTCTGATCCTATGATGAACTCTTTCAAAGTGATTCACTTATTCGCTAACCAATCATTGGTATTTGCCAATATTGGTTCAAATCTTTTCCTTAAGGAAGGCAACTTTTTTTATGACCATTGGATTGGGGGAAGAGGGGCATTGATGACCTATTTAGCATGGTATCTATTATTGATCAAATCTATTTCATCCACTAGATTCTCAAGGATATCAGCAAGTCTCAGATATTCTATCTGCTCAAGAGACAATCTAATGTAGTCTATTTTTCTGGCATCTTCTGCTATCTCCAAATCCACCCAAATATCTTCGATCATAGGCTCATGCAATAGGGTTTTTCTCTTGATTAAATCCTTTACACCCTTGTAATCAAAATTTGGTCTCCTTTTGAAATGATTCATGGTTATGAGCTATATTTTAGTTTCCATAACTCTAGCTTTTCTAGTGGTTAACACTGAAAACCTACCAATTTTAATTGGGAACCTGAAACTAGGTTTCTTGAGTTCCATCTATTTATTATGTATGATAATTATTTGCCTGCATAGCTCCATTAAGACTAATTTGTCTGAAAGAAATCTTGGAAGCATATAAGGATGATCTTGGAAAAAGCCAACTCGCAGGTAAGAAAAAAAAGGAAATTGCAAGAACATACATCCAAAGTTATTCACAACTATCCAGGCTTCATCTGACACTCTTTTTTATTCTAATTAAAGATTAAAGAGACATAAAAATACCATAAAGAAAGTATCATTTACTCTCCTGAAATGATGAATAGATCCCTTCAATGTCAACTGAGAGTAATATTGATATACTGGGGTTACTCTCCTATCTCCTTTTGATGTTAAACCTGGAAAGGTTCTCATCGAGGTTACAATATACACTAGGTATGAAGTCATGTAGAATTTGAAGGTAGTGGATAGCTTTGTCAATTGCTCATGTAGAGCATTACTAATTTGTTCTCCCCATAAAATGACTTGTTTGCCTTGAAGAATTATTTTAATGAAGGGGTACATCCATTCATGAAACTATGAGGAAGTAGGTAAGCCTCTTACCCTGCTAAGAATAGTGATCAAGTCACCAACTTATTCTATAAAGTCACTTCTTAGAAAGCTTTGTGGCCATCTTAACAAATTTTCCCTTGGAGTTTTGAGCCATTTATTATTGATTACTTTCTTTACTCTTTCAGGATATTTGTCATATTCTCTTTGTGCTTCAAAGAAATCAAGATTTAATACTTCGATAGCAAGAGGACATATGAACACTTTATCGATGAACTTAGGGTCCATTCCAATCACCACATTACCACTAGTATCTGACACAACCCTCGTATCCTTATTGTAAAACTGAGTGCACTAGAGAATAAATTATATGTTATGAGATGCTACAAGGAAAGAAGATACCAGATGAATATTAATTTTTATTATCTTCTTCATATCATGGTTGGGATTGCTTGATTTAGTTCTTTTCATGAATTCAGCCATATCCATGTGATCAATCTCTGTATTTTAATGTCATCGACATTGGAAGTAATCATGGTGATTAGAAAAACACCTTGATACTTGTACTTCATTGTCTTCAACTTCTTCAGAGAAACCTTAGTCATCTAGAAGAGCTTTTGTCTGAAGGATGTTGATGAAGAAGGAGCTATAAGAGAAACTATAATAAAAGTCATGATCATACAATCAAGGGAAATACTAGCAATTTGGAAAAATTACATGTTGATGATCATGACCATGGGTATGCCCTTGAAAGGGATAAGGTGTGAACAGGCTGAAAAAACAAAGGAATGTAGGCTCAAAAAAGTGAAAATTCAAAATTTCCCAGAGTTAGAAAATTTGAGAAAAAGTATGCAAGGGTGGCAAAAATTGTCGCCCTTGCATATAGGGGGAACCAGCGGTAAAAATCTCTGACGTAGCATGTGGAAATAAGATATATTTATGCACAAGAAGTAATTTTTTCCACCTTTGTAGGATGATTTTATGTATGGACATCAAAAATTATTGCCTTTGCATGTGACATATAAAATTTAAGTAAGTGTGGCAAAAATCACCGCCTTTACACAGAGAAACTCGACTGATGATTTTGGATTTTTTAGTATTTCACCTAGTACACTCCTTGGGGAAGAAAGGGAGGGGAAGAAGGAGAAAATAAAATCCAAAAATAAGGGAAAAGGGAAAACCAAAATTTTAAGGAAAAGAGGACAAATGACAAAAACCTAGAAACAAAGAGAGAAGAAAGCAAAACTTACCTGGTAATTCAAAATTCTATGCTTGGAGTCAATGAAATCACAATCCCAGTTATTCACATGATCAAATGGTTGTAGAGAGGGGGAGCAAGCAACTCAAAATAATCAAAATGAGACACTAATTGGTATATAAATACCTCAAAACTAAAGCCAACCACTCGGTACGCATGGTCATAAATGTTGCACACAAAAATTGAGGTCATGTAAGGGTGACAATTTTTGTCGCCCATGCATGTGAAGGTGGAAAATATGTAAGGGAGATGAAAATCACCACTCCTAAATAAAAGGGACATAAAATGCAAGGGCAGTGATTTTCTCTGCTCTTGCACAGAGAAGAAAAAGAGAAAGGGCGTAAAGGTGGCAAAAATCACCACCTTTACATAAAATAAAAAAAAGCAACATGCAATAGCGGCAATTTTTTCTGACCTTGCATGTAAGAAACAAAATTAACTCCTTGAAATTTATCAAAGTCTAACATTCTGCTCACATCAAGACTGCAATGAGTTTCATGTTTTTTGAGAAATAGTGATGAGGGAATGTTGTGAACTTTTCAAAGATGCTAGTCAACTATGCTCGAGATCAAGAGAAATTTGTCTCGAATGACGAACTTAGAGTATGTTCATGAAATAGATGAGTCTCATAGGGGTTGTCCACCAAAATAATCATAGCTAATTTTGGGGACAACAAATTCCCAATCCATGGTACCTCCATCAAGAAATCAGAAAAGGAACCAATACATAGATAAATTTCAAAATGAATTTTGGTAGAACTTTTAACATATGGGACCTAGACACAAGAGTCTGTAGGGCATTAAGAAAAATAAAAACCTTTTATTTATGGAAGACTCAAAATTTATATAATAATTCTCTAAAATAAAGATAGAATAAATTTTTTTATGATATATAGATGACTGGGAACAAATTAGAATAATTGTTTGAGCATCACCAAAAACCATAGGAAAAACACTATGAGTGAAAGACCTAAACATAGGGTCTATTGCAAAAAAATTACAAAGTAGGAAGACAATAAGGAAGAAAAACCTTAAAATATAAAAATTGATGTTGTGGAAGGAGAAGTACAACTTCTTGGCACCACATAAGATAAAACATAATATTTGTACCAACTGCTTAATATTAGGGAAGAAGATATTGTCATGTAATAAAATCTAAAAATAGCAAAAGTATGAAACTATTGGGTGGAAGAGAAAGTAGATAAAATTTTATAATTACTGAGGGAGTTTGAAGAACTGTTCCCAAATACATTTACTAAACTCAATGAAATTAAGGAATATGTGCATATCATGAAGATTTAGCTAAAAAAAGACATCAAAATGCTACAAAAATGACCATACCAACTAAATCCTAATGTAAAAGCAAAGGTTAAATCCAAGTTGGATAAAATGTTAGTTGGTGGTATTATAATTATTGTAGAGAACATCAAATGGATAAGTCCCATGGTAATACAGCATAATAAAAATGGAGAGAAACACATTTGGATTGAATATAGGGAAATAAATAAGACTTGTCTACATGACCCATTTCTAACACCATTTATTGAAGAGATATTATAAAGTGTTGCAATTAGAGAAATATATTCCTTCACAGATGGATTATTAGGATACCATAAAATCATAATAGAATCATATAATAGACTAAAACCACATTTTTCATAGAATAGGGATCCTTCATATACATAGTGATGCCATTTGGAATGAAGAATACACTGGTTATATTTAGCTACATAATAATAAATGCATTCAAATATTTCATACATGAATTTTTGGAGGTATATTTGGATTATCATATAGTTTATGGGTTGATTAAAGATCATGTACAAGCACTATAAATAATGTTCTAGAGATGTAGGTAATTGAATATTTTCTTAAACCATAATTATGCATCTTTGTTACCTATTTTAGAATTCACTAGGAGCATATAATATGTAAAGAAAAATTGATGGTAGATCCACTTAAAATGGCCATAATCATAAACCTAACACCACCAAAAACATAAAATTATGTGATAATAATATTAGGATACATAAGATATCACCACAAGTTTATAAGAAACTATGCAGCCATAAGTGCACCCATCAAATAATTATTGGAAAAATGACAGTCAATCACTAAACTGGTCTAAATAATTTTAGGAGTTGTTTGGTACCTTAAATAAAAATATTATATATGTTTCAATTTTAGTATTCCAAAATTATAAGAGTCCTTTCTATGTGCATGTGGATGCATTAATATCTATAATAGAAACTATACTAGCACAACCATGGGTAAATATAAACCACTCAATGTCATTTGCTAGTAATAGATTAACAAGAGTAAAAAGAAAATATTCCACCATAGATAGGGAAGCACTAGTGATTTTCTACATGGTAAATAAGTTTATACATTACTTATTATTAACTCCATCCACATTATTTACAGACCATGAGCCACTCATATATTTGATAAATTAGTCCATAATATAAGTAAGAATCTACAGTTGGCTCCTGCTATTCTAGGAGTTTGATTTTAAAATTGTATTGAAACTAGGGAAAGCTAACAATGGACCTAAATATCTATCAAGAATAACCATAAGAGAAAACATATAACCAATTGAGGATTAGTTTTATAGATCTCACATCTTCCAGAGAGAAGTAGTACCTAAAGATATGGAAGGTATTTCACAATTTTTATCTAGTAAAGAGTTTTTAGAGGAATATAGTACATTATAAAATAAAAAATTAATGATTTAGGAATTTATATTCACATTGATCAAAGAATAACTATACAAAAATGGAAGAGATGAGGTTTTGTAGAGGGTAACTATTGACCATTTTTCCCCATAGGACAAAATGGGTCAACCCCCTATAGTCAAAATCTTGTATATGGGTTTTTTATAATGTCATAGGATATGTTGTGGCTTTGTTTGATGTCATTTCATATGCCATTTTAAGTGGGTCATGGCCTATCATAGTCCTTGTGTTTTTTGGTGTCTTAATAATCATTTTGACCATATATGCAAGTAGTAGATTTTCATGGTATTGAGCAATTGAAAAAGTAGGCCTAGAAAAGCCTAAGGTTTCACTTAGGATTTTTGTTCAATTTTTGGAAAAGCATTCAAAAAATTCAGATTTCCTTCATAGGAAGTTTCTACACAAAGCCCGCAACAAATATACAAGGCTTAATTCTTTTGGGACTTTTGTTTTGGGGTTTTTGGCTAACTGTCAGGAATTGTTTCAAATATTTTATCCAAAATAATTTCCCCAAAGGGTCATTTTTTTGAAGAGAAATTTTTAAAGGTTTCAAAGGGTATATTACAAGAAATTGGTCTAATACACTTCTCCCTAAGGGTATATTTTCAACCAAGTGTCCTCTATAACTTTCCCAAATGTTACTTTCTCAGGAAAATGATCCACTTCAAGATTTTTGAAGGATTTCTTTTGGATAAAAGTGTCTAAAACACTTTTCCTGAAGGACACTTTTTAGGATTTTTGAGGGGTAATTTTCCAAAAGAAAAGGACTAATTCCTTTAGAAAAATATCTAAGGCAAAAGGCAAAACAAAGATCTCTCAAGAAAATTGTCCCAAATAGTTTTCCCAAAAGAATTCTTATATAGGAGAGGGCCTCCAAATAGAATTTTTGAAGGATATAATTTAGAGAATTTGACCCAAAATATAAATCACAAAGGGAACTTTTCCTAACAAAGTGTCCAAAATAATTTCCCTGAAGAGCACTTTTCTTAGGGAAATGGTCCAATACAAAAAATTTGAAGGATATGTTTATCATGAAAGTGGTCCATTTCAAGGTTCCTAAAGGGTACTTTTCTTTTATAAAGGCCATTTCCAAAGGGCCAAAGGGCCAATCTAATGACACAATTCCTTCAAGAAAATTGTCTGGGACTTTTTCTTGAAGCTAGATTTCTTTCAAAGATTTTGTCCTGAAGAAAAAGACTAAGGTAGAATTCTTTCAGACATTTTATCCAAAAAAATTATTCAGAGAAAAGTGACTTATGCACTTCATCCAATGGGTACTTTTATTTACTAAAACGATCTACTTCAAGGTTTTTGAAGGGTACTTTTCTTTCAAAAAGAGTACTTTTCAAAAGTCTAAAGGGTCAATTTCTTGAGTAAGTGTCCCCTACATTTTCTCTGAAGGACCTTTCTACAGTAGGGTGGACCAAGTCAAAGTTTTGAAGGGCACTTTTTATAGGGTAAAGTACCAAGATATAGATTCTTTCTGACATTTTATATGTAATATTTTTTTTAAACAAAGACAAAGCTAGCAGTTTCCTTTGGAGGAAATGGCCAAGACACAAAGCCCAAAATAATTATCCAATGAAAAAGACCAAAATAAATAACCCATGAAATGGTGATCTAGATAGGTGTGCAAACATTAATTTTAAGCTCCAAAAATTAACTATTTAAATTCAATTGTCCCAAGGATTAATGTGGTACTACCAAGTTGTAAGATCATGGGAGATTAAGTCTAGATCTAACGGTACATGGACAAAGATAGAGTTAGTGAGCCTAGACAAATTGATGGTGCATGATCAATCTTACATTAAATATCAATGGTGAGTGAGAGTTCAAAAGGTTAGTAAATCTCAAGGATGAATGGGTGCATGAAAAGTGGCACAAGTGCATTCAACTAACAAAAAATCAATAGCTCATGGCTATCTATGCACAGGCAAATCGATAAAGTGAGATGAGACATGGGATTAATGATCTAATTTTATACTCAATAACTAATCAAAACAAAGGGGATCTAAGTGACTTAGATAGAGGTCAAAAAGTCAATTTTTGACTAAGGTAAGCAAGCATGATGGAGTCAAGCTCAAGCACATTCTATTTTGTGCCAGGAGTGGATTTTCTAGGATCAAATGGTGCCATTGAAGACCTAAAGGGTAGACACGTAGATTTTTATGTATTTTTTTAAAGCCAGCTACATGAGAGTGACCTTTCTCCCCTCTTAGGCATGTATCACAACAAACTAGTTTGGAGTGGTTTAACATCAGGGTAAAGCCCTCATAGATTGATCTAGTTGTTCTAACTAGATGGATGATTGAACCCAATGGGAATGGTTTATTTTTTTATTTCAACAAACAAATAGGATCAAAGAGGGAATATTGTAATTGTGTAGCAACTAAAATTGATGAGGATCAATCAAATAGCCTAAAGGAGCATAATTTATAGAAGCAGTTGTAACTATGGTTAGAACATTTGAACTGATTGATTCCCCTCTTGAGAATCAAGACCCCCTTTCTCTTGTGGTCTTTCATCTATAAGTATATCTCTTAAGCTATTAGAAAAAATAAGCACACCATGTATGGCAAATCCTTGCTAGACTGATGTTATATTTTTACTTTTAACATTGATACAAGTTTATTTTATAAGTTTTGAATAATTATCTAAGTATGTAAGTGATGTATGGTGATGAGAAGTGATGACTCTCTATCCTTCCTTCCCTTATCCTTTCATGTCTGAGCAGTTCTTAATCTAATAGGTCATACAGAGTGTATTCTAGTGTGTAAATATTTTCAAGTGTATAATTATCCTTCGAGTGTGTAATCTAGCCTCTAGTTCATTTACCTTGTGTCACTGCTCACATTTTTCCTCTATATTGAAATACTCATGTTAGAATCTATTAAAACTTAGAGACTCTTTTGTATTTCCTATTTCAATGTGGTAGAAATATGATGGTCATGTGGAAGATATTATTGGTGCATCACCTTGTTTATAGTATGTTCAATTTATACATTTTATAACTCTTTCCCCCTATAAATATGCAGTAACTTAAGTGATAAACATTGCATGATATATTTAGGTAGCTAGCCCTTAAACCTAGAGGCTCATTTTTAATATAGGTACACCCACATCCCTAGAAATATTCCTATGTTGCCCAGAACTAGAAGAATCTTGAATAACCTCTTTTAGGGTGTAATATTTGGTGACAATAATAACATTAAACATAACAATAGAATACTCTAAGAGAATCACAGGATGGAGTTACAAGAAGACATAACTTTAGAGAAGAAATGGAGAAGAAGATACTACTATTAGGCCTATGGTGGCCATCATTATTTAAATGTGCACCTAAATACACAAGGAGTTGTGATATCTATCAAATATTATGTAAGACAAATACAAGAGATGATATTCCCCTCTACCTATTTTTTAGTCATAGCCCATTTGAAAAATAGGCAAATGACTTTATAGGCCCAATTAAACTTATGGTAAAAAATAATAATTCTAGGTTAATTATCACTGGAATAGAATATCTTTTACAATGGGTATAAGTTATTCTAAAAAAATAATGTACTGTAAATATTGCTACAAAAGTTTTGTATGAAAACATAATCACAAGGTTTGGATCTCCTTTGAGCATAATAAGTGATCAATGAAAACACTTCATAAATAATATAATTGTAGAATTATTGAAACATTTCCTAATCTAGTATCACATAAGTAATCCTTATCATCCACAAGCAAATGGAACCATTGAAGCATTAAAAACTTTATTGGAGAAAGTAATCACAAAATTATGTGATGTATAGATAATGGAGCAGGATAAAAATATATGAACAGTCTTATGGATGTATTTCACCACCTACAAATGGTTGACTAAATACTTCATGTTTCAATTAGTTTATGGACTAGAAGTAGTGATGTTAATAGAATACATACTACAAAGTTTGAGACTTGTAATAACACTTTATATGAATGATAGATATTATATTTAAAAGAGACTTAGAATTAGAAAAGCTAGATGAGAAAAATTTCTAGCCATGTATAACCAAATGTGAGAAAAGAGGCACCAAAAAGTATGGCATGATAAACATAAAAAGAAAAAATAAATTCAAATTAGAGATAAATTTTTACTCTATGACATCAAATATAAAAATCTAGGCAAGGTAAAACTAAGATGGCTTGGGCCATACATAGTTGATAATATATTAAGTTTAAGCATACTAAAATTTTAAATAGTAATAGGAAATTTTAGACAAAGGTTTATAAATGGAGCCTAATTAAAATCCTACATCATAGGTGATTATGATGCATAGAGATAAAACTAATGATAACATAATGAATGAAGTGACATTGTCCTTCTATCTGGGTGAAGTCTTGGTAGATAATATCATGGTACCCAATACCAAATACTTAAGTTTATGTTCATAGATCATGGCACCACCCCACTACGTTATCATTATCCTCCCAGATGAGAAAATGGAGTAAAGTTACCATGGTACCCCAAAAATAGTATCTCAATAATTGGTTATTTGATTCTACCAAAACATCTTAGTGGGACATGTAGATCAATTAACACATAAGAAGATAGTGAAAAAACATAAAAATATATTCTCTAAAAAAAGAGAGAGAAGAAGCCAATAGATAGTATATTTAGTATATGCAGAATAAAATATGGGATTGCAATAAGAAAATTCAAATAGTGGTAAGAGCCTGCATAAAAATAAAAAGGAAATTGGTTGCATTTTATTCCATAGAATGATGATATAAGAATTTAAAAACTCTAATTCCATTGTAGATATTAGTAATACATGGTAAGATAAAGTAGGATTTAAACATCATACTTATCAAGAAAAGTCATTGCAAGCCTTTTTGGTAAATTCCATGAAGAGATATCTCAATGACAAAAAAAATAAAGATATGAGAAAATGATAAAATGAAAATTGTAATGACATTATATAGTATACCATATCAATAAGATAAAATCATCATATAGGATCAAAACAATTACAATTTGTCTTCATAGATACAGACTATGAACACCATGGGAAGGTGTGTCAAAGAAATAAAACATATGAAGAGGAGAAAATGGAAAAATTACATTTATAATTTGTGGTATAAAATAAAACATAAAGGTAAGACAAAAGGATATTAGAGAAATAGATAAACTCAAATTAGTCTCTGCAACTAAGTGAGTTAGAAGATACAAAAATACACATCTGTGGAAGAAATAGGAAGCTAGTGGTAATAAAAAAGGGTATAAAGAGGTCAATAGTAGTTAATTTGTCCTTTATAGAATTAAAAATTAAGTGGGTTAGTCCATTATCAACTATAAAAACTTAAAATAGATAAAAGGCAAGAATTATAAAATAGGAGACAATTATCAAAATCAAAATAAAGAGATAAGAATAAAATAAATGCATGATAAGACATACTATTACCTACAAAATCAAGTGAAATCAAGGAAGGGACAACAATCATAAATATGATCTAATTCCCTCAAATGGATTGGTGTGATTAATGTATGGATAAGGTAAATTATGAATTGATGGTTTGATTAAATAAATAAATTACCAAATCATTTGAGTACTAAGACTCTATAGAATTTTTGATCCAAGGCTTTATACCCTGTTAAGAAAATATTACTCCTTTTACAATAATGAATATTCCTCAAGAGGTCATGGCTCAGTAGCCCAAGTTTAAGGATCATTCAATCAAGTCTTAAAAACTAGACCCATTGGACACCTTTTAAAAGGTCCATTCCCTTATCACACATACATAAGATACGCATAGATTAATAAAGCTGGTACATATTTACACAGCATAAAAGTTATTTATCTTTCATTATTAATATAATGCACATAGAAATAATAGTATTTCATTCAAATACACTCAAAATACTCAATAATTTGGGATGTCCTATTCATCATGAGAGTATAAATTATATAGTTGTATGATCTCCTTAATCTGAGTCAACACTAATCTATATCCCCACAAATCTCTCCTATGATAGCTCAACATCCCTACACTCCCTCCTATAATATTTGAATCAAACCTATCCTAATGTTGAGTTATTACAACTCAATGTACACAATAATATATTATTATAATATTATGAATTACCACAATAATTAATAAATTATTACAAATCCAATTGTACATAAAATGTGAACACTAATAAGATATTCTTAACATTCCTCCCCCTTCATGCAAACATAGGTAAAACATTATTTTGTAATATAAATGTTGCCAATGAAACTTTCTCATGATCTAGATGGTTTTCTTAAGATATCCAACAACCTCAAGGATGGTTTTACACTTGGATAACCAACAACCTACAATCAAATGATGGTTTTATATTGGCTTGCCAATAACCAACAAACAACCAAGATAGTTTTACATATGGTTAACTAACAACCATATACATCATGATTTTATAGTACTTTATTAGTTCTCATCACTATCTTACCTCAAGGGGCAATACAAAGAAAGAATCTCACTTATTAAATTATGTGAACAAGAATGTATTATATGTTTTTATTTGTAAATAAAAACTTAAAAATAAGTCACAACTACATTATAGGGCCCCGTCGCTTGTGGCTAATGAGAGGATGTTGAAACTACTCCTTCCTCCATTTCCTTTGACCTCCTTCATAGGAATCTTCTTACTCAATGGATGAATTACTAAAGCTAAGTTATATGAATATTTTGAGTGAAAAAAACCCACAATGTGAAACATTTGTCTTCAAATGTTGATTTCCATCAAAAATGCATCTATGTACAATTTTTTTTGACTCTAAGTACTAAAAAAAAAATGTTTAATGTTTTTGAATTGATAAACTCAAATGACACCAACTACTTGACACTTTTGTATTTTTATGGAAATATTTTTGATAAGACAAATAAAATATTTTATATTAACCTTGACTAGACTCTTAAATAATGACTAAAAGTAATGACACTTTTTTAATGTTTTTTTTTTACATTTATAACGTAATGGACCTTTTATTTGCTTTTATTAAGACTCAATTATTAAAAAAAACATTTTAAAATGTAATCAGATATTACTTTTTATAAAGACACTATGACATGATTTTTTAATATAACTAAAAATTAATATTAGAACTAGCACTATTTAATAAAAAAGTCAAATAATAATTAGCCCTACTATGACATACTTAAATAGACTTGTGAAAAAATTACACAAAATTAAAACATATAAAAAATAAAGATGCTAGAATCTAATTACTAAAGAAATGTAATGATTCATAATGCATCATATGGACATTATGGAATAATGCATTGATTAACCTTGGATCGGATGGATGCATGTCATTCTTTGTGAATGGTTGAAGCAATATTCCAATGAATCTTGGAAGATATAAATGGGAATAGGTCTTATAATATCCAAACTCTATAGCTAAATGCCACAACTGCTTTATGTCATATTTTATAGAGAATGGTGATTAAAAACATCATGTGAAATCTTATATGATCTACACAACAATTAAAGTAAACTAAAACTTTAAAAAACAACTTCTTGAACACAATGTTGGCAACACAAATATGAAACTATGAATGTAATTTATGGAAACACCTTTTCAATGTCACATGATGATCTGCATATAATTTTGATCTTGTAAAATTTTTTAATTGAATCAAAAAGATAATTTTCCACCAACTTAGTGCATTGAAATAATTTCTATCCATGTCTACATAGTCATCAACAGATCTATAAATATAGGTGAAAAAGTATGGTGACTAAAAAAACTTCCCATATGAAAAATTACAGATCTAAACATGTTGACTAACCATTATGATTTTATTTTATCCTCCTTATATTTTAGTGGCAGATGGTAGGCACAAGAAACACAAAACCAAAAATACACTAGCAGACTTCAATAATGGTGATGATTGAGATTACTTAACATTATCTTGAGAGTGGATAAATGGGTTGTATGATAGAATGAAAGCCTTTCAATTTTCATGAATTAGAAGCTATAAGCATATCAAGACTACTTTGATACTAGATAATAAAGTTGGTTCATATTTTCATAACACAAATGTTATTTATCCTTCATAACTAATATAATTCACATAGAAATAATAGTCATTCATTCAAATACACTCAAAATAATCAATAATTTGGAATGTCATATTCATCATGAGATTATACATTATATAGGTATATGATATCCTTAATAGGATTCAGCATTAATTTATATCCCTGCAAATCTCTCCTATGATAACTCAACATCCTCATACTCCCTCCTAGAATCTCTCAAGCAAACCTATTCTAATGTTGATTTTTTAAAACTCAACATACACAATAATATATTATTATAATATTATTAATTATCACAATAATTCATATATTATTAAAAACACAATTATACATAAAATGTGAGCACTAATTAGATATTCTTAACATAGATATATCAAGACACACTTTGTAGAAATTAATCACACATAGATGGAATTAGAAAGAAGTACCATACTAAAAGTAAACCCTCAAACTCAAAAATTGGAGTATAAACTAGAATAAATTATCATTCTACTACTGAAATTAGATGCATAGAGCCAATTTCCTTACATTGGGTTGATGTCAACTACAACCAAGAGGATATTATATACCTAGATCAACAATATTGTATCATAGTAGACATAATACAAATGGTAACTAGACTTATACATGAATTACATTCCACCCATAATTTCTAAGTAACTAATAATGTAAGTATCAATACCCTTTCCATGATGATGGGCATAAAAGTAAATAATAAGGATCTATCTATTCATAGCATGAAAGACTTAAGGATCAAATTCACCACAAAATCCATTGCTTGGATATTATATTACATGAATATATATGACTCTGCAATAGAAATTATATTTCATATTACATATGGCATGATCTCTATTAGCATGTTGTATGATTTGGCCACTACACTATTTGAATGGTACATAGAGAATCCGTGGAAGATAAATAAAGTTAAGAGTATTCATGAATTTTTCTATGGGTCCTTATTAATAGTAATTACAATGTATTTTACACATACTATTATGGGGCATGAGGGGAAGTATAATTGAATTTAGACACACCCATACGATCTCAAATTATATATGCAATGCAATATATCCCCACATTACAAGTAGAAAATTTATTACACTAGGAGAGGATACTTAGAAATATGGTAGAAGGAAGATTCAAAATATCTAAAGAATTTATCCAAAATTATTTTACAAAATTTTAATTTATAGTAAACCCAGATAACCTTTTCATTTAACCCTTCATTAATAAAATTGTTCCTCTCCCACCTCTACCATATGAATTTATCAATGAAAAAGTTAAGGTAGTCATCACTGCATCTATAAGTCTACTTCTAGACCATAGGGCACAAACTTATTTAAGTGAGATGGGGGAAGGTATTCATAAATAAGAGGAAGAAAGGGAAATTAAAATAAGTGAGGACCTAATGTCACTAGGGGGAGCAGAGGCATTTGAAGCTCAGTCTAGTATTTGCAAGTCCTCTAGACCAAAGAAACCAATTTTTAACTTGAGGGCTTTAAATGAGGAGAAATATTAAGAAGAGGATAGGATTACATTTTTGGTAAAGTACTCTACCACATGTGAAGAATTAGTAGAATAAGAGATGGCAAAAAAGGTATCCCCATGTTACACACTCAGGAAGAGGAAAGTTTCATATATAGGAGACCTATCCTTAAAATCAAAATGAAAAATCCATACTTTGAAAGACCTTGAGGCATCCCCTACTACATATCTCATCGTAGGTCAAACCTTATTATATATGAGTGGAAAAAAATTATAAATGAGTCAATCATCATAGGTATCACATAGATGTAATAAAAATAAAAATAAATCTAAATCTAAATCCAAACTAATAATAGAAATCTTAGGTTTAGAGCCCTCAGATAAGGAATATATCATAGAAACAAAAGAAGAAATAGAGAAAGAGGTAGCCATTCAAATACTGGATATGAACACCCTCCGTGGTATGTATCATAGAAAAGGAGGGATAAGTAGAGTATGAAGCTTGCATAAAAAGGTAGATTTCATCAACCAAGGTTAAGTGATAAATGAAATTCTAGATTACAATGAGTTGAACCCATTCACTCTATAGGATGTTGTAGACAAACTTCCAAAATATTTATAACCCATCCTTATTCAAACTAAGGAAATAAGTAAAGAAACGCATATCCTAATTTGGCTCTCCTTATCTCACATCCTCTATCATGAAAGGTTAGTGTGTGTCCTTGATTACACATTTTAATTACACTGAGCAAGTTGTGTTTCAAACCTTCCACATATAATACATTTTGGGTCTTGGCCTTTCCAATATCCAAACTCTAGACACCCTTGCCAACTATATTGGTATTTGTGTTGTCTCTAGACCTCACTATTCCTATAGCATTCTTATTTAATGAGATAAACTTAATTCTATCTCCTATCATGTGGCTTGAGAAACCATTATCTATATACCATTTCATTCCTTAATATCGAATCTGAAAGGTAGTATGAGATAGCATAAAATCCTCTTTGGTCTTTTATTCCTCCTTGTCACATAGTCCATCTTTCCTCTTGAGCTCAATACGATTTGTTTTGACTTGATTTGGCTTCCATACCAATGTTTGATCCATTTTATGTCTTATTGAATCTTTTAGGCCTTCCAACTTTATTAGATCAAAATCTTCTAATGTGGCATGTATTATGATAGATGTAGCAAACAACATTCTTATACTTACCATAGTTCCAAGATGACTTATCCTTCATTGAATTGGGCTACCTAATTAGGGTTTTTTATGTTTATATTATTGACTTGTTTTGACTTCTCATGATCTCTCTCAAATTTGATCATTTTATCTATTAGCTCCACATGCTCAACCTTCAATTGGTCATACTCAAATTCCTTTGACTCAAACCTTTTGTTCACATCTTCTAAATAACTACTAATATTACTAATAGTATTCTTTTGATGCTTAAAATCATCAAGGGATATTATGATCTCACCTTCAAGGCCTACTTTAGATTTTCCTTCTTCATTGTCATGGTATACTTCATCATACATGTTGTTTTCTCCCTGTTAATCACAAGACATCTTGTGCATCCTAGGATTACCTTCAAGATGTTAGTTGTGTCATAAAGGACCAAGATCTGATACCAATTATTGGAAGCAAAATGACTAAGAGGAAGGGTTAATTAGTCTTCAAAAACTTTCATTAACAATATTACTTAATCAATCATATATCATTTAAATAAGCATATACATCTTAGCAAACATAAGCACCAATCCATAAGAGCATGAAACACATGACACAATATATATGTGGGAACCCCTCAAAGGAAAAAAAACCATTAATGATGTAAATGTAATATATTTATATATAAAAAACACCAAATTTAGTGAAGCACCCACTTCACATGGAGCACCAACCAAAACTAGCAAAGTACCAACTTAGCTAGACTTTAGCAAGCCCCAACTTGCAAGGAGGAACCAACCCCCTAGATGACTCAATACCAACTCAACCACCTAAAACATTTGATCATCTTTAGAATACCTTGTTTCTCTTATAACATATGATTATCTTATTCCTTGGATATTCACATACTTCTATCCCTTTCAAACTATCGTCTAGCCTTATTCGCTCAAGTAGCCCTGTTCTTGACTTGATTAGGTCATATTATTGTTGACCAAATTTGACCTCTTGGTCAAATTTGGGCACCCCTAGATAAAAAATTTTGGTTTAAATCATTTAAATGGGTCATAAATTATTTTCATAGGATTATTATCTTGTTATATACTATCTTTTAAGGTCACATTAGTTTAGACTTTTCCACATTAGACAATTTATCTATTTAGGAGTCATTTTATGTCATTTTGAGGGTCATTAATGCATTTTAAAATTTTAATAAGGTGCCTAGGTGTCCTAACTTCATGATAAACATCCAAGAAGTTATTTGGTACATCTGACATGTTAGTTACATTAGATACTTATAGGTTCCCTAACTAAAAATGCAAAATTCAACCCAAAAAAGGGAAAATTGGCACTTGTATAGATTCATGGGAAGTGTTCCACATGGAGAAGTTCATGGGGAGTCACTAAAATATTATTAAATCCATCTCCATGATTTAATTTCTATGTAAGTCTCATTTTTTTCTCAAACCATTCTACACTTTTTGTTCTTTTGGGATAGACTGGACAAACCTTTAGGTTTTTACTTGGTTTGAGAAATAAAATCACTTTTAGACAAAATTATTTCTGGAGGTTTTTTTCTCTCCAATACATTCATTTTCATTATTTATCTTGAATTTTGGTCAATCATACTTTATGAATAATCACTAACAAGTTGACTATGCAAATTTGATGGTTATTTGGTGAACCCTATCGGTTTTGGCTCATTACTATCAATTACATATGAAAAATTTTGTCATTTTGTCTTTAGAGGATGTTGGATTCCTCCTCAAATGGTCTCTAATCTTTATTTCATGTTTCATGAAGCTTGGATGAGAGTTTTTGGCCCATTATGCAAGGAGGTGTCACCATGTATGGTCCCAATTGAATTCTTTAGTTTATTGAGTGAATTCTTCTTGTAGGTGACTTTTACAACTAATAAATGGTTATAAATAAGTATCCAATTCATATGTACACCTTTATCCATGTTTTTATCTCACCATTGCAACCCTTGAGTTCATTCACTAGCTTATTTTCCTTCTTATGCCATTTTCATGCTTACCTTTCAGTTTGAACATCATAACCAAGATTGGTTCCCCTGTACTTGGAGGAAATGAGGGTGTTTTTATCTTAAAATACTTTTTAGGGTGAATTATAATCCATTTTCATATGAAAAGAGACACACATTTGGCTATGTGCTCATGTTATGAACTAGTTCAGCCATGTAATGTCTTGGTTACTAGATTCCATGAACATATAGGTAAGTGCAATCCATGAAGAGGAGTTTTAAAAATGACCTTAAATTTTCCTTATGAACGTAAATAGTTACATCTTAGGTACTATAAGTCACATAATCAAGCAATGATAACATTCTTTCAACTCCCACTGCCTTACAATTCTAATTTGCACCTATAGGTTACTTGTTGACGTCATTCATGAATGGGGAAGGTCTAAAATATGTTAAAACCTATCACAAACCATGATAAGGAAGATTAGGATGATGAAATTAAATATATAAAGTCCATTTACAAGCTTGGAGGGAGTCATATCCATGCCATCAAGAGGACTATGTTTGCAGGCCTGTAGTCCCTAAAAGATGCAAATAGAGGCCTAAAGGGTTTTTTGAATGTCTCATAGGACATGCCACATAAGCTTATAGAGTGTCTTCTTTAGCTTATCTTATATCCCATATTAAATACTAAATCCCTACCAATTATGAAGGGGAAAGGACAAAGGTAAGATGGTTTTACATCACCTCAAATGTACCTTGAAATACACTAAAATTTGACAGTGATGTCTATAGGTTGAGAGAGCAAAGAGGTCCCATTGGCATAAAAGAGAACATGAGGTTTTTGTTTCCATCAGAACATTTCAAATGGTAAATATCAAACTTGTTTGACCTCAAAACCACTTTAAAACTCTCAATGTTGCTTCCCTTATGCACTTGGGTGTCCATGCATAGGCTTAATTGACACCTACATTAGTGAGAAGATGAAGGGTATCATGGAATGACAACTAAAAGGGATATTTTGATAACATTTTATTGATGAAGGGTACTAAAATGGCATATAAACACCTCATAGGCATATAAAAAGGCAAGATAAATGGTCAAGCATAATATCATGACTGTGTAGGTGGCTTCAAATGTGAACCTACAGCAAAAGAGGTCAAAATAGTGACCTTAAAACATTAAAATTATGTTGTTCCATGCTATCAAGGGTGGAAATAGGTCCAATCAAGAATTTAATGATTTATGGGAATATGAAAATGTCTTTCTACACCATTCAAGAGTCTAAAGCTTCATCATTCACCTACAATAAGGTTCATGCAAATGAGGGCCTAGACAAAGCATGGACTATCTAGAAGGAAAAATAAGGTCTAGATGAATATGAAATAATTCATCATGTTCAATTTGATTCTATATCATTCCTAAGACCCTCCAAAGTGTTAAAATATTTTGTATCCATGCAAATGAACACACACTCTATACAGCAAGCTTGAGAACCCTTGTTTCAATAGATAAGTATGGGGATGCTATAGGAAAGGGTGTTTTAGGTGGTTTAAAAATATCCATGAGAAAAAAATAAAATGGATAAGAATATATAGGTAGAATATAAGCATTATATGGTTTGGAGGGACAAACCATAAGGGAATTTGAAGGAAAACATGCAAAAAATAAGGCTTTTAAAGCTTTTTTAGGCATATTAAGATGGTTAGACCCCCTAACCATGGAATAAATCCAATACCCTTGGTAAATTTCGTAATTAGGATCTTATTAATCTTATAAAACACTCAATTTTTCATATGTAATAGAGAAATATGCCTCTATTTTCTCTCAGAAGTAGTGTGCTTCCTTCATGCCCAAACCCTACCAATTTTGGAAGATGGATTAAAAAGATGAACCAAAAGGTATGGAGACACCTTAATAGGATTTAATGAGTTTGGATGCATATATAAAAACATGTTAAACCTATATATAATCCCTAAAGACAAGTAAAGTGGTCTAGGTGAGGAGGTCTACAAGCAGACCTAGTGAAGAAACATGCAAAATATGCTCCAAATAGAGGGTCACTTATGGTTTTGTCATTTGAAAAGAACCCTAATGACTTAAATAAGTTTCATTCAGGATTAAAATTAAGAGTTAAAGTTTATATATATATATAGGAAAAGACATTAAAATGTCATTTTATAGATGTGGTTACAGGTAGAATGGTGGAAGTAAGCTTTAACCTTAAGGAAATGGTAGACCAATAACCAATGATATTTACAATAGATTAAATAGGTGTATGAGATATTTTAAAATATGTATAGACTAATATTTTACATGGATAATCATGAAAAAGGTATTTTCTTGGTGTGAAGGTGCTCAAACATCACAAAACATGCATGAAGGACCCAAACAGCCAACTTGAGATACTCATATCTCTTATGACCCTTTGCATGGAAAGATAATTTTTTTAGGGATGATGGAGAGGGTCCATAAGAATACCTCAATGGAAATTTTAGAGTTTTATAATGTTCCAAATTTATGATCAAAAGTTAAGACCAAAAACCTAACTAAAACCCTTGTAAACCCTTATAAGGACCTGATTGGAGAAAGCTTGCAATTGGAGCATCCAAATGTAATTAAAGTGCCATAAAACCAATTTTTAGTTATATATAACTCACTCAGGGTATCACACATGCAATGAAGTGTATGGAAATGTATATATTATGGGTAGAATAGTGTTTTTCTCACCATTTTTTATGTTTTGAAAGGTCTATGTTTTTCCAGAAGGTGAAACTAAGTTTTATGGGAGGTTAAAGACCTATTATAACTCCATATGGTCATTTGGTACTATTAAAAATTTCTAACTATCTAAATTGAATCTCAACTTTTAGCCAGTCAACTGGCATGATGCACACAAAGGTGAAAAGCATGGAAACTCTAAGTAGGCTCCTTTTTAAGGACAAATTGAGAGATATAAGGCTATGAATGAGGTTTATAGGTGTCATTAAACCATTAAAAATTATTTTAATGTGTAATTAAAGTGATCTTTGAGGATGAATGTGAAGGGTAGCAAACAAGGGAGTTTCTTGGACTATGGGTAGTGATTGTTCCATTCTAGGAGTTTTCAAATGATTAAGATCAAAACCAATGCATGGGATAGCATGTCTGAATCCCTTCCTCTCATTAAAATCACTATAAATACCCATAGCTAGTGGTTTCATGTTTAAATAGGTGCAAATGATGAAGATAGTTTCTTGTGCACAAATATGGAGTTTTATGTTATTTTTCACAACTTTCATGACTTGTTTGGACAATTTTACCTCCTAACATGGCATGGCTCATCCCACATCTCTTCTCCATGTATTTTTAACTAATTCTCTCAATTTTACACATGTACAAGGACTCTTTGACTCCCCTTCTCTCTCCCTTCTCATATCTTCTATAAATGGAGCCTTCTTGGCTATTATTGTCTTCTCTTTGCCTGGGTATGGTGAAGCCCTATCAAATTTTTGAATTGAATCAATAAGACAAGTGTTTTAACTCATTAAAATATTTCACTAAGTGTAAATTATGGTCTTTATTAACTCATGTAAATATTTCACTAAGATAAGTATGTATAAACACTTAGTGAAATATTTTAACCTTGTGTGTTTATGATCTCTCTCTAGTCAACAAGAAGTATCAAACTAGATTATAGGTGTAGTGAGTAGGCTACTCAATAACATGTCTTAGAATGCCTATTGTTTAATTCCTCCTAGCATATACTATCTCCAATACGCCATGTTGAATCATTGATGTGAGAGGTAATATTGACATTTGGATGAAGTGTACATGTAACTTGTTCTTAGTTCTAAGTGCATGATAAGGGTATGAGTAAAGAAAATATTTTGGTGTATCACCTCCTATAAACTAAGTTTAATTTCATGTTATCCCTATCCCTTTTCATCTCCAAAATGTTATTAGTAGGTTATGAGCTTTAGTGATGCATCAAGGGGAGCTAGCCCCTAATCTAGAGATCCACCTCTCAATAGGGATACCCACCGCCCTGAGGTGGTTCCATTGTCTCACTTGAATGAGGAGAAGCTTGTCCCATCTCCTCATTGGGTGAAATTTCAAGTGAACACAATTACCTTGATCCTCATATTCAAAAATTCTATTATATATTCATGACACCCCTTTGATGGTCCATATGAACTCATTTTATCCCCCTTTCTACTTTTTATTCACTTTCATACATACTTCTCTTCCTCACACAAATAGGCCTAAGACTACCATGTGCTTATACTAGTCTCTTTATCTCATACACCTTGGCTGGCCATATACCTTTGAAAAAATACATTACCCCAAAAATAGGTCATAGAAAACAATTTAAAACATGAATCAAATAATACATTAGGTCAGCCATATCTTAATAGACCAAACTCTCATTTAAGCCTTAAGAAGACCTAATCCCATTAGGCCTTCATTGAAGCACATTACACTTAGTTTTTATTGGAATACTCTCAAAATTATCACATAGAAGGAACATATAATAAATTACTCAAATATACCTTATCCAGCTTCAATTTATATCCACAACACCTTTTAGGTCAAACAACCACTTGAACCTCTTTTCAAAACACTGTTCACAATAGGTATGTGCATACATAGAAAATATGTTTTGAGTAAATAAAGCATACACTCAATTTTTCCAAACAAACATGGAAAAAAAGAACATATGCATAAGCATCATGACATCGAGGTCATCAAAAACTTCATTAGATGCTTCAACTCAAGGTATATAGGCTCAAACTCTACTCTGCAAGATGCTTACTCTAAATTATCAATTGGCTTCAAAACACAGTCATGGAAACATGAACTTATAAAACCTAATTAAACATACTCAAAGGATTTAAATGCATGAACATGATATTATAAAATCCTAATAATATGCTCAAATAAATAGATCATAATCTCTAATGAAAATTATTGGTATTGCAAACTAATCTGTTGACTTTCTCTCACAACTTCACTGAGCTAGATAAGCTATTTTGACTTCAATGTTTCAACATATTACACTAAATTTCATTATTATAAAAATAATTAATATTAAATTAATATCCTAAAAAACAAAATCATATGCATTTAATGCTTCATATTAGGTCAAAGAGACTCCAACTCATCACTACAACTTGTTTACCTAGATCTACCAGTTTACCTTCAAACATAGTCATGGTGATAATTACCTTCAACACATGTGTATACACTTTAATATATTTAAAATGCATGTGGACGATCTTATAAGATAATTATACCAATCTCAATATATATATATATATATATATATATATATATATATATATATATATATATATAATATGGTCATATGTAAATACTGGTCTTAAAGACCAATCCCACAACCTCACACCTTCATTGCCTTATTTGCACTAGACATGTCAACTTATGAATAACATTTAAATAATATTTACTAATGTTGAGAAGTGTTTTCAATGATTTCAAGGTAAAATTTGATGTCAAGGATAAATTTTATGTCATTAAAGTCAAGGTACATCTAGTAAATGTGCATAGAGACGTCGTATGTGACAAGGAAGCCATGTGACAAGAGAGAATTTGAAGGTAACCTAATAACTCTATTGAGATAGAATTTGAAGTAAAACTAATGATTCCTCTAAAGTTTCATGTCAAGATTCAAGTCAAGTTAAGAATGTTTTATTACTAGTCTTTGATTACAAAGTGTCATGAGATGCTTAGTCATATCAAGCTTAGTCATATCATGAGCATGTGCATGGTGAGCATGAATAATTATGTATATAAGTATTACATTATTTGAGGAACATGTAAGTCATGTAAGTTAAATAATCATCAAATAGTATTTCAATATTAGTTTCCAAAGTTGTCAAGTCTTTGAACCTAACAAGAGACTTAAGAAGGCCTATGCATAGGATGATAAGTCTTATGCATGAAGGAGATTTGTGTCATAGTGAGATGAATGCACAGATGCATAAGAAGATTCCTAATCATGTATATGAAGCATTATATAATTTATAATATATTAAAGATAAGTCTATAGGGGTAGAACCTATAGGACTAGCATGCAAATAGACTAGTTCTAAAACTTTCCTGACCTAATGATGTGTCATCAGGTATTTTCAAATCCTCTCAAGGATGAAAAGTAGTGTTAAAGCAATGTGATAATTTTTTTGATCATGTGAGTGAGGTGGAGAGTGCATGTATAGTGGTTAAAAGGTCATTTTCAAGGTCTAATGTGACTTACATGTCAAAATCCTAGAGAGCAAAGAGAAAGACGGTGACTAGATGGGGTATCATGATCTATTTCCAGGGAAAGTATGAGTATGTGTGTATTAACAGAGGTATGGAATGTTTTTTTAGGTATTTTGACCAATTTGTAGGTCAAAATTTTCAAGAAAATGCATGAAAAGTGGTTTTAAGGTTTCTTGTGTCTAAAAAATGAAGGGTTCTCAACTCGAGAAGAACTTTCAACTACTCATTGGCATGTGTAACCTTTACATAAGAACATAATATATTTATGGTATATGGGGAAGGGTCCTAGATCAAATTTAAAAGTATTGGTTTTTGGAATAAGGGTCTATGTTTTATGAACAATTATTAACACAAAAATAGTGTTAACCCTCTCTAAAACCCTAACATTGACCCAATGAGAAAGATATTGATCAAAATAGAATTGAATGGTTTGTAGTGGATATGTAAGTTATTTTAGGTTGTATTTAACTCTCCTAGTCACCTTCAAGTATGATTGGTTTGTTAGATGAGTGAGTAGACCCTACAAAAAAGCCTTATTTCTAAGAGATTTATTGTAGCAGGTAGAGTTGACCAAGTCAAAGTTGATAAATGAATGAAAGTTGAATATTGAGACTATTATTTAATGTTCATGGTGGTTTCTATATATGTTCTAGTCTTCAAGTGAGATAAACTAGCCATACAAGTTGACCTATTGCTAAAAGGCCTAATGGTGCAAACAGTGAGAAAAATAGGCAAAAGTGAGAAGTTGATTAGGGTTAAATCCAAGATCATGACTATGTTTTCCAATAAATTTAATACATGTTAATGTTGGATATATTTCTTTGAGTTTAGTGTATATGATGAAAATATTGCTCATAATTTCACCTGTCTAATGCAAATGAGACAGTAAAGGTGTAAGGTTATGAGATTAGTCTATAAGATGAATATTTTCACTTGACCATGATATATTTCTATTTTATATTTACCCAATAATATCATAGGATCATCCACATAAACCAATGGTCTTTGTAATTTTTCATTATAATTTTTAAAGATCAAATTCACTATGATTGGTCTTCAAGGTAAACTAGTAGTTCTGGGTAAGCAAGTTAAAGCAATAAGTTTGAGACTCTATGCCATAATTGATAAACATAATCCACATGATGTTGTTTTTTGTAAATTTAATGACCTATCAATTCTTTTCAAAATATTATAAGTCAGTATAAGAGGTTAGAACATTGAAGCCAAAAAGGCTTGTTTGACTGAGTAAGGTCTATGAGAGAGGAGGTCAACAGATTGGTCTACAAGACCAATAGGTGTCTTTAGTGATTTTGATATTTTTGATGGATGTTTATATAATTATAATTAAAAATCATGTTCATTAATATTAATACCTTGAGTGTGTTCATATAGGTGTCAAAAGTTCAAGGTTCCATTACTACGTATATTGAGACCAATTTGTAGTTGTTGATGTCGAAGATTGCACCCTTGGCAGGAGGCCAAGCTCCTACCTTCTCCTCACAACTATGGAAACTCCCCTCTCACCTGTTGGACTGGTGAAGCTAGAGAGGAGAGTCTCTAGATAAGGGATAACTCCCTTTGATGCATCATGTTCATTTTAGCAAGTGCAAATACATATATATATATATATATATATATATATATATGTGGGGGGGATGAAAAGGGAAAAAAGCTGTAGGAAAACAAACTACTCTAAGGAGGTGATACACCAAAATGAAATGACCTTCTCACATTCACTCTTAGAACCAGATGAATACATACATACGCTTCACACTTGGTAGAAGGACCAGACTGCAAAAACTTGACAGGGAGGTTTTAATGAAAACATAAAGAATAGAGGTTCACCAAAGGTGTTATGAGAGGCACACTAAAAGGTAATTTCTCTATTTCTAGACCCCAAATAGAACTCTCCTCCTGTCAACTACAGAGATGGCACCTTGTAGACAATATATATGCTGGTGTTGAACCTGTGAAAGCATCAAGAAATAATGACTGAACAGAAACAAACACTCAAGACATACTCAAAAATGTCTATCCAAGATAGAGGTAAAAATGTGTTTATTGATTCAGGTGAAATTTTGCCAGGGTTGTGCCTTACAAAATGTGGAAGATATCTTTTCTAAAATGACAAGTCATAAAATATATAGGAGAAGAAAAGGAGGCCCTTTTTTGGTGCCCCTTTATTACAAGTGGCTCATTCGCGTCCCCTCATTAGGAATAGCAAGTCACTCAAAACATTAATGAACTATGCCCTTTGTCTATTTGTAGTCTACTTTTTCAAGGTCAATACATGATTTGTCTACTCATTAATGTGAAATGGAGAAACTAGTTACACTGCTAGCTATTTGCATCCTCTAATGGTCAATTTGAAACCACTATTTCACCTACTGGAGTTACTTCTCAAATCAACACTTCCCTTAACCACTTGGACCATCTACTTGCTCATTCTATGCTTGTCACTTTGTCTTTTCTCCATTTTGTCTCTTCTGGCTCCTTTAGCCCTTAGGGGCAAAATTCTGGCAGGTCACTGCATTCTAGGCTCTCATGGTTAGTGCTCTTTCATTTGAAAACAAATGGCTATTTCATTTTGCTAATTTTGACATTCACACAGCCATCATTTGTTTGAAAACCAACAGCTAATTTGCTTTGTTAATTTTGATGGCCTCTGGGACGTTCTCATCCCTGTCAAAAATGTCATCAAGTCCTTTGCTGGCTTTTTATGGCTTTGCTTTTGTCAGCCCTCTCTATGAGCACTTTTTGCCTTTGTATCTCCTTAGCACCTTCCCAAAGGGAAAGTGACCTTCCACCCCTTAAAATTGCCCTTTATATTTGACCGAGAGTCCCCCGCAAGGGCATCTGCCCTTCAGGGTCCTTCGGCGGGTCCTTTGATCCTTCAGACGGTCTCCTGGGTTCTCGTGGACTTTTTTTTGCAGACAATTTCCACGGGTCTATCTTTGCCTTATGTATTTTCCACGGGCTTTTGTTCGCAAACATTTTCCCATGGACAAAAAGTCCATGGAAATTCTCCTTGCATCTATCTTTGCCTTGAGCTATGCCTAAATTCCTTCAGACTTTTTGTTCGAAGGAATTCCTTCAAACAAAAAGTCTAAAGGAATTCAGGACTTATACAAATTTGAACTTAGACAAATTTTGAACTTACCCAGTCCTTTTCCCTTGAATCACCTACCCTCTGCAAGGGTATTTTAACCTTTAGACTACCCCTCGACCGATTGGCATACCCTTGAACCAAGCCATTGAACCAAAATGGTTCAATGGTTTAATGGTTCAACCATTGTGCGCCGATGAACTGGCCAATGAGCTGACTAATTGAACTAGGCTGATGAACCAAGTGTTTGAACCAAAGTGTTGAACTAAGCATGCCAAACCAAACCATTGAACCAAAGCTTGAACCATTGATTGAACTGAACATTGAACCACTCGCCTTGAACCAAGCTCATTGAACCAAGCCCATTAAACCAAAAATGGTTCAAGTAGTTCAACCATGTTGAATCAAGATGCTTGAACTTGAAGATGGGTGAACCAAGTGCCAATTGAACCAAGAGGCTAAACCAAAGTGTTGAACCAAAGCTTGAACCATGGCATGAACTTGGGCACCCTAAAAATGACTGGCATTGAATAGCAAGGGAAGAAGGGGACCAAAAAAATTTCTTGAAGGAAAAGTTTGGTCAACAAACTGGCAACTCCCAGGGGAAGCATGCCTATTATTCTTAGAGACTAGTTTCCTTGCAGCCCATTGGGCACGGAGTCAGATGGTAACTTGAAAAACCAGCAATAGCTCTGATGAAACTAGAACTAGGCACACAGATCTACCTCTAAAGAAATGAAACACACACAAGACTAAGAAAACTACTACTTGTGCAACAGCACTTAGGGAAAATAGGGAAATAAAATAAGGGAAAATATATACAAATGAAAAGAGGCTCAATGGCAATGCTTTAGATGTATCCCATTAACTATGATACGTAGTTCTTCACCATCCAACTTGGAGAGCTGGAATGCATTATGCTTCTTACACTGAGTAATTATGTAAGGGCCACTCCATAGGGCATCAAATTTTGCATGCTTTCCAAGCTTAGCTCGGTCTTCATCCCATTTCAAGACAATGTCTCCTTCAGAGAAATCTTTTGACAAAGATTTCTTGTCAAAGTGTCTCTTCACTTGCTGTTGGCGACTGGTCATAGAAGCCATAGCCCAGTCCCTTGACTTCCATGTTATTTCCTTCTTCTAATTATAGCTAGTGAGCAAGGTCCAATGCTAGAAATTCAAGTGAGATGGGAAGCCTAGCTTCCCTTCCATATACGAGCGTATATTGAGAATTTTTTATTGTTCTCTTTGGAGTGATTTGATCGGCCCACAGAGCTATCTTTAGCTTGGCATGCCAAGTCCTCTGATTTTCTTCCATGGTCCTCTTTATGATTTTGATTAGATTTTTGTTGGTGGACTCAACTAGCCCATTCCCCTATAGGTAATAATTGGATGAAGTGCTGAGGTATATACCATACCTTAGCACCCATTCACTTGTTTTGGTTCCCAAGAAAGCCAAGGCGTTATCTGAGATTATGGTGGTTAGGACCCCAAATCTTATTACCAGGCCCTCATAAAACTCCAAAACCGCACTTTCATTTGCTTCTTTCAAAGCAATAGCCTCCACCCACCTTGTGAAATAGTCTGTAGCAGTCAAGACCCACTTGTGTCCAACAGTAGAGGGAGGATTGATCATCCCTATGAAATCTAGGCCCCACTACATGAATGGTTGCTCCACCTGAATAGGTTGTAGAGGCATGGTAGCCAACCATTGTTCCCATCAAAAAGTGCACACTTCTGGCACTTTCTTACCTAGGCATGGGTGTCCTTAAAAAGAGTAGGCTATAAATAGCCAGCTCTCATTATCCTTACTGTAGTAGCTCTAGGAGCAAAATGACCGCATGTTCGCCCATCATGGAACTTAGACAGTACCTTATCAGCCTGGTTTGGGTCAATGCACCTTAGAAGGACCCCAGAGAGATCCTTCCTAAACAATACTTCATCAACCAAGACATAAGGGAGATATTGGAGCCTAAAGTACCTTCTTCTAGTCCTATCAAGACCCTGTGGGCACTCATCAGTGAGAAGGAAATGCCTCAGGTCCAATGTCCAATCCTTTATGATAGCTAGTTCCTTTGCAGTGGCTGCATCATGAATTAGCAAGTTGTCTTCCCTTTTTTGCTTGAATTCTATAGCAAGCTATTCACACAAACCTCTTCCCCTCACCAGCTTGGTGATCTTGATGTCTACATCATACTCCATCACTTTGGTGATCCACCCTACTCTCTTCTCATTTAGATCTCGATTGGTCAAGAAATCCTTGACACCAGGATGTGGGACCATGAGGTGAATCATGTTGTTAGACAACATATGCCTAAATTTCTTCAGGCTCCACACTACTGCCAGGACTTACTTCTCCACATATATGCATCTGACTTTAAAATCCTCTAACCCTTGGCTGAAAAAAGCAAGTGGTTGCTCGAGGTCATCACCATTTTCTTAGGTAAGCATGGCAGAGATCACCTCTTCATTACTAAAAGTGTATAGGTTGAAGTCTTTGTTGAATTTAGGGCTGATCAAAGTAGGAGCCCAAGTTATGGCCTACATGATGGCTTCAAAGCTATACTGTCTTTATGTTGTCCACTTGAACTCCTCACCCTTATTCAGCATAGAGGTTAGTGGCTTGACTATCTCTGTGAAATTTGAAATGAATCTCTAAATGAAATTTATCCTATCAAAGAAGCTCTGCAGGCCATTCTTGTTCTTAGGTAGGGACATCTCTAGGATAGAATGAACTCTCTTAGGGTCAATGGATAAGCCTTCCTTAGACATGATTTGTCCAAGGAATTTCCCCTCATGAACAACAAACACACAATTCTTTGGATTAAGAGAGATGTTGAACTCCCTACACCTTTCAAAAATTTGCTTGAGGTGTTCCATGTGTTGGCTCACTTCCTTGGAGAATATTGTCTCATCATCAAGGTATACCAGCATGTTGTTGTTTATCAAGTCTCTAGAAGCCATGTCCATGGCTCATTGAAAGGTAGCACCAACATTAGATAGCCTGAATGGCATCTTCTTGTAGGCAAACATTCCCCATTTAGTAATGAAGGCTATTTTGTGTTGGTCACAGCCTTACACTAAAATCTGATTATACCCCGAATAACCATGTAGGACGGAGAAATGCTTGCTACTAATTACCTTTTGAAGGATCTAATCCATGCTTGGGAGGGGATAATGGTCTTTTAAAGAGACTTTATTAAGGTCTCTGAAGTCAACACATAGCCTGATCTCCCCATTATTCTTTCTAATAGGAACAAGGTTGGCCAGCCAAGAGGAATGTTTGATTAGAAATATAATTCTGTACTCAATCAATTTGGCCAGTTCCCTCTACATGAGGGGCTCAATCGTTAGGTTGATGGGTCTCTGCTTCTGCGTGACTGGCCTGGCACCTTTTTCTAATTCGATGGTGTGTTGGGCGAGCCTTGGTTTGAAGCCCTTCAAATCACTATAATCCCAAGCAAAGACATCAGAGAACTCCTGACACTGCAAAATGAAAGCCCACCTTTCTTGAATAGTGTAGACTTTTCCAAGTGCAAGCAGCTTGTCCTTGAAGATCTCAACCTTTTCATAATTCTCCTCTTTAGTTGTGATGCATGCCTTGTCATTTCTAAATTATTCATCTCTATTGAAGATACTCTCAAGTGTGACCAAACCTTTAGGGAGCTTATTATTCTTCAATTAAACATTTTGGTTACCATATTGTTGCTACAACTTTGTTTGGTTCTGTGTTGTGAACTCAGCTTTCTCCTTTAAGAAGAAAGCTATTTGCTGGTCATTTTTTAAAACCTACCAATTTGCAATGTTGTCGGGGATAGAGGGTTGAACTACCACCTTCAAGTAGCATGAACCATAGTCTCGACTTATTTCCCTTGAAACATCAAATTGAGCACCAATTACTGCCAACCTATCCACTTATTTGTTCTACTCTCTAGGAATGGAAGCGATATTGAAAGTGAGAAAATATTCCACCAAGTCCCAGACCCTGTGTTTGTAGGACTTCAGCAAGGAATTCTTGGTCAGATTCAGGCCTCTCACTTGATTTACAATTAGCTCGTTGTCTCTCAAAACTTGTAACTCCTTGATCCCTCTTTTTCTTGCCCATTCCAGACCATGGATAAGAGACTCGTATTCTATAACATTTTTGGTGCAAGAGAATTGGAAATGAAAAGCTAAAAATTACCTATTCTTTGAAGGGGAGACCAACATCACCCTACCACTAGCTCCCAACCTACTTCTGGAACCATCAAAATATAGCTGTCATAGGTCTAGGTCCTCTTGGCCTACCTTCATTATATTTGGTATGAAGGTGCCCTCTTCATGCATGTAATAGATTCCAAGGTCTACCTCCTCTATGAACTTGTAAGGATCATGTTCGAAGTTATCATTTCCCCACTCATCCAAGAGTAGGTCTGTAACTCCTTCAAGAGCAGAAGATGGAGATTGGTCTATCTGGGACTCTTTTGGGTCGATAATGGTGTAATTGATGTTTGTTGCCTTGGGTGAATATGGTTCTAGATGGTCCTTATAGAGTGGCTCAGATTTGATTTTTACCTTGGTCCCGTACTTGGTTCTAAAAACTAGATATGACCAATTAACTGTTAGATAGCCACCTATCTTTGATGTGAAGTCCCTAGACAAGCAAATTGCAAAATAAGGAGGAACATCTACTACCACTATATCATGGGGGATTGAGAAGGTTGGGAAAGCATGCAATGTCAAGCCTAAACCCTTCAAAATCCCAACTATCTTTGTAGGTGTCCCATCAAGCTGTAGGACTCCTTTATTCATCTCTTCATATTTAGTCCCATTTTGTCAGCTATGCACTTGGGCATCACTGAGGTACTAGCCCCACTATCAATGATGCAGTTGTGTACCAAGAAATTGCCTATGACCAAGGATACATAGAAAGGGGGAATTTTCTCTTCCTTCTTTACTTGACCTGAAGTGGAAGGCTGTCCATTCGTCATCAAGACATTATCAGTGCTCACTGGGATAGCTTGTCGATCTAGCTCATGTAATTCCTTCTTCAATACATCTTTCTATCTTGGAAGAGATAATGAATCCCATAAAGATATTTTCATATGTAGCTTCTTCATCTAGTCTACTATATTGACCTAGGGACTACCTCCCTTCAAGTTTTCTTTGGGGCTAACTCCAGCCTGAGCTACAGGTTGAGGGGCTGAAGGTATAAATGGCTGTCTAAAATTTAGGCCCTTTTTATTTGAGTGTAATGGAGAAGGTGTAGCTACCACTTGGGTGGTAGCTTGGGCTTCTCCCATTTCTCTTCTCTTGAATCTTGTGTTGGCTGCAACACAGTCAGCCTGATTGTCTGTAGTGCCCACATAATTCACTGCATAAAATTCCCCTTCTAGATGATTCATGAGGGTAAAATCAGGCTGGGCCTGATTACTACTTGTGTTGGGTTGAGTTGGAGCCTCAAAAATTTGGGAATGAGTAGCTACCTAATTGTCTGTATTCTAGAAATAATTCATCATCTCATTTGTGTAAATAGCCTATTCTTGACCATATCCCATGGTTGAATAACTTGGCTGCTCCTATACTAAATTGTTCTAAACTGGCACCATGACCTTAGATGATGAAGGGGGGCCTAAGTTGTAGTTTTGAAATGTCTTGGTCTAAGTGAGCTAACCTTATCCTTGATGATAGCCTTAAAAAGGAGGTCTAGGGGCTTGACCATAATGTTGATATCCCTGGTTCAGCCTGTTGCTTTGAGCTTGCTTCCTTTTAAGAGTTACAAGTTCATTTGACATGCTCTGCAATAGACTCTTCACTTCATGAAGCTCATTATATGGAATAGCATCTATTTTTTCAATGCTAGATAGAGGGGCTAATGTGGGAGCGATAGTCTGAATTGGAGGTAGCATTTCTAGGAAAAGTGGCATGTGAGACCTAAGGGCTATTTTCCCAGCCTATACTAAGCAATTTTCAGTTGCTATGGCTATGTCATAAGTAGCTGGCAGTATATGCCCTCCCATGGATTGGATCATCATAGCAATATCATTGTTTAATGCTCTTAAAAAATATAGGAAAGCATAGCTGGGAGTCGGTCTTACCAAGATGGGAATTCTATCCCAAGTCTTTTGAAACTACGTGTTGAAATCCTGCATATACTCGTGTGGAGATCTCTTTATGGTCATCAACTACTCAGCAAGTGAGAGGCCGTCACTCTTTTCCCTAAAATTATTTGTCAACTAAGTGCCCAATTCATTCTAAGAATGTATTGAATTTATAGGGAAATTTTTGTACTAGTCAAGAGCCTTGCCTTTGAGAGACAGTGCTAGCAATCTGATGGCGATATTTTCCTCAGTTACATTGTGAATATTGCAAAGGTTAGCAATATTCCTAATATGCTCAATGACTATAATGGGCCCTTCTCCATTGAAAGAAGGCACATTTTTTAGGGTTATTCCTGAAATTGGATCATAGCATGGGAGATTCAAGGGGCTCTGACCATGAAAAGCCACAAAAGTCAAAGCCATAGCTTGGATGGGCTGTAATTGGGGCTGTGTTGCGTATGCATCCCTTACAAGAGGTCTAGGAGGGTGGCTTGTTGGATAAGTATGGGTCCTCTCAAATTGTAGTCTTTTTGCAGAGTTTAAAGGCAACTCAATAAAATTGAAAGGAACCCCTTTTGAAGAAGACCTTGTGGTGACTTTAGGCATAGAAAGTTAAGAAACTGGTCTTAATTGGGAAATTGAAGCTCTTACTAGTGGAGTCACCAAATGATAGAAATCTTAAATTTTTTATGACAAGACCAGCATCAATCCTAAAACCTTACTGAGTTGTCAAACTATGTCCCATCGAGCGTGCCAAAACTATTGACGTCAAAGATTACACCCTTGGCAGAAGGCCGAGCTCCTACCTTCTCCTCGCAACTATGGAAACTCCCCTCTCACCTGTGAGACTGGAGAAGCTAGAGGGGAGAGTCTCTAGATAAGGGCTAGCTCCCTTTGATGCATCATGTTCATTCCAGCAAGTGCAAATACATATATATATATATAATGCGGGGGGATGAAAAGGGAAAAAAGTTATAGGAAAACAAACTACTCTAAGGAGGTGATACACCAAAATGAAATGACCTTCTCACATTCACTCTTAAAACCAGATGAATGCATACATATGCTTCACACTTGGCAGAAGGACTAGACTGCAAAAACTTGACAGGGAGGTTTTAATGAAAACACAGAGAATAGAGGTTCATCAAAGGTGCTATGAGAGGCACACTAAAAGGTAATTTCTCTATTTCTACACCCCAAATAGAACTCTCCTCCTATCAAATGTAGAGATGGCACCTTGTAGACAATAGATATGCTGGTGTCGAACCTGTGAAAGCATCAAGAAATAATGACTGAACACAAACAAACACTCAAGACATCCTCAAAAATGTCTATCCAAGATAGAGGTAAAAATTCATTTATTGATTTGGGTAAAATTTTTCCAGGGTTGTGCCTTACAAAATGTGGAAGATATCTTTTTTAAAATGACAAGTCATAAAATATATAGGAGAAGAAAAGGAGGCCCTTTTTTGGTGCCCCTTTTTTACAAGTGGCTCATTTGCATCCCCTCATTGGGAAGAGCAAGTTGCTCAAAACATTAATGAACTACACCCTTTGTCTATTTTTAGTCTAATTTTTCAAGGTCAATACATGGTTTGTCTACTCATTAATGTGAAATGGAGAAACCGGTTGCACTGCTAGCTGTTTGCATCCTCTAATGGTCAATTCACAACCACTATTTCACCTGCTAGAGTTACTTCTCAAATTAGTGCTTCCCTTTGCCACTTGGACCATCTACTTGCTAGTTCTATGCTTGTCACTTTGTATTTTCTCTATTTTGTCTCTTCTAGCTCCTTCGGCCCTTGGGGCAAACTTCTGGTGGGTCGCTGCATTCTGGGCTCTCATGGTTAACGCTCTTTCATTTGAAAAAAAACGGCTATTTTATTTCACTAATTTTGACATTCACACAACCATCATTGGTTTGAAAACCAATGGCTAATTTTCTTTTTTAATTTTGATGGCCTTCGAGACATCCTCGTCCCTATCAAAAACGTCATCAGGTCCTTCGCTAGCTTTTTGTGGCTTTGCTTTCATCGGCCCTCTCTATGAGCACTTTGTGCCTTTGTATCTCCTTAGCACCTTCTTAAAGGGAAAGTGACCCTCCACCCCTTGAATTTTCCTTTTTTATTTGACCAAGAGTCCCCTGTAAGGGCATTTTCCCTTCAGGGTCCTTTGATCCTTCAGACAGTCTCCTGGGTTCCCGCAGACTTTTGTCTGCAGACAATTTCCCTGGGTCTATCTTTGCCTTGTGTATTTTCCATAGGCTTTTGTCCACAGATATTTTCTTATGGACAAAAATTATGAAAAAAATCTCCTCGGGTCTATCTTTGCCTTGAACTGCACCTGAATTCCTTCAGACTTTTTGTTCAAAGGAATTCCTTCAGACAAAAAGTCTGAAGGAATTCGAGACTTATACAAATTTGAACTTAGACAAATTTTGAACTTACCCAGTCCTTTTCCTTTGAAGCACCTACCCTATACATGGGTATTTGAACCTTTAGACTACCCCTTGACCAATTGGCATACCCTTAAACAAAGCTGTTGAACCAAAATGGTTCAACGGTTCAATGGTTCAACCATTGCGCATCGATAAACTGGCCAATGAGTCAACTGGTTGAACTAGGCTGATGAACCAAATGTTTGAACCAAAGTGTTAAACCAAGCATCTCGAACCAAACCATTGAACCAAATCTTGAACCATTGATTGAACTGAACATTGAACCACTCTCCTTGAACCAAGCTCGTTAAACCAAGCCCGTTGAACCAAAAATGGTTCAACGGTTCAAGTGGTTCAACCATGTTGAATCGTGATGCTTGAACTTGAAGATGGGTGAACCAAGTGCCAACTGAACCAAGAGGCTGAACCATGGCATGAACTTGTGCACCCTAAAAAATGATTGGCATTGAATAGCAAGGGAAGAAGGGGACCAAAACATTTGCTTGAAGGTAAAGTTTGGTCAATAGTAGTTCTTAGTGGGCTACTTGTAATGAAGGATTTGAGTCTTTTTACCCTAAGTTATGAAGTATAATTCACATGGTGATGACCTTAAGATAATTCATATTTTTTAAATATGTTTTTTTATATGTTTGTTTTTCAATTTTTTGTTTTTGCTTTAATTGTTCAAGACAGAATTTCTAGGTATGCATAAGCCTAATATGAATAGTACTAATGTTGTGCTCCAAGTAGTGGTTTGAGATAAAATGTGTTATGGGTCCTATATGAGATTATAAGGGATATATTGGTATGTAATATTATGTTTTTATACCATGTAAATTTTTTTAATGTTCTCCAATAATATCCAAGGGTAGCATGTGCTAAGTAGGCCTAATAGGATTAGGTCTCCATGAGACCTAAAGGAGAGATAAGGCCTATTTGAGAATGGTTAGACCTAAATTGACTCAAATCACATTTTATAAATTTATATGAGATGTAATAATATCCATTACATGGCTAACCTAATATTATAAAAGTTTTTAACCTACCAAAAGGATATGAACAAGAAAGTCTTGTATAAATACTAGGTAATTTTAGGCCTAATTATGTGAGTGGAGTAAAAGTGAATAAAAAACTAAATTTCAAAGCAAACAGAGGTATTTTAGACATTAAAAATATGATATGGGATCAGTTATGAACATTTTATATAGGTTTTATGTATGATAATCAATGTCATTTGACCTAATCAAGTCAAAAAGAGGGCTAGTTGAGCGAAGAAGGCTAGAGACCAATTTTGAGAGGGATAAAAGTGTGTGAAGAGCTGAGGAAGGAGATCATCATATATTGTATAATAAAAAAGGTTTTTTGAATTTTATAAAGTTTTTTAGGTGGTTGAGTTGGTTTTTATTCATCTATGGTGTTGGTGCCTCCTTGCAAGTGGGTGATTACTAAAGCCTAGCTGAGTTGGTACTTAGTTAATTGGGATTGGCACTCCATGTGAAGTTGGTTCTTCACTAAATTTGGTGTTTATCTTATATAAATATAGTCCATTTGCATCATTAGTGGGTTTTATTCCCCTTAAGGTTTTCCCACATATATTTTTCATGTGTTTCATGCTCTTGTGGATTGGTGCTTATACTTGTTAAGATGTGCATGCTTGTCTAAATGATCTATGATTGCTTAAGTAAGATTATATACAAAAGTTTTTTAAGACTGATTCACCCCCCTAGTCATTTTTCTTCCAAAAACTTATATTCATCATGAACATGTCTTACAGGTCTTGAAAAATATTTCCATGTCCTTGGATTCATCATAATCAATGATATCACATCCCTCATAACCTTCTCACTTATGCCTGGGTTTCTCACTATTTGCATCATTGGGAATGTTAGTGATAGGTCAACTTATATGACTTGTTTATCACTCCTACAATATATAACCTACTTATAAAACACCATGTACACAAATTACAAGTCTCACACTTTGACCTCTATCCATTTACATACTTTGACTTGGTCAATTCTATCTACTACAACAAATTTCCTAGAAATAATCACTTTTCTATAGGGCCTACTCACTCACCTAATAAAAAAATCACACTTGGATGTGCCTAAGAGAGTTTAATTCAACCTCCAATCACTTGTCTATCTATACCAAACCATTATGATCACTTTAGAATAAGATCTTCAACATTGGGTCATTGTTAGGGTTATTTGAGGGTTTAAACCATCCTCTAGTCTTAACGATCATTCATAAAGCTTAGTCCCTTATTATAGAAACCAATGCTTTAAAATTTTATCTAGGACCCTTACCCATCTATCACAAACAACTTAGGTCCTCATGCATATTTTTCACTTGCCAATGAGAACTTGAAAAACCTCTTGGGTAGATAACTCTTCATCTTGTGCACTCAAGAGACCTTAAAACACTTTTTCAATCCTTTTATTAAAAACCATGTCATAAAAATTCATGTACATGCTTAAAAAAAATTTACTCACATTTTTTAATTCTCACCTTATAACTCATTCCTTAAAAATTGATCTTTATACCCCATCTAGCCACCATCTCTCTCTTTGCTCTCTAATCCTTTGACCTGCAAGTCACTATAGGTCATGAAGCTAACTTTATAACCATTGTCAAAGTTCTTAACATCTCATGTATAAATTAAAACAACCTATCTCATGCTCAAACATTTTCAATTATTCTTTGGAGCTTCAACAAAACATCTTTGTAGCTCAACGGAGTATCTTTAGAGATGCTTATGTAGATCTTTGAAGCTTACCTTCTAACCATTGTCAAAGCTCTCAAAACCTCATGTATAGACTCAAACAACCTTTCTCATGCTCTAAAACTATCAATTATTCTTTGTATGTTCAAAAAAATGTCTTTAGAGCTACCTCGTAGATCTTTCAAGCTCAAATAAGGATCTTTGTAGCTCACTATGTTTTATTTCAAGTCTTCATATTAGGCATGAAAGCCCATACCACACACACCATGCATCTTCACCTAAACCTTTAACATAAATGACAAAATAAATGCTGAAAACTCAAAAATAAATGATAATTCTCAACATATTGATAATAAGAACCAACCTCCATCTAAGATACTTTGAGAGTATCCCTAAACATAGGGATATTTACTACCTTTGACATCAGTGTGATACACATCACATAAATAAGTGTAGAATACTACAATAGCAATTCCATGATTTTCCATGACCTACACCATCACCTTCTTCGTAATACACTTGAGTTTGTTCATGGGCAAAGGCTCAACCTTCCCCACCACCTACATTATTCCAAAGATCTAACTATTTTCATCACATTGTATTACCAATTTTTCACATTGATTACCCTTCACAATAGGTATCATGCAATCATCCTTATTATAACATAAATAATTTATCCATAGAGATCATGAGTCAAAAATCCCTCACATGACACTCTATGAAGATATATGAGACTATGATTAAAGTCATCTTTCAGCTACAAAAAGATTTATCTAATGTTATTGATGATGTATGTTGTGAAATATATCAACATTTATGAGAATATTATTATGTTACATCACATGATTATTCACATTTTCATATGAATTGGATTTGATATTTACATTTCACTATAGCATTTGTGATGCATTTTTTACCTCTTTCTCTCATGATTCTTCTCTTAAAATCTTGTAATAGACTTTATGCATTCAGGATCTTTTATCATACAAACATTTCTTTCCAATTAATTCATTTGATAAATAATTTTCTAAAGTTAACTCTTTATTTATTATATTTTATATTTGGCAACCATTTCTTTATTTTCCCCTATTTTAAGATGATTTTTCCTTACATTCATGCTTATTCTAGTGTATTTTGATGAATAGTAAAGTTATTTATGTGATGTGGATACTATAACACTATCCTATTTCCATTATGATCAGATATAAAACATATTCATCATTTTACCTTTTATTACATAAATGGATCTCTTAACAATCTTCATTTATCCCTTATCATCCTCTCATTTGAAAGAACACAAGTTAGTTTTGAGATTGCACACTTACTTGTGGGCAAGTCTAAGAATATTTAAATATGACATAGGCTTTAAGTGTTAACTTTCTTGTGTTTCTTTCTTATAACACTCATGATTGGTTTATCAACTTTATATGGAGAAGGAACATAAAAAACCATAAAATTTAAAATCAAAATCACAAAAGAAACAAAAGGGGATGATTAAAAGGCAATTACAAATTCAAAATTCAAAATCACACCAACACGATTCTTATTTAGCGCATCTCCTATTCTATTTGAATGTTAAACTCCATAGTTAATCTCATGTTAGAGTTGAGGTCAATTCAAGTGTGGTAGACCATTACATTGGGATACGAGGTCTCATTATACTATTTAGTACAACCTACTTTCTCATGCAAGTATCTAATTTTTGTAGTATATCAATAGCTTTGTAATGGGTCTTAAGGAACACATAACACATTATGGGAAGGTAAGTCCATTTTACTTTTTTATACACATAGAACCTTGATGAGATGACATATGTACCTCTTTGGTTATCCCAATCTTTTTTGTCTACTAGCTATAGTATATTAAGCCCTTATTGTTCAAACAAGTTCTTAGCATTTGTACATTAGCTTAGTGTATCTCATTTATACTAAGTATTGTTATAATGCCTATGTAGTACTTTTCATTATTTCTACTCATCAAATTATCCTCAATATTCCCCTTGATAAATACCATTATTAATTGATCATATCCTTGATCACAATCACTATTTTCACACTTCATTGGTGTTCTTATTATGAGTTGTAGTATGAGATCTCAGATAGGTCCATCTTTTCCTCACAAAATACCCATATCTCCCATAAACACAATGTGCCACATTTTTTACATGACCATAGATGTGCATACTCTTCTACATTATATATTAATAGAAGCATTAATTTGCTTTGTCATTTTTTGCATATTTATCAGTTTACAATTTTATAATATATTCATATTTCCCTTATTTAGTTTTATTTATTTTGACATCTATTTTTCATATATTTTATTACACATTAGCAAAACATTTATTTTACATCTTATTTGACATTTCTTTATTCATTTTCTCTTTTTAATTTAGTTTCATATTATCATTTATTTATATTATCATTTTTTGACCATTCATTTCTTCACATTTGCTAGAAAATAAAAACACATATATCATAAATTTTTTCATAGCATACAAAAATCAAAAATAGTGTTAGAAATATAATACATCCATCATTTATAAAAACACACATATATGTGTGTGTTTGTGTGGCTCAAAGTTTGATAAAGTCATAGTAAAAAATATAGATATAAGGCTAAGGTCCATCATGAGGATGTGTTACACTACCCATAGAGACCCTTGACTACCCTCTTTGAATAGTCCATTGTAGTAACTACATCCATGATCAAAACCTATCAACCTATCCCTATAGATTGGCACATGGGCCTGAACATTTGTCAATTGTCTCATTTTAGCTAAGTGGGAAGCTCTCTCCTTAGTGTCTACTATACTCATAGTTATGCCTGACCAACTCTCATTGCTACTATTGTCTAAGATGCATATGATAATATTTATATCTCTCAAGTTTCCTCACTGACTAATCAAAATAAAATAGCATATGTAGGAGTTGAAGGCACCACAAGATCAACCATCTACATGGCATAATGTTATGTTAGCATGCCATCCAATATATCATGATAGTTGTCTCTACCATAGTATCCCATGGGACTCTATTGAGAATTATTTTCATTGATGTCAAGGTTGATCTCATTAATATCAAGGTTGAGGTCATTGATGTTAAGGTGAATCTAGTGAAGGTGCATAGTGAGTGGTCATTAAGGTATGTGCATGATATGACAAAGTGATATTGTTGAGCATTATCGTCTCTATTGATTAGTGATCAATATTGATATCAAGGAGCATCTTATAAATATCTTGCATAAGGTGGATGTCAAAGGTGAATAGAGATAGTTGGTAGAGTGTATTTGGTAGTGACTAGGTGTATGGAATAATTATCATGAGTAAGATCATTCTTGAAAGAGAAAATTTATAGGCAAATAATGTCTCAGATCAATGGTATAGGTTAAGTATGGAAGGTACAATGCATAACAAGCATAGTCATGTTATAAAGAGGCATGTACATGGTAAGCATGAAGATGTTTGTGAAAAGGTATGACATTATTTGAGAAACATGTAAGGAATTTGATCAAGTTGTATAGGCATTAAGAAGAGTTTCAAGGTGAGCCTACAAGGGTAAGACCTTCAATCCAAGTTTGTAATAAGACCAATCCTAGACCCTACCTGGTCTAATGAGGTATCATGATCTATTTTTAAGGAATGTGAAGGATGTATGATAGCGTTTATGCATGAAAGTGAGATTTTTATCATGACAATGATGTTTTGAGTGTATGAAAAGAGGCATGAAGGTTAGTTTTAAGGCCTAATGTGGTTTGCAGGTCAAGGTCTAGAGGGCAAAGAGAGAGAAGTGTGGCCTAATGAGTGGTCACAATGATATTTCAAGTTTTTTGAGCTCATGTAAGCATTTTAAAAGGTAATTTATGTTTTTTCAAGTTTTTTCATGTAGTTTGAGGTTCTGTCTTGAAGGATAAGGCATGAAAATTTGTTTAGAGGTCTCTCAAGAGTTCAAAATGAAGAGTTCTCAGCTTGAAAAGGATTTTATTATGCTTATCATCTTTTCAAACCTTTAATTGGTAACCTAACATATTTATGGTAGATGTGTAAGGTTCCTATCTAAAAATTTAAAGAATTAGTTTTTTAATTTAGGGGCTAGGCTTTATGAATGATTGTTAACACTACAGACAAGTTTAAACCCTCTTAGAACCCTAATAAGGCCCTGATGTTGAAGATGTTGATCAAAAGTGACAAGAATGGATTTTTGTTCGCAAGTAAGATATTGTATCTTTTATTTTAATCTCCCATGTACCTCCAAGTGGTATTGGTTAGAGAGAGGAGAGGGAAATTGTTGATTTACAAGCTTATTTTTGAAGAAGGTGTTGTAGAAGTCAAAAGTTGCATTGGACATAGTAAGCAAATGGATGGAGGAAGAAGGTAAATAATCATGTTTCATGCCCATTAATTTTTTTATATAGGATATATTCCTTAAGTGATCTAATTTGGTGATCCAAGTAGTCCAGTTGTTAATAGGCTTAATGATGCAAATAGTGTGAAACCTAGGTAGAAGTGAAGAGAGAAATTTAAAGATCTGAGCATGGTATTTTGATGAAAAAAACACATGGAGTTGTTATTCATGACTTTTATTTCATTATCATTCTTAGTATAATTTTTATAGGTCATTTTAAGTGAATAAAATGTGTTCACAAAATGGCTTGTCTATTCAATATTGGATTGTGAGACTATAAGTTAAGGAATTGGTCTATAAGACCAAAATTTGCAATTAAACCTTGTGAGTTTTTCAATTAAGGATGATTTGAATATGTCATAGTATAATTTTAATGTATAAAGAGTCAATAAAAGTTTTTATATAGGTGTTTTAAGTTTAATTCCTTATGACTATGGTTTTTAGTATTCTGGCAGTTTTGAGTGAGCAAGTTGTAGAGTTGTTCTTGAGACATTATTATCTAAATAAAATAAATTCTAGGTAGTTTGGAATGTTAATTAGGTCATTTATTATATGTATACATTTTTAATTTTTCATGGTATATCTTCTAATGGAATGATTGAACTTCATTCTTGTAAGATAGTTTCTGTGGTGTAGAGGAATAATAGGGCAGTTTGTCCTAAAGAGGGCTTGAGGGTATGAACAAAGGATGCAGATATATACAATCATATAAGAGGTTATAATAAGTAATTTAAAATATATATATATTTATTTTTTATGGTTATAAAATTCCATATAAATATAATATTATTAAGTCTCAGTGTTAAGAGAGTAGACCTAATGAAGTAGGTCTCCATGAGAACTAAAGGCTGAGTAAGACCAATGTTGGTCATTGAGTTAGATTATTTCAAGTGAATTAATATTACCTTAAGGTCATATATATTTTATTAAAAAAAATTATGTTTTGGTTACATGACATGTAAGTGATCAATCATGAGAGAGATCAGATAGTATTTGAATACACACAAGCCTAATGAGACAATGAGATGCAAGGAGTGTTTCATGAAGTAGTTGAATCTATAATGTGTTGTTCAATTTAGAAAATGTTATTTTGGATCTATTTAAAGTGTATTCTAAATTTTATATATATATATATATATATATATAATGTGTTCTAAGGGAGCATGTTCTACACGTTACAAGATAGACCTAATGTAATTAGGTCTCTATGAGCCCTAGAGAGGAGTAAGGCATAATTGAGCTATGGATGAGAAATTTGTGATCAAATTATGATTGAAACATGTTAATAATAAGTCCTAATTCCTATTACATGTACTAACTAATATTTTAAGGGTGTGTGGATGACCAAGCGGTGTATGAACAAGAGAATAGTATATATGCAAGGTAGTTTAGGCCTATTTGGGATTGTTAGAGAGTTGGATGTGAAAATGAATGAAATGGCACATTATTGAGTATAATTATTATTTTATACCATTATAAGAGTGTATAGGATATTTAATGAAATTTTGAAAATGATTCTACATATGAATATCAAGGTCATATGACCTAACCAATCTTGAAGAGAATTAGTTAAGCAAAGAGGCCTAAAAGGTAGTTTAAGGGATAAAAGTGTGAAGAGATGAAGAGGTGGTCATCATATGTTAGTTAAAAAACATAGAGTTATAAATATGATCAAAACAATTAGGTTGTTGATTTGGTGTTGAGTCATCTAGGGGGATGGTGCCTCCATAAAAGTGGGTACTTGTTAAAGCCTAGTCAAGTGGGTGCTTGCTAGTTAGGGTTGGTGATCCATGTGGAATTGGTGTTTCAATAAATTTGTTTTTCATCTTATAAGACTAAGTCAATTTACAAATATTAGTGGGTTTTCTTCCCTTTGAGGGTTTCCCACTCAAATAAGTGTTATATGTTTTATGCTCTTGTCTCATGCTCATATGAATGGTTCTTGATGTGTTGTTAGTTCATTATATTGCTTTGATGGTTCACGAATGATAAAGCAAAGTTGTAAAAATCGTTAAAGACTGATTCACCCCCTATCATTCATTATGTTCCAATAGACTCCTCACATCATCACCTAAAAAATGTAAAACTAAAAGTATATATATATATATATATATATATATATATATATATATATATATATATATCCAATAGCATAACTTGTGTTGGGTTGGTATATTATACAATGGATTTGTAGTGTAGTATAACATGATCATATGAATCAACACAGTCAATATAGAGGTTTTATACCATCATAAAGCCATGGTTCATAAGAGGTGAACGATGGGTGAGTAGATGGAGTGACTATTGGTGAGTATGATGTGGTTTATTTTGATTATATAGATAGAAGGAGATTATATATATATATATATATATATATAAAATACATATATATATATATAATACATCTAGCTAACATATATATATATATAATCTCCTTCTATCTATATAATCAAAATAAACCACATCTTACTCACCAATAGTCACTCCATCTACTCACCCATCGTTCACCTCTTATGAACCATGGCTTTACGATGGTATAAAACCTCTATATTGATTGTGTTGATTCATATGATCATGTTATACTACACTATAAATCCATTGTATAATGTACCAACTCAACACAAGCTATGTTATTACATATCCTTGTGGCAGTATTGATGGCTACACTAGAGCTTATCTTTATCTCCATGGTTAAGGTGGTGGTTTTGTTTTGTGTTATTGTGCTATAATATATAGTACTATATCCCCTCATTATCATCAAAATCATCATCTAAAAACCCTCAATAAATAAGGTCATATAATAATATGTATTAGTGTTCTCACACTTCCCACGCCATGTCATTACCTCACATGTTAGAACCAAAATGCATGAACCGCTATAGAATCCACCAAGTGTGAAAACCTAAACTATTTAGGTACATGAGGCATTTGGTGTGGCTCAACCCACTAGGGATAATGTATCATAATCTTTAGTTGATCTTATGCCTTAAAATTACTTATCCATGACCACCAAGTATCTACCATGTACTTATATGGGCTTTAAATAATCACACCCTATGTCACACTCTATAATGCTAAGACGTGTGGTACAACCTGCACCACATAGTCTTGTGTCCACATTTGCATACATGGGAGGGCATAATTCATAGCATGAGTTAATCATGTTATCCTATATATAAGAAACCACTCATAAATATAACTAGCAAAAATTATAATGGGCCCCATATTTTATTATCCCCTAAATAAAATGTTATAAAATTTATGCACTAATTGCAACCAAATAATATAACCTAAATCATATAATGTGCCCCAATCTAACATTTATTGACATAAATATATAATATACAATAGGACCTTCCTTTTTGACTTATGATATATCAATGAAGTTGTCATAAGTCTAGTATTAGTCTTTTAAATATATAGAACAAATAAAATATACACATTAAAAATATGGGCTAACGACCTAGGCTAGGCATATCTCTCTAAACTTGTTTCCCACAAAGCTAAGGCTTACCTATCATCATCTAAATATAGATAATTAAATGCCATTGGTGTGCCAATAATCGATAAGCCTAATAATATATACAGATTCACAAGGTTAATACCCACCTCAATGGTGTCGCCATCCACCACCCATCAAAATGTATTAGTTATTTTCTCCCATGTTCTTAGGAACATGGTGACTAACTCAAAACTCAATGGGATCCATCACATTTATATAATCCCACCAAGCCTAAGGTTTGTAAGTTGAGCCTAAACCATGACAAACAATCTATCTAATAGATCTGGTAACCAAAGTGCATCCATTAGTCTCTAATGTCTTTTTCACCTCTACAAAATGCCAAATAACAAATCACCTATTAGATATCTATCCTAAACTAATATAAATCATACTTTACAAACAAAAAAACCAATAAACAAATAAAATGACTACTTCATCAACCATTTACAACACTACATTGACCACTTTGTCATCTACCTAACTATATCATCCATGGAAAAAACTACATAGGTTATTTATTAAACTCAACACCATCAGCCATGTAACTAGACTACAATGGCCCTATCAACATTCAAACTATATCTACCATTTATACACATTACGTAGGCTAACATATACATTTTTAGCAAAATTTATATGTTATCATCAATAAACTATGTTCTTCAACACCTTAAATATAACTAAATCAACCATAATAAATGATATCATCCACTTTCAAAAACCTTCCTTTTTCAACTACATTGGCGTGGCCAATGCCATATTATTTCTATGGTAATTTTTCACTAAATCATCATAAATACCCTTAACCTATTTTGTGACATTTCATATCCTACCCATTTCCTATTTCCATTCTTACTCTCTTAGTACACTTTTTGGGGAAATTTTCACTACATAGATTTGCCCTAGCATCTATTTTTCCTAATCTAGTACATCTTAATTCCAAAATATTATAAACTAGTGATAAACACACCCTATACCTAGACTATGTAAGTTGCCATTAAAATTCAACCACAAAATCAACCACCTCCTTTAACTCTAACCATCATATCTCTCTAGTAAATTAGGATATATAAAGGTATGATGTTTAGAAATAAAAAATGAGCAAATTAATAGTAATTGATTCATTTTATAGTAAAATTTTGAAATTTTAAACCTTAAATTATTTACTAAAAAATTATGTTTGGCTCATAGCGTTTTTTTGTACATCCTTTTCACAAATTGAAAGAAACTTTAGAATCTTGACAAAGTACATAATGTTTTAGTTTTAACCCCATATTTTTACAAAAAAGTTAAATTTTATCTTATTTTTTAGGTTCATCTCTTGTTCCACACATTATACATCCTTAATTTGTTTCGCATGTAGCTTCTCTTCTAAAGCAACAAGACAAGTGAAGGTACATATTTAAAAATTTATTTACTTTCATTTATTTTCTACTTTATATTGCAATTTTTTAGCTCAATTAGTGGGTTTCTAGTTTATTTATCAAGGCACCCTCCCATGTTACACTCTAGTGACACATGATGATCTTCGAGTGGGGAATATGTATACACAATATTTTTAAAACTTTATCATTTATTGATGCTATCTCTTTCAAAAAACTATCAAGTTTCAATATCTCTAATTTTATGCCTTAAAAGTTACATTGGGAAATGGGTGGGCATACCATTGGTGCTTTACACTAGTTTTGTTTAAATCTATCATGCCTATATCCACTACAAAATCCTGCTTACTTGACCCCTTAGTAATATTCCTCATAATATCCCATAACTAAAACAAGGCCTATTTTTATGACTATATTGGCCTAGGTTGATGTAATATATTCTAATTTTTTCCAAAATTTAAACTAGGTTAGCTTTGGTCGACATAGTCCAAATGTCATAATCTGTGCTTCCCTGTTAGGTTGGCCCAGGTTGACCTAGTTGAAAGGTAAAATGGTAAATTTTAAACTACATTAAGGTGGGTCAATATTATCAACTAAAATTCTATAATGGTTTAAGATCATTTTTCATTATAAATACAACTTCCATTTCAATCCAATAAAGAGGAACATTCATTTTTGCACTATTATTGCTCATAATTCTGATCTAGTCTACATTTAGGAGAAGTCATTGCTTAAACCTTATCTTGGAGGGAAATAGTTTATCTTATGGATTCTTGGATGCAACATAATTTTAACTATTTTGTTCCTTATAACCATAATAACCTCTTACAAATCACCATTAGCCAAGGGAGAGATTTATGCTTGATAATTCATATTCAAGGTAAGTATTTCTAACCTTAGTTCTTCTATTTAGTAGATATATAATACATAATAAATAATTTTGAATGTATAACTCCTTGTTTGAATCTCCTCTATACTTAAACTTAGTGTGGCTATAGGGTTATTCAAACTTGTCAATTTCCACCCCAGGTAACCTAAGCCTTAATTTTCCTACCATGCTTCCTTACCATTTTTTATTTTATTTTAACCATCCCCCTTATTTATGTTACAAGATTTGGTAACACTAGATTATATTAATTCCACCATTATTATAGATCTAGTTAAGGTTATTGCATTATAATGATTGCATAAAGGATTTATAACCCTCTCCATTGATGTTATGTGACAAGTGATCCTCTAGCTAGGTTTATTAGATCCAATTGGTTATGGCTCGATATAACTAAATATCTAATGGGTTTTAGTTGATTTACCTTCTCAGAGTATGTATTTATTATGTATGGTAAGTTTCATGCCTATCTTAATTCATTGTGGACATAATCAATTCTTATAGAACCTCATGAAGATTGAAAAGAATAAGCATGATTTATGTTATGGTTGCCTTATTATTCATAGTGATGCAATTCACTCATATACTACCAAGAGGATAGGGGCTGGTAGTTTGGGAGTAAAATAAGTTAATAGGAGAATAGTTCAAGCATAATTTTGATGCATAATGGGATCATATTTTATCCATTTTTATATTATAATGTGGGGGAATATAATAATAATTATGGTAGTTGGAAGGGATAAATTATCATGTATTTTTGGATAAATAGAAGGATTATATATTATTTAGGTCTGATACAAATAATATATTTCTAAACAAATATCATTTGTGAGATAACATGATTCCCCCACTACCCTATAAGGTTATATAAAAGCAAGTGGAGTCAATAATCCAACCCATTAAAACAATGCCACCTAATCTCAGCAAATATATACCCCTAAATGGAATGAGGATGAACCACAATATCCATGGTATATCATATTAATTGGGATTATTTAAGAATTAGGTGTCGTAAGAATGACTACCACTCACACCCCACCTAACATTGGAGGGATAATTTCAACATTACCATTATATGTGAATAACGTTTGTTTAACCCCTATAGTAGAATGAAAATTAAAACAAGTTTTAGATAATTGATGGCATTCTAAATGCATTAAAACTCTTAGTACATGTGTCATAACTAGTCAAATAAGAACATCATATGATACCACAAATTTTATAGTGTAGTATTCAACTAGAGGTAGGGTGTTATGAGAATGGGAGATAGATATGAAAAGGACCCCAAGATATTCTTTGAGGGAAAGGAAAATAGTTAAATTAGGGGTTGGCACCTTAAAGGTGGTACTAAGAATTAAAATAAATGATAACCCCAAGTCATCCACCACGTCATATATGCTAACAGTTAGAAAGATAATTTGTAGATGAGTGGGGATAAAATGAAAAGATAGCCCTCACCTAAGGAAGTAAAGAAAGGGAATAATAAAATGAATGAAAACATTCATTAGTTGTAAAATAAATCAAAGAAAATAGAAGATTAGGGTCTAGTAAAATACTCATAATCTAAGTCTTCAAGAGAAGTGTCCAAAGAATATAAATGAGGTGATGGTGATGATGGATAAATTATGGGAGAAGAGGAATATATGGAACAATAAATTCCAAATATCAGGACACACTTTTTGTAAGATGATAATAAATGAATATTAGAAAAGGTAGGGAAGTTGTAAGAGGCAACCAATAAAGAAGGAAAAATATGATCCATGTGTTACTAGAATATGAGAAAGTCAATCACTTCACACTTGCTGACATAGTAAACACACTACCTATCACCGTTTGAAGCACAAAGATTAAATCCCAAGAAAATAGAAATAAAACAAAGAGATTCACATATGCATATCAAGAGACAACTCTATAAAATGTGGAACTACATAAATATATAACACCCAAAGATAATGATATGCTATGGAAGTTACAAGAAAATGATTTAAGATCAACTCATAGAATGAAAAATGTTAGCCTAAGCACCAAAAAGACAAAGGTAGTTATAAATGTCAAAACAAATGGAGGTAAAAACAACACATTTGATGTAATAATTAGATAAATGTTTTGATGTTTAAATAGAGAGAATACAAATATATAGAGATTTGGCCACTCAATTATTACACAAGCCCTTCAAAAAGAAAAAGATAAGAAAAAATTAGAGGCAAAGGTAGAGAGAAAAATAATAATAATAATAAAGAGTTGATAAAACAAAAAGATTTGAAAAATAAAATGAATATGGGTTAAAGAAATAAAATAAGAGGGGGTGAGAAAACATAAAAAAGAGGTGAGAAAACCAAAATAAAAATATTTGAAGAAGTAAGCAAAAATCAACAAAAAAATAGGTCGATTGAGGTAAATTGCCTAAACAAGCTATATGAAATTGAGAAGAGTAAGAAAATTAAGGAAGAAAAGAAGGATAAATTACCACCTACAATAATAACACAAGTGGTGGTAAGGGAGATAAAGGAAGCAAAGGAAATGAGCATTGTGGAAACTCAAAGAACTGAAGGGGATTAGATTATATTACCATAAACATCAAAACATATACTAGTGATTATGGGGGCCATCCTATCTACCTTAGATATATTTTGGGAACTCATTTCATAAATTAAAGCACTCATCACCAAATAGAGACAAAAATTTATAAGTATAGAGGTATACTCCAACCTATTATAGCCAACCCCACTAGGGCAAGTAGAAATTGCATTGAAAATATTTTCCCCTATTTAAAAAGAATAAATTGTATATATATTGCATTAGAACACAAGAATGGATTAGGTGACAAGGTGTGTACAAATAGATTAAGGAATTAGGGAAAACATTGAAATCCCTCACTACCACAAGACCTCAGTCTGATCCAAACAATACTCTAGCTATATAATAAAAATAAGAATACATAATGAATAACTTCATCAAACACACTAATTATTAGATGAAAATAAGGATAAACTCAAAAATTATGTCATTATGGCACATGATGAAATGATACAAGCATTTATCTTGACATAAAATGTGAGGCTAGGAATAATGGATATAAAAAAATGACAATTTGGTGAAAACCAAAGTTATATTCATGTTAAACAAATTAAGAGAGATAGCAATATTTTTTGACAAAATATGGATATATATTTCTCCTTCCAAGAAGACTATACTCCTTCCTCTATAGATTATCCATATACCACTATGAGACAAAAGCTCTCTAAAAATAATATATAAGATTATCTAATATTATTTAAAACAATATTCCATCCCCTTTAATCTTTAGAGGTTACTATGATACCAAGCATGCCTCTGAATTTTTCAAAAAAAATCTTCCAAACACTTTTGTCAAGATGTTTTTTGGTTATCTATTAGTTTCTCCATAATAGTACAATGTAGCAAGTTTAAACTACCATCTTTCACATAATTTTGAATCAAATGAAATTTGTGTTTATGTGCTTGGTTAGGTCATAAAATACTAGATTATTTTTAATTTAAATTTTAAATGTGTTGTCAACCATGAGTGGTGTTGATGAAACATGTTGTTCCTAAAAACATAAAAGAACCCTTCTAAGTGATAAAATTTCTCTGATTCCTCTGAAACTACCATGTATGTTACTTATGTTGAATAAATTTTCAAATTAGTTATTTCTTTGAGTTTCAACTAAAAATTTATGTTACAAAATTCATAAAAAAACATGAAGTAGATTTTTCATCTTCAAATCACTAGCATAGTCTAAATAAAAATATCTGACTAGTTTGAAGTCTCTTGCCTTAAAATAATTGGGCCCAAATTTTTGTGTTCCTTTTAGATATTGAATGACTCTTTTTGATACTACCTAATTACTTTCTTTTAGTTATTACATGAATTAAAAAAATAATACCAACAACTAAATAAATATTTATTGTAGTTGTGGTTACATAGATCAGACTTCCAATGAGTTGTTTGTATTAGTAACATCTACCCAATTTGTGGTATCTTCCAATGTCAATATTACATTCTGTTGGATGGATAGACTAAGAGGCTTATAATTTATCATTCTAAATTTGTTCAAAATTTCACCAATATATTTTTGTTGAGTAATAAAGATATATGTTTATTTTTTAATCACTCCAACACTCAAATTGTAATGAAGATAACCCATATCTATCATTTCATCAACTATGTTTTGATTTTTGTAGTGTATCTCTCATTATTTCCTATGATGAGAAAATCATCCACATACACCACTATAAATACAATTATTTTGACAAAAAGAGTCACATATTTAAACTCAAAACATTTAAAATTCATGTTTATAAAGTGCTTAGTGATTTTTCTGCACCATGATCTTAGGGCTTGTTTCAAACCATATAGCTATTTTTATAGCTTGCACATTATTTTCTCTCGATTGTCTACTAGAAAACCTTGTGGCTAAGTCATGTACATTGTTTATTTGAGATAAAAATTGATAAATGTAGTTTTTATATCCATTTTATGAATTTTCCATTTATTTGGAGCTACCAAATCCAACAAAGTTAGAATGGTAGTCCTTTTTTTTGTTTGTGCAAAGGTTTCATTTTATTTTATTCCTTCTTTTTAATAAAATCCCTTTACAACAAGTCTTGATTTATCTTTCTTAAGTGATCGATTTGATTTGTACTTGTTTCAAAATACCCATCTATAACTAATGTGTTTACAGTCAATTAGAGGATCAACCAATTCCAAAGTTCCATTTTTTACCAATGAATGATACTTGTTCTTCATTGTTTTTATCCATGTATCAAGCTTTTCATCTTGTTTGAAGGAATTAGGTTTAGAGTAAAAATAAATGTTGAATTGTTATTGTAGAGGGTCTTCATAGGTAAGATTTTATATCTTAATTGAATTTCATCTAGGAACTTGTCTGATTGTTTTGCAATTGTATGTGCACTTAGAGTGCCTTTTTTCCAACCTTGATAAGTCTTTCAATGCCTATTCAACCCATTTTCATATATTTTTATGAGTAGCTTGAAAAATCACCACTACCTTGTTTTCTTGAATTTAAGATGCTTTATTTCCTAACATCATACCACTTTTTGTTAAAGTTTCACTTTCTTCCATAGGGGAGTGTCTTTTTAAATTACAAGAGTCAATAGAGTTTCAACTATTTCCAAATTATAGATTCCCCCTTCACTATTTGCAACCTACACATTAATATCTTTAAAAACATAAAATTTAGAATATTTCTCAAGTCAATTTAATTGTCGATTGATACTTTTTATGTATTTTATAGCTTCATTAAAGACAACATCTCTTACGATGAGAAAATTCTTGTTGTTCTCATCAAATAGCCTATATGCCTTTAAAGACTCAAAGTATCATAAAAGCATGTACTTATGATTCTTGAGATCTATTTTATTATTTTCTCCTTGGGAATAAATGTGTAATAAGTGGATATAGAAACATAAATATGTCACATGAAGGGAGATGACCACACAAAAAATCATATGGAGTCTTTTGTATGACTATTAATAGTGACCTATTGTGAATATGTATTATTGATTGAGTTACTATTACCAGCTAAAATTGTACCCTAGCTAAGAAGGGGATTATTCAGGCCCTCTTACTCAAAATATATTCCAACATAATAATAACCCCAAGATTTGCATCACCTATAGTGAGGCTAAACCTCAGGAGTAGGTCAGCTTCCTCTTTCATGCTCACCTAAAACTAATGCTTCATAGGGAAAAGGGTTAGAAAGAGAAAAGGGATCCTAATAAAGTTAACCAAGTGATGCACTAAATAAAAATGGGGAACTCCCATAAGATTGGACCCACATTAGATCTAAAGAGGATAATATTATCTCACATAATCTCAAGATCAAGTTGATTACATAAGTATTTCATGGAATAGGTTCAGGAAGCAATGAATTCAAATAAAGAGGAGTTATAAGACTCATTAAAAGCTCATATTAATAGTATAAATAACACTAATCCAAACCTAAAATTAGCATTGAAAACTCTTTAAACAAGGTTAGAAATAAGGACCATGGATGAGGAATATTCTCCTTTACATAATGCCATAGTGCACAACTCACCAAACATAGATTCAAGGCAAAAGATAGGTAAAGAAAGTTATATTACATCAAGAGGTAGTTATTAAAAATGCTTGATAGGGTCAAACCTAATAAAGATGAGCATATTTTGTAATAACTCATATAGTATCTCTACTCCTCAAAATCAAGAGTCCTTGTGATAATCTGAGAGAGAGAGAGCTTTACAATGGAAAGAATGGGTAATATAGAGAAGGGGAAGAGAGAGAGAAGGGAGGGCACATTGTCCATGATCATTAAATGAGTTATCACCTTTAATTATAATTAGGACTAATCGATCATCAATAAATTAGCCTATATTTGTTCTAGTAGTCTTCAATTTATTCTCATTTGCTAAGAGATCCACTAGAAGACAAGCACTTGTTTTACATGATGAGTCATGATTCTTTCAAGGATAAAATATCTCCAAGGGATTTGATTAGCATTGAATATTATAACTACCTCTCCAACCACTAGATCCTCCTTTCCTTTGATTTTTCATGCCATCCTCCACTTGTCATCTTCCATTTGGTCTCATTATGAGGACAAAATCTTCATGTTCATGGGTCTGATAGATCCATGCCTAATTTTGCTTGAGTGGTAGTTTATACCTAATTTTCAAGGATGTGGCCATTTTGGAAGATAAGACACTCTTCCATATCTTGTTTATATCTACACCTAATCCAACTTGAACATATATTAACTATAGATTGAAAACTAATCTAAATTATTGGTTTTTATATAGTTATTATATCGATGAAAACTTATAGGCTACATAGCCTAGCTCCTAGACTATATTTATGTTTAAATAAACCTATACTACCTTTGAACCCATGTTAAAACTAAGAGATCTATGTATGCACATGTCTCCTTTTGATAACCAGTCATCGACCTTTAATCTATATATTAGGTCTAAAAGACCTATTCTATCTTTATCACTCTTTAATGGTGGAGCCCAATCCTTTAAATGTCCATTTGGTTCAACCTAGATCATGTTTAGACTTGGTTCCTTTATTTTTTACCTTCCCTCAGTTGAAGACTGACCTATCAACCTTTGTCTAAATGTCTTGAGATTTATCCTTTAATTATTGGCTATTGATCATGACTCAACCTATTTGACATTTTGACCCATCTCACTCCATTGCTATTGATATGTATGATTGACCAAGAGCCATCGATCTTTCCCTTGACTTGTCAACCTTATCTGAGTTAGTGCCACTTGGTAGTCTTGCATTTGCCTTCAAGATCCATTGTCAGTCTATATGTTTTATGTGATTATGCCATGTGGTGTCTTTTTAAGCTCCTTGACCTTTTAACTCATCTCGCTCAGTCGATCTCCCTTGGTACAAATGAGTGTCAATTGTTGGATCTACTTTAGTTTAAAAATAAATGGATATTTCACAAGGCTAAAATTAATGTTTACACTCCCATCATTTGACATCAGTGCAGATGTATTTGACATCCCATAGATCATCAAATTTAAGCTCTAATGGATTCTTGCAGTGGATTAAATTTGACATTTACATGAATGTATCCCATTATTTGACCAACTTTGAAGATTTATATCTTGAAGCACAAAAATCATGGAGGGACCAAATTTACTGGAGATGTTCCTGATATTAAAAGGATTATGCTCACTTGATCTACTAGTTCTAGGAGCTTTCTAAGCAAAATTATAAAATTCATAAGTGGACTAATCTATTTAATAATGCATGGCATCAATGTATCTATCATAGAAAATAATCTCAAACTACCTTAAAAGTCAACTTTAGGCTAGCATAACTTTTGATGTGCTTCATCAGATAACCTAAAAATTGGTGCATATGTACTAGGCATAAAAATGAATAAACCCATGTGACCATTTTCTCCTAAAATTATCACATGTGTGAGATATGACCTCATCAATATCTTCACTTGGATATATTTAACTCCTTGTAAATTTGGCTAAGTATACAAACTTAGCAAATTATGCCTGAGAGGCCAACTTTGGGTCTTCATATCTTTTACTGTGCTGAGACACATGACCTAAAACTTGGTACATAGAAACTAGGTACTAATGTGAATAGACCCATATGATAAATTCTCCCTAACGTGTCCACATGTGGTAATGGTAACGTCAGCAAACTACTTGCTCAAACATTCTATCACTAGCCCTAAAATGTCTAGATGAACACAATAAAGAATTGGATGGATTCCATGCATTTACATTCTCATTATAACCACTCTTAACACTCCATAGGGTCCCTAAAACTATATACCTACCCCCTTACAAATTATCAATTTATACTTTAAGGGAACTTAAAGTGTTTCAAAATCTTTGTGGGTAAAATGAGATCCTTAGACCACTCATTCCATCCAAAACTTGGTTCATCTACTCATCCATTACCAACCTAGTTCATTTGGGCATAATATTGGTATGTGGGTCAAAAATGGCAAACATTTCTAGTGACTCATATGGAAGCATGCCTACTATGCTTGAGAACCTAGACCAATTTGCCTTGTCTCGTCCATTGGGCATAGAGTCATCTGCCTTTGCAACTGAGCTAGTCATGAAGATGATACAAGGATACCCCTCTAGAACTTCCTCTTGAGGTAATAAGGAAAACACAAAATAAAGTGATCAAAGCACTTTAGAAAAGGAAACAAAAGAATAGAAAGGAAATGTGCACAAGGCACTTAAAGGAAAGCATAAAATCTACCTACCCTAATCTAACTAGTCATAATAAAACCTATACAAAGCCATTGACTAGTTGTACAAAATAGTTACCCTTCCTCACTAATTTGATATACTTTACAAGATTTATGGAAGCCAACCAAATATGGAGGAGTGGATAATGAACATATTGATGATACACTTCTCATAGGAAAAGAACAAAAATAAACTTACCCACCTAATCTAATTAACTGGCCATACAAGCATCATGGAATGAATGGAAAAGCTAACCTTGCTCTTTTTAAATCTCAAATTCATGATCTGAATTAAGCACAACATGTGATGTTTCCTATTTATCATCTTCTAGTTGGGCTAGGTACCTAATAAGACATACTTTTGTCAATACAAATATTGAGTAATCAGATTTTACCTCATTCCAATACTTTGTTGCTCCATCATTATGCTCTTTAAGCACAATCAGATCATAGTCTTATTGAGGCACATGCTCATATTGAAATATTTATTCGTCCTCAAGGTTCTCCTCCATCACACAAGGTGGTGGTCCTTTAAGCCATATTTCTTGAGCACTCAAGATGTCCTCTTCATCAACCTCACTCAAGATTTTATATTGTTCCTCAACTACAAATGAGGGTTGATTTGAACATCCAAGGTCCAAAAAGACACCTTTGTCTTTCTCAAGGTCTAATTTCCCTTCCTCTAAATCCAATCCATCAAGTATATCTTCATTTGATAACTTACCCTGAAGTGAACCATCCTCTTCTTCTTGGTTTTGATCCTCTTATTGATCTATGTAGAATGGACCTTTAATAGTCCATTTAAGGTCTAATCTATTTTCAACTTGAGGATTGCCTTCATCAAGATCTAACTCATTAGTGTCAAATCCATGCCAATAAGGTTGGTCTAAACCTAATTCTTTCCCTTATAAATGAAGTGGGTTGCCTATTATGATATCCTCATCATAGACACTTAAATTATCCTCTTCAAGTTCACTTATGACTGCAAGCTCCTCCTCTATCCTTTTTAGAATAGGTTCCTTCTCTAAGAAGGAGATGGTAGGAGGGTGCATAATTTCATCTGGCTTGTAGCTTATAAAAACATCCTTCCATTTAGGGACTTTGAATGGTCTCTTTGGTGGTTCTTAAATTGGTGCCTCCTTCCTTTTATATATGCCTTCCTTGACTTATTCCCATGAGGGTAATGTGTAATAAATGGCCACCTTTTCTTGATTTTAATTATCTTCCTCTTTCTTCATCTTCAACTCTAATTCCTTGATTTGTCTATCTATATTATCTTTGAAAATCCTCTCTTTAAGGTGGTAAGTGGTTTCATGAAGATTAGGAACACAAGAAGGTAGGTATGAGATATAAGAGGATTCTTGAAGAAGATAAGTGGAATCTTGGATCTCAATAATAGGCTACTCCATAACAGTCTCCTTCTTTCTCTAAAATATCTCTTGGATCAAAATCCAAGAAGGGAAGGTCTAAGGAACACATGAATAACTTAGAAAATAATAGGGTTCACTTGGAGTGGTCTTTTGAGGAAGAATGGGTGGCATATATAAGGTTTGGGTGGCGTATATGAAGATACATCAAGTCGATGGAGTGGGACTTTCTACTCTTCAAGGCTTCTTAGCTTATCCTCAATGCTTTGGATGTAACCACTCACATTCAACATCTCACTTGAGAGGTTATTCCTATTTTCTCTCTTAATAGGTGCCCATTCCTCCTTCATTTTTTGTAATGCACCTCTTATGTCATGAAGAATATGCTTAAGGATATCTTGGTCATATCCCCTCTATGTATTAAGTCTTGTCATGTACTTTTGATAGCCTAAGAGAATTTTCTTCTAACTTAAAATGGATTAGTTTGGAGAGAAACTAAGGACATTTTAAGCCTAAAATGGTTTCTCATAAGAATCTTGAGAACCACTTGGGGTGAAGCCATAAACATTGATAACTTAATATGAAAGGTGTTGAGGCAAAGAATAAGCATTCTAATCAAAATATGATTGATTATACATACCAAATAATGATGATTATGAACTTAGACTACTTAAACTGGTTGATACATGCTCAAAGTCACCATTGATGTTTGTATAATGCCTCTAAAGGTTGATATATAAAAGAACAACACCAAAAATACTCCCACTGCTTTAGACCTTAGTCCCACCAGGCATGCCAAAATTTTTACCAACTAAAATTACACCTTAAATCAGAAGGAGATTATTCATGCCCTCTTACAAGAAATTTATTCTAAAATAGAAACAACCCCAAGCTTTAGGTCACCTATAATGGGGTTGAACCTCAAAAATAGGTCATCTTCCTCTTTGATGCTCACCTAAAACTAATGATAAACTAATTCTTCACAGGGAAAGGGGTTAGATAAATAAAAGGGATCCTAAAAATATAACCAAGTGATGCACCAAATAAAAATAGGGAATACCCATAAGCTTAAAACCACATTAGATCTGCAAAGGATAATACTAGCTCACACAAACTCAAGATCAATTTGATTGCATAAGTGTTTCATGAAAGAGGTTCAGGAAGTAATGAATGTAAAAAAAGAGAAGTTCTAAGACTCATTGAAAGCTCACATTAAAGGTAGAAAGAACACTAATCCAAACCTATAAACAACATTGAAAACTACTGTAAACAAGGTTAGAAAGAAGGACCATGGACTAGGAAGATTCTCCTTCACACAATGCCATAGTGCACAACTCACCAAACATAGATTCAAAGTAGAATATAGGTAAAGAAATCCTATATTGAATCAAAATATATTTCTTAAAAATGTTTGATAGGGTCAACCCTAATCAAGATGAGTATATTTTGCAATATCTCATAGAGTGTCCCTGCTCCTCAAAATCAAGAGTCCTTGTGAGAATTCAAGAGAAAGAGAGAGCTTTACAATGGAAATAATGGGTAATATATAGAAGGGGAAGAGAGAGAAAATGGGGTAGCATGTTAAATGAGTTGTCACCTTTTTTTCCAATCAGGACTAATCCATCATCAATCAATTATCCTATATTTTCTCTAATAGTCTTCAAGTTATTCTCATTGGTTGAGAGATCCACTAGAAGACAAGCACTTGTTTTACATGATGAGTCATGATTATTTCAATGAGAAAATATCTCTAAAGGCTCTGATTAGCATTGAATATTATAACTACCTCTCCAACTAACAAATTCTCCTTTGTTTTGATTTTGCATTGCACCCTCTACTTGGTCTCATTATGAAGATAAAAATCCTCATGTTCATGGGTCTGATAGAGCCATGCCTAATTCTACTTGAGTGGTGGTTTGTACCTACTTGTTGAGGATGGGGTTGTTTTAGAAGATAAGACAATCTTCCATATCTTGTTTATATTTGCACCTAATCCAACTTAGACATATATTAATTATAGATTGAAAACTAATCTAAATTATTGGTTTTCATATAGCTGTTATATTGATAAAAACTTATAGGCTATATAGCTTGGATCTTAAACTATATTTAGGTTTAAATAAACTTATTCTGCCTTTGAACCTTGTGAAAACTGAGAGCTCTATATATGCATAGGTCTTACTTTGACAACCAGCCTTCAACCTTCAATCTATATATTAGGTCCAAAAGACCTATTCTATCTTTGTGACTCTCTAATGGTGGATCTTGATCCTTTAAATGTCCATCTGGTTTAACCCAGATCATGTTTAGACTCAGTTCATTTGTTTTTTACATTGTTCAAGTTGAAGATTACCCTATCCACCTTCATCAAAATGTCTTGGGCTCGATACTTTGCTTATTGTTTGTTGATCATGACTCAGCCTATTTGAAATTTTGACCCATCTCACTCCATTTATCTTGATCTATAAAATTGAGCAAGATCCATCAATCTTACCCTTTACTTGTTAACCTTATATGAGTTGGTGCCACTTGGTAGTCTTGCATTTACCTCTAAGTTCCATTTTCAAACTATCTACTTTATAAACGTATGCCACATGGTGGCTTCTCGAGCTCCTTGACCTTTTTACTCATCTTTATCCATTGATCTCCCTTGGTATGAATGAACACCAATCATTGGATCTTCTTTAGTTTGAAAATAAATAGCTATTTCATAAGGCTAAAATTGGCATTCACACTTATGTCATTTGACGTCTGTGTGGACATATTTGACATCTCATAGACCATTAAATTTAAACTCCAATGGATTTTTATAGTGGCTTAAATTTGACATATATGTGAATGTATATCATTATTTGACCAGCTTGATTATTTATATCTTGAAGCACAAAAATCATGGAGGGACTAAATTTACTAGAGATGTTCTTGATATTAACAAGATTGTGCCCACTTGATCCACTAGTTCTGAAAGCTTTCTAAGTAAACTCATAAAATGCACAAGTGGATCAATTTATTCAATAATGCATGATGTTTTCATAGCTATCATAAAAAATAGTCTTAAACTACTTTGGACGTCAACTTTTAGTTGGCATAACTTTTGATGTGCTTTGTTGGATAACCTGAAACTTGGCACATATGTATTAGGAATAAAAATTAACATACCCATGTGACCATTTTATCTTGAAATTATTACACATGTGAGATATGACCTCATAAATATACTCACTTGGATCTATTTAGCTCCTTGCAAATTTGATTATGGGAACTTAGCAAATTCTACCTGAGAGGCCAAATTTGGGTCTTCATATCTTTTGTTGTGCTAAGATGCATGACCTAAAACTTGGCACATAGTAACTAGGTACTAATGTGAATAGACCCATATGATCAATTCTCCCTAACTTTTCCACATGTAGTAATGGTAGTTTTATCAAACTAGCTACTCATAAATTCTACCACTAGCCCCAAAATGTCTAGATGAACATAATGAAGAACCAGATGGATGCCACGCATTTACATACTCATTTCAAGAACTCTTAACACTCCATAGGGTCCCTATAAATCTATACCTACCACCTTAAAAATTGTAAATTTACACTTTAAGGGAACTTAAAGTGTTTCAAAAGCTTTGTGGGTAAAATGAGATCTTTGGACCACTCATTCCATCCAAAACTTCGTTCATCTACTCATCCATTAGTAACCTAGTTCACCTGGGCACAATCTTGGTATGTGGATCAAAATTGGCCAATAATTACTTTTACCTATCAATTAAAATTTACCCCTTTGAAATATAACATTGCACAAACCATGTACATCATATTTATGTTCATCTGCTCAACCACTCCATTATATTGAGGGTGTAAGGGACTATGAGATGATGCTTAATCCCATTTTTCTTGAGATAGGTTTTGAACACCTTCGATATGAGTACACCACCATTGTTAGTCCTAAGTGTACCAATGTAAGATTGGAATTCATTTTCAACCATTATTCAAAACTTTTGAAAAAAATTGAAGGCTTATAAAAAAAATCTTTAAAAAGTATATCCAAGTCATTTTGTTGAAGTGATCAATGAATAACATGAAGTGCTTGTGACCACCAAAGAAAAGAATTTAAAAATAACACAAATCAGAGTGAACCAACTAAAATTTTCTTTCAAATTTCTATTTTAACATTTGAAGTGGTTCCTTTTCATGTTTGGCCAATATGTAGTATTCATACTTTTTAATATTCTTGGGCAGTGTTGGCAATCCTACAATACCATTCTTATATATTGTGTAAATATTTTCATAGTGAGTATGCCCAAATATGGCAAGCTAGAAAAGACTTGTTGACATTCCTTCTTCAGTGAAGTGAGAAAAAATCTTTGAACTAAGTGCTCACCCCTGAGTTTTAGAAATTTACCTTCTTCATATCTAGTTATAAAAACTGTACAATGGCCTTTTTATCAAATGAGAACTTAATAAAACAATATTTATTTTTAACTAAGGAAGGTGTAACACATTTTAAAGAATGAAGTCTATAATTCCTAGTGACTTGAATCGAATTGAACCTTCGACATGAGGTTGTGGACTTGTTTTATCTATGAAATATACTAGACCATAACTTTCTTCATGAAACTCATAAAAGAATTCCCTTCAAAAAGTCATGTTTTGTATGGCACTAGTGTTTAAAACCCAATTAGAAATCACTGTGACATTATTCACTTTATCTAAGATGGAAATCACACATTCACTTGAAATTTGAGTTGAATCTAGTTTTAATTTTATTTTATCTTCCTTTTCTACTTTTTTTTTATGATAGGTTCAATTTTTTTCCCATTACATTTTGTATTCATCTGGTCTCATGATGCCCTTTCATTTCACAACATTTGTAAAACTAATGTTGTCTTTCATTTTATTTTTCTTTATTTTGACTATTATTTTTTCCATATTTTCCATCTTTCCCTTTGTTTTCTACTTTGCCTTTGTAATTTCTCTCATTCTTGGAAAAATTGCACTTTTGATTAGCATAGCAAATACTTTCTCTTGTGGACTCAATATTTCTTCCAAACATTTTTTCTCTCTTGACCATATTTTCAATTAGTTGATCAAAAGTGAGTCTTCAATAGATTTATTTCATGCAAATACTTCAAGTAGGTTGAGTATATATACATCAATTTTTATAGTATAATCATCAACATAATGTTTGATAGCATAGATTTTTGAATCCAAACTTATGACATCATTATTTTTCAACCCAAAATTGAATAATTTTAACTACAAGTGTATGAAATCAAATTATAATTTAGAATCATATAATTAATTTAATTTACAAAGTTCTTCCCAAGGAGTTTTTTACCCATGAATGTGATGAGAAACCTCACCATCAACTAAGACACGTACCAAGGCCAACGATTTTTAATTATTATGCTTCCAGAATGGTATTTCCTTTGTTTCTTTATGTTTAGTAGGCTGTGTATCCCTATCACAAATTTTAAACCATAAGTCATTGAATATGAGTGTATTTTCCACCTATATTGACCATTCTAAATAGGTGTCTTTCCTGATTAGTGTTATGTCACCAATAATTTTGATTGAATGCATTTTTGTTCTTTAGAGAGATGGAATGGTTCCTTATCACTCTAAAAAGGTTCCCTTTTTCAAATATCACTTGACAAATATACCAAACCTATTTATATGCTCATCATTATTATATACCCAAAAAAAAATTGAAAGAAACTTGTATTTCTATATACACAGCAGTGCATGAAATCGATGTTATAACATGTGAGAGAATAATGGCACATGGTACCTAGGTAGTAGGTGAAAATAATTAATTTTGTCTATGACACCCACTTATTGATAATTCTTTTATGTTGGCATAAAAATCCTATATATTTAGAGTATTCTTGTAGTTTATATTTAAATCTAGTGATAGTCACGAATGGGTAATTAAGGGAATGGAAATTTTTTTTTAAATATCTTATTTCTCCCTAGTAACGTATAGGGACAATGCCACAAATGTCATTGTTATAACTATACTAATATATAAGTACAATAATCTAATTTTGATTACATTAATCATAAAAATAAACCAAAATCACCATTAATACTGAATGTTGCACCTTTCTTTTGTTGTCATAATTTGCTCGATTTTGAAAGAAAGAATTACTTTTGGTAAAGTATTGGTTTACAAAATGACTTATTATTTTAATAAGTGAAAATTAATAACAAAATCACCTATTTTTAAAATTCCTCTGATAATTTTTATATTATTTTAAATGAGATAAAAAAATCATAAATTTTTAAAAGATTTAAACTTATCTCTTGGCTTTTACTTACATAATGGCACCAAGACTATGTGAAAAAATGTGTAGTCCTTAGAAAAATATGGCCTAAAATAATGAAATGTAATCCAATGTGATCAAATGTAGATAATTTATAACAAGGCATAGTTAAATATAGCTAAATTAAGACAATTCACAGTCCAAAACAACTAATCTAAGATAAATTGCAATCAAAACACCCTCCTTATACCACCATGCAAGTATTCAATACGTTTGAATAGAAAATAAATAGCCAAAATTAAACATAGATATAACTCAAGTGTATAAAATTTAATTTAAGATGCCAAAAGAGGAATAAACTAAAATTTGAGATAGGACCCTGTTGTCATGCAGCCCAAAATACCTCCTAAACAACTGATATGTAGGTCTGAAACAACCAAAGAAAATTCCAATAGTATGTAAGATGTCCCAATAACCTAAGCATAGTCTCATATAGCTAAAAATATTATTTGAAATGAATTTTGATTAGCTATAAATTAAATTTCTAGTAATTAAGGATGAATGCAGGGGGGAAATGATTACAAAGCTTATACTATGATACAAATTTTAGGTCAAGAATAATGAAATGAAACAAATAAAAAATTGGTATAATCAAAAGGTATATTTTCATTAAATAAATTAATATAGATTACAATATTTATAGACAAAATATGGTTATTCATTTCATCTTCCATGAAGACTATTCAACTTCTTACATAGACTATCCATCTAGCACTATAAGACAAAATTTATCTAAAAATAATACCTAGGATTATTTAATATTATTTACAATGATATTACACATAAAAAACCAAAAGAGAGGAATTCAAAGATACAATATGGAATATCTAAAAATAAATTAGGGATGCATCCACCTTCTTTGCATATTCCCTTAGCTAGTTACTTTTGACCCCAAAAAATGGAGCTAGATGACTTGGAGAAGTAACTCACTAAATCTTCTACCAAATATGATGTTAGTACATATCCATCATGATATTAGTATAATAAATGTTTGGACATGGGTGATGAATATATGGAAAATAAGTTTAGAGATAGGCCACCATCAATAATATGGATGAAAATGGCACATTGTTGAGCCACTGATTGGAGAAAATAGAGATTGCCACCACAAAGTATGAGGCTTATCTAAAGACTTTCAGTGTTCAACTTGTTCCTTGTGAAATTCTTAAAATTATTGTAAATAACACCACACTTGATCACAAACTACAATTGACTAAGACATGTTTTCTTAATTGGGTTGTATTCCAAAAGACACTAATTGAAAAGTACAAATTTCTTGTCTTAGGAGTGGTATAGGTCATATAATAATTTCTTTAAGGATTTTGTATAACTATCTTATAAATACAGTAGGGTGAGTAAAATAGGGATTGTTACACCCTTAACCTATAGTGTGTCTAGAGATATGTATGGCCAACTTATGGCTTACATCACATTATCTTGGCATATTTCTTTATGTTATTATATTGTTAGTAGGGTGTTGGCATGAAAATTTTTCAAGGGGAAATTATCATACTCACATCAACAGCATAGGGAACAAAGTCCCTATCATATTATAAGGTGGAAATACCTTTATTTAAATCTTAAAAGCTACTAAAAATAAAATATTTGCAATCATAATTTGTAACTCATGGAGTAGTACTTTTAACCTAAAAATATATTTTTAGAAAGGAATATGTAGAGAGAGAATGAAAGAAATTAAAATTTTGTAGATGATAAATTCAACAAGTTGAACATTGAAACTTAACAAAAGTATCAGAGGGAAAATTAACATTAAGTGGGAAATCTCTCTCATTCAATGGGTTGTAAAGATGTTCACATTATATAAAATATGAAACATACATATGAAAAATTAACTAGCCCTAATAACAGAGATGAATAACCCTCTGTATTTTCTACAAAAAAAATAAATATATCAATTTTATTACCATCAAGATTTTAATTATATTTAAAATATAAATCACAATTTCAAATAGAAATCTGTAACCTAATTCTTAATCTTAACAATTTAAAAATGATATAAATAGCAATGAGGATCAAATACATTAAATTAAGTAAAAATACATAATCCAAAAGGGATCACTAACACAAAGTTTAGAAATACCTCTTTGTAGTGATCTTTTCAAAGTAAAATATCTAATCTACCTTTATAAATATTTACACAAAATATCTCTATTCAGAACACTTATTATGAGGGCCTAACTTGTATTTATAGGCCAAAATAGGAGGTTATAATGCAAAACCACATTTTTTGCCTTTTTATAGAGTTGTAAAAACATCAATGAAAAATTACAACTTGAAAGGGTGTAAAAGTGTTTTGAGCACTTGACACCACTTGAAAAATCATTTGGTATTTTACACTTCTTACAAAAGTACACCATCAATTTACACAACTTTAAAAATCAAGTTGGTAGAATTATAATATACACAATTTGTAAAAGTGACAACATACATTTACAAGGGGAAATACAATGCGACAATATAAGTTAGGTGTAAAAATAAATATGAGAAGAAAACATTGAAATGTTGAAAACAACTTCAATCATTTTTCTAATTTATTGACAATTCTTTCTCTTTTCAAAAAGTCATCAAATCTTAGGAGAAACACCTTTATCAAATCTTCATCCATCCATATACCTATATGCAATATCCATCGAACAGTTTAATTATTTCATCTCGTAAAACTTTTTTTGGAGTATGTTTACCTTGAAGTCAATATTATCAGGATCAACTTAGTATCTGGCCAATTTATGAAGTTTCTCATGATCAAATGTAGATATGGTATTGAAAACTCAAAGAATGTGCTTTTTAAATTCTTTGATAATAGTTTCAACTGAAATAAGATTTTCACCCTGATATATGTGTAAACACTATAATTTTGTATACTATCTATGATTTATTAGACATCAAAGGTCTTTATTATTATCTTAATATCCTAAATATCCCTATCTTAAAGTTTAATTTATTTACCATTAACCACCCAGTAATTTACTTTTAAAAAATACCTTTTCACCTCCCTAACCACCTAAATTTATTTGTAACCTAGGGAATCCTAACATGTTAACCACCTTACCCATGTATAACCTTGTCCCCAAAAACCTCATGCTCATAAACCCAAATTTACCCATGACTGAAACAAACCAACATGGATAAAATCATCAACTACCATATTGGATGAATCATTATTGATTCTCCCCTAATTGGCATCAATTCTTTGGATTGGCATTGATCCATTTATACCCAGCCAACCCTTTATCTCAAGGACCAAAAGCTCTGAACCTTGAAACACTACTTAGATTTCTAGGATAATTTGGAAGACTGTAATACCACTCTATTGAAATTCTATTATATACCATCTACATCCATCATCATGAGCCTAAAGGACTACCTACATTTATGAGAAAGCGTTCATTCTACTTGCAAATAGGTTCAAAGTAAGTACTTGTCTTGTTTATTTCATTTCTAATTAGTTTATTTGATTCTATCTACTTATCCGACCCTTAGAATATAACCTATACCCCTCTCTATCTTTTTAGTATCCTTTGTCATCTTTTGAGTCTCTATTTTTAATTAAGTGTAGTTTCAGATAAAATTGATGCCAACTCATTCTGAATCAGCACTGATCCTACAAGATCAAAACTGATCCAATGCACTTACTTTTTAAAACTTGGTCCTTTAATCAAAACCCCTATCTTTAATTCATGTTGATTTTCTATCCTTTTAATAATGGCCTTATTATGTAGATGACTCTGCCTAGCATTGTCTACAATGTCATTAATATCATTGATTTTCCTATAGTATCCCAACCCATTTTCATTAATTAGAGTGACATAGCCTTTGAGTTATCATTTTATTTCATTATTTTCTCTCCCTCAATTGAAGCCAATTCTAGCCAACTTGATGTTATATAAGAGGATGTGAATACTGTTACAGCTTATTAGGATGAATACTTTGCTTACATTGATATCTTAAATGAAGATTAAAATCATAATCATTAGTGTTATCACATCTTTATATTTTATAATTTTAAGTGTTTTTTTTTCATTTAATTGTGAAAATAGTTAGATGGCATCCATTTGAGGAAGTTTACAACTTCCTAGGATTGATTCCTAACCAAGCAACTCACCCATTTGTCTATTAATCTATTTTTGGCTAAGTGGTTCATTTATGTGTAGATTATTCTTCCAAGTGAAAAATAAGTTTCCTCTGTCACTAGATTCAAGCGGTGTGCAAACATTTTCATCTCTCCAGGTATTATTCATAAACCCTAATTTTCATTGAGTCTTTAATAAGTTGATTAAATTAAAATATAAAATAAAAAACTACTATAACATTTTAGCACACCCAATGGAACCCCCTAAGGTCTCATTTTTCTTATTATAATTCATTTATAAAGTTATTCATTCATTTTTTTCTCTTGATTATTGTCTTCATTCAAAAGGAAAATCAAAAATTATTTTTAATTTTTTTTTAAAGGTTAAAATAATTGCATCCATTTTTTCTTGCTTAATTAATTTATAGAGAATAATCTAGGTGGGTTAAATTATCATAAAAATCACTTCTTTCACACACATACCAAACCATTTAAATAATAAATTCATCAAACATTGACATAAAGGAATTGATTAGGATTTCATCGGCTAGTGGTAACATTCATCCTAGCTATTCTACTTAGATTTTATCACCAAGGGGAGAACTAACTTAGTATGTTGACTCAGTATAAACCCTATTTATTCAATATATACTGGTTAAGCACCTGACACCCTTATATTATGGTGTGTGAAGTGAGGGGTGGGCCCTAGTAGCAAGCCAAGTATCAATTCTAGTATAGAGATCTTTTTGAGCCTAAACAAACTTGGAACCATCTCTAGATTGTCATTTCTTAGGACCTTTGGTAAATTTTTTCCTTATTATACTTTTAAGTTAATTTCATAAAAAGTAAAATCTCTTTAGGAATGTCTTGTAGTGTTTGTGTCGTTCTTTCACTAAATATGAGATAATCAAAAATGGCTATTGTGTGATTTTTTTCTCATTTCTTGATTTTATTCATCACTACATGGTTTTGATGTGACATCAGTCACTAAAGAAAACTAAACCCCTAGTTTCATACTTGTCTATGGAGAACTCTCCTAGCCCTCCTACCTCCACTGATTCCATAGGAAAGGGTATTCCCTAATATTATACTTAGGGTCATCCTAAATTTTTCACCATATTAGATAGCAATCCAATCATTCTTAACTATTACCTCAGCTCCCAAGCTATATGCATTCCACTTTTCCCCCCATACATAGATTTAGATGAATGTTTATGGCATGCCTCTAGAGGAAGGTGAATGGTTTACTGCAACTATGGTGTCCTCCCACAACAATCCTCTCATGAAAAGTTTTGATATTAACACTACACAACCTTTTATCAACCCACCTCTAGTGATGTCTAGTGGTCCATCCCCAACTAGTACTCAAGATCAAAATATCACTGCACCTCAACCTATGTCTACTCCACTTCTTACCATGGTACCTCAGAATGTAGTTATGTCAATCCTAACAAACCTTCCACCCATCCAAACTAGTGTACCTTTGAATCCTCAAACTCAACCTTTATAATAATTCCATGTAAATCAACCTCCTTAGCAATATATCCCATTGATAACCCAATACATATCCCCTTTGTAACTTCTTGGGTCTACTTATATACCCTTGCAAGCCCCATAATATGTGGTGGAATCCCAACCAATCATAACCACCTCAGTCAATTATCCTTTATCCCAACCCTTTTCCACTCAATTTTCTACTTATCAAGACCCACAACAAAATATCTTGGGGGGTATACCTCAATACAATACACAACTAGGCCTTATGAATAGGATGGCCAATTTGGATGCCTCTACCCTTAGGTAAAAAAATATGCTCACTTACGATTAAATCTATAACAAACCTATTAACTCAACTATCCCCATTAGATCTTACCCTTCATAGTGGGAGCTTCTAAAATTTACCAAATTTCAAAATAAGTAGGATCATCAACAACACCTTCAAGCATTTAGACATGTTTGGTATTTTATATCTCACAATGATGGGCTTCTCCTCAGGACCTTTCCCATGACATAAATGGACCTACCTTAGATTTATATATTTTGATTCCTTATAATTCCCTATTCTCTTTTGAGTAGCTAGCTCAAATATGTTTAGAGCACTTTTCTATCAACATTGTAAGAAAAGTGACTATTATCAACCTCTATGCCATCAGACACTTTGATGATGAATCTATCATTGATTTCATGTCTAGATGCAGGAGTCTCATAAACAAACTCACCTTTTCCCTTCTACAACCTGAACTAATTGAATTATTTGTGAGATCATGTGTTAAACATATCTCATTGATGTTATAGGTACAATCCTTCAAAACCTTTGACAAGGCCTTTTCGATGGCTTGCAAACTATAAATTAGAGCCTTAGAAGAATGGAAACTGAAATTGCATAGTAAAAACTTCAAACTTGATCCCTCTAAAGGGACTAACAATAATAAAATCAAAGGAGCAACTAATATCATAGTCATAAAATCAGCACCACCATAAATAAAAAGTCAAACTAAGCCCTCTACCTCTCAAGCACAATCCCAAAAACCATTAACACATTTTCTTCCATGATAGTATACACATTTAGGAGAGTCTTACACTTTTATATTAGACATGATCTTAAAGGAATCTCTCATTAAACTTCCTCCAATGAGATCTCTTGATGACACCTGCCCTAAGCCTAGCTGGTTTAAGGAAAATGAATTTTGCAATTTCCACTGTGTAATCGGTCATGACATCAATAAGTGTCACTATTTCAAGGTTTTAGTATAAAACCTTAGTGATCAATGGGAATTAAAAATAAATAACCCTAATGTACCCCCTAATCAATCTATAGATATCTTTAGGTAGTCATTCCCTAACCATGCTTCTACGTCTAATTCCATGCAGCCTAATTCAGGATCCACCTCAGACCATAAAACCCATATGATCAGTTTAATCCACAATCAAATTCTACCTAAATAAGTTGGTAGTACTTATATCCTTGATCTCCTTATAGGATTTGCCTTCGAACCATCTAAATTAAGTGAAGTTATCCCAAAAACTTCCTCAATATTTCTAGATCTCATTATTTGGGATCCACTTAAGGATATAGTATCTGAAAATAGTCAGGATGATCAACAAGAAATAGAGGAAAAGATTATCAAGGAAAAATCTTGCTTAGATATTCCACAAGATGTGCATACCTTTCCTCATATCATCTCAATAGATACATGTGGCATACCCATCCCCTCTATCTTACTACCCCATGAAGAAATTGTTACGTTATCATAAACCAACTTAAGATCAGGTCCCCTCATAACTCAAGAAGTGCTCAATCTTAGAGAAATTAAGTGAAAGGCTATAAGTGTCAAAAATAAAAACCTCAAGGCATCATGAGGAAAATCCTTACATCATCCTTCCATTAGGATTGAACTCCCTAAAGAGGATATCCCTATTACTCCTGATCAGGTTTGAAAATGGAAGGCACCATTTCCACTGATTCAAATAAAAGAATCTATAGTGGGACCCCATATTTTAGCAAGACTAAAATCCACCATCATAGAATCCTCTACTAGAGAGCATGTATCATCACAAAGGGATCTTCCCACCATGATAATTCCAATACATAACCCTTTAAACCCCTTTTATCCACAAGGTTTAGGTGTAAGGGCTTATCTTAAGAACAAAGTACCTATTGTAAGGAACATTCAAATAACCAATTTGAAAGATCAAGTTTATAAGTCAAAACAACATCCCTACCAATACCTCAAAGAATAGAAAAACCTAGATAGGATCCATTTAAGGGGTCTTATTCTAAGATCCTACATCAATTTCTCCAAACATCCCTTATCACTCTACCACCCATAAAATACATTAACCCTCATATTTAGAGACCAGTGTGGTATCAATAAAATAAGAAGTGTACATATCATTGCATAGCAGGTCATGATATGAAAAGTTGTAATGTGCTAAAATTTATGATCTCAAACTTATTAGAAAAAGACAATCTTTAAATGGAACAGTTAGACCATGACCATCCCCATAGTAAAAATACTAGGGTCATATCTACCTCAAGAACTAGTATACTACCAATAGTATCAAAATAAGCTAGAATAAAAGATAAAACCTTTGATAGAGCTCAATATCAACCCCTTCTAAACCCTCTAAATTTGGATGAGTATAAGAACACAACAAATCTACCTTTATTTTAGATAGACATGATTCACATGGCTACACAATCCCAAACCTAGGGTCATAAGACCCATAATCATGATAAAACCAAAGTAACTATTATGTAAGCACTAACTCTCACCACAAATACTCCTATAAAACCCACTTCAAAACCTAAAATTTTTATTTTAGAGAAATTGAAAAACATTAATGCTTTAAAATTAATATAGATATCTATTCTAAAGTATCTTCATTATCTCTTGATCAAAATATCTTTATATGAAATCATCTAAAAATATCCATAGCATCACGATGCTATGATAAAATCCTTGTGGGCCATTGAGATACAAGCTGATGAACCCTAACCTCTATCAGCTTTCATCGCATCACTTCAAAATCCATTATCCATAACATTCTATGGTTCAAAAATATCACCATTATAGCTTGATGATTAGGATTCCTCATTATTTATCACTACCTAAATTGATCAAACTCAAATCAAATGAGTAATGATTGATAATGGTGTAATTATAAATATCATTTCCTCTCATGCATTTAAACAACTACAGTTACCTAAAACTTTTGTATCCTAATCCCTAGTTATTTTATAAGCATTCAATGATATTATTACCCCTACATTAGGAATATTCATCCTTCACATCCAAGTAGGCATACATATTCTTCCTAAATTACTTTACATAATAGAAGCAAAGTTTCAATACAAAATTCTATTAAGACATCCTTGGATATGCACTATGCATTACATCCCCTTCACCTTACACTGATGTATTAAATTTGAACATGAAGGTAATATCCATAATATCTTAGCCAATCTCCATCCATTTAAAACTTACAACCTCACCTTTCAAGCAAATGACATTTTAATTCCATTACAAAACACCACCCCATCATCATCTGATAAGGCATCCTCTAGTACAATAATCCTTGCATCAAGGATTGGTAAGGAGTCCATTGATTCCATATTTTAGTAGCTATCAATTATAAAATATCATTTATTGACACTCAATACTCTCCCCAATCCCTAAAAATATGGGCGTTAAGATAAACAACATGCATATTATCCTTATCTAGGATAAATTATTCCCTTTGGTCCACCTTTCCTCTGCACCCATTTGATCTATAGGGGAATCAACCATCCTTCTTTAGGTCTTGGTAACCAAACCCATGTTAAACCATTCACCTCAAACTTTTCATTCCTGGATAAACCCCACTTTTCAAAAACATACTTACAATGGTGTGCTTGGAAGGGTTTTACCATAGGATGCTACAAACAAGGCCCACACAAGGTTACGGTAGGATGTTTTAGGAAACCCCATGAAAAGCATGACCTTATTTTTAAAAAAAATCCCAAAACTACCTTATAAGTTACTATCCTTCCTATCCTTAAAGAGGACACACCATCCTCACCATTTAGCACCCCTTATTTAACAGATGACATCATATCCATTACCCCAAACAGTTTTTAGTCAATTCCATTACTATATAACCTCTCAACTATCACCATAATGGGGAAGTCAAAACCATCCCTTGATCTTACCCAAACATGAGAGGGAAAAATTTTCCCACCATCCCTATTCTTTAGTTTTAGGATGATGAGGTGATCTTAACTCATTTAGGTGTAGATAACTCCCATCTACTTAAATCTCTTCCATCTAAAACCTATAGTCTATTAAATGAGGCTACCATTGAAATTAGCATAGGATCTCATGAGACTCTATGAATTGTTAAGGTCATCAAATCTTTAGATACTCAGGATCACCAAGATTTCACTACATTTCTGACAAATCATAGTGAGGCATTTACTTGATCCTATAGTGACATGTTTGGTATCGACCCTGCTATTGTCATTCATAACATTGTCACAATTCCTAAATCCAAACCTATAAAACAAAATCTTATAAAAATGCATCTTCACATTATGATCTTAGCCAAGGAAGAGTTACATCATTTCTTATCTATTACCTTTATCTATCCTATTGATTACCCTTAATGGGTATCTAATATCATCCCTATCACAAAGCCCACAAAGGGACTACACTTTTATACTAACATTCGTGACCTTAATCTCACTTGTCTTAGGGATGATTTTTCTCTCCCTAATTTTGACCAATTAGTGGATTTAACAACTAAGAATGAAATGTTGTCACTTATAGGTGGTTTCTCTAGATATAATCAGATCATTATCTCACTGGAAGACCAACATAAGACTTCATGTATTATTCCATAGGGGACCTTCTGCTATCGAGTAATGACTTTCAGCCTAAAAACTTTAGGAGCCACCTAAAAAAGAACCATGAGTTATATCTTCCATGATATCATCCATAAAATTATTAAGGATTATGTGGATTATCTCCTTAGTAAGTCAAAATTATTAAAAAAACCCATCTTTCAGTCCTAAAAGGAATCTTTGCTCACTTAATCTAGTTTTGTGTTTGTCTAAATTCTAATAAACGCATTTTTGAAGTTTTGACGGGTAATATTTTGGGATTTATCATCTCTATTCAAGGGATAGAAGGCAACCCCTCTAAGATCATATCCATTTTATAAATTCCACCCCCATCTAACCTTAATCAACTCTGTAGTTTATAAGGTAAATTGAAATCTATTCGTTGTTTTATTTCTCAATTATCTTATCAATGTCAACCATTCCATCACCTCTTAAGGAAATATATTTATTTTAATTAGGACTCTAGTTGTTATGAGGCCTTCAATGCTCTTAAAATCTATCTTCTTTCACCACCAATTCTCATTCCCCTAAAATAATGGCAACTATTCTTATATATTTTTACTACAGATCATGCCTTAGGATCCATGCTTGCCCATAATGATGAACAACATAAAGAGCAATCATTTTACTATATCAGTCATATACTTATTGAATACAAGATGCACTATTCTCACATAGAGAAGTTATGCTTGGCTCTAGTCTTTGTAGCTTCCAAGCTTTACCATTATTTGTTCAATCACAAGACTTATGTGGTCACAAACACTGATCCCTTAAAGTTTATGCATTCAAAGCCTTATCAGAATTAGTGAATGGCCAGATGGCTCATGATTTTGGTAGAATTTAATCTATAATTTATACATTAAAAATTATTTAAAGGTCAAATAATTATTGATCATCTTATTTAGGTATGTATTGTTAATAATAAACTAGTTAATTATGAATTCTCAGATGAATCCATAACCTTCATATCTCAAACAGATCTGTAATATCAAATGACTCTATTCTTTTATGGATACAAATGTGAACATGGTAGAGGAGATGTAATTATCTTAATTCCTCTTGGAGGGACACCTATACCTCTATCTTTTGAGATTAATTTTGATTACACTAATAACATGGTAGAATATGAGGCTTTAATCATAGGTCTCCAAACATTTTTAGCCTTAGGTATTAAAACACTTAATATCTATGGTGATTCCCAGCTTGTTGTCAATCGAATTAAGGGAATATATTAATGTAAGAATGATACCCTTCAAAAATATAAGACCTTGATTAATCAGTTACTAGCTACTTTTGAGCATTATGCTATCCATACCACTCCTCAATCAACTAACAAGTTTATAGATACCATGGCTTATTTAGCCTTATTTATCCCATCTTCATCTCAAGAATCTAAGTTATTTATCCTCATCCACAAGATTAATTAACCTTCTTTTACCAAAACTAGTCTTCCTTCCACAGTGTGGAGGAAAATCCATTAGATCTATGGTATGCACAAATTTTTGATTGCCTATCAAGGGGGATTATTGCTCTGAATCTAACTAAAAATGGATAGCAACCTTTCCAACATTGTATCATGTATTTTTTCATACTAGGGGGTGTTCTCTATAAGCATGATTTTGATGATATCCTTATTCATTGTCTTCAAAATCATGAAGCTACCCTCACTATCAAAGAATCTCATGATGGGTCATGTGGTGGTCAATTTAGTGGTTGCACCATCGCTAAGAGAATCTTAAAATTGGTTTATTATTATCCCACTTTAAATCAATATTATTATGAGTATGTTAATAAATGTGTAAAGTGTCAACAACACGCCAATCTATCACATGTCCCTAGTCAAGCATTACAAGTGGTACAAGACGTTTAGTTGTTTTCTCAGTGGGGGATTGATCTTATAAGTCAGATTAATCCTAAATCTTCCCATCATCATAGATTTATCATTACCACCACTAAGTATTTTACTAAGTTTGTGGAGGCTATCCCCCTTATCTCAACCAAAGCAGACAAAATTGTGGAATTCATTAGTCAGCATATTATTTATCACTTTGGCATTCCTCATAAGATCATCACAGATAATAGAAAATATTTTAATAACAAAAAGATTCAATATCTCTATGATTCTTTTAAAATTAAGATAAGGTTTTCCTCACCTTACTATCCTCAATCTAACAGACAAGCCGAGGCATCTAATAAAACTCTTATCAAAATACTAATTAAAATCATTAATAAAGTAGGAAAAATTGGCATCTTCACGTTCCCTTGACCTTATGGGATTATAAAACTAGTATTTAAACCCCTATAGGTGTTACTCCCTAGTCTATGGTACTAAAGTTGTACTTCCTCTTGAGGTTTAGATTCCTTCCTTTTGCATCTCCCTTAAAGATATCACTTTTAAGGATGACTTCTGTCATGAATGATTAACCTAGCTTGAATTCTTGGATGAGCATCGATCAGATGCCCTTGACCATCTCCATGTATATCAAGAATGAATAAAATGTGCCTATAATAAGCATCTAAAATAATGTGAATTTAATGTTGGTGACCCTGTCATAAAACAAAATCAACATGTCACTAATATGGAAAAAATAAAATGAGGAAAATTTGCTCTAAAATAGCTCAGACCATATATTATCACCCATAAATATGGATTTGGGGCATATCGTTTGGCCTTTTTTTATAGAAAATTAGAATGAGAGCCTCTTAATGCATTGCATATGCATTCTTTCCACTATTAATAAGTCTTGATCACCTTGGTCCACCTAGTTTATTTTATTTTGGTTTGATTCAATAAAACCATATCCCTATTATTCTTATACCAAATAATGATGTATAGAGACATGTGGCTATCTAGCAGCATTGCCCATTTTAATCTTGAATATGAATACCCTAGCTCTATTCATAGCATGCTCTAATTGTATAAGCTTTGTCTATAATGGGAAGAAGCTCCAAACCATTATTTCCTAAAATCCCTCCCTATCCCTCCATTTTTAGAATAAGAGTATTATCTTTTGCAATGAAGCTTTGGGAAATTATTTTAGGATTCTTAAGGTCAATCCATAAAGAAATAAAATTAATAGGATCAAAATAAATGCAAATAAAAGCATCTACAAAACAAAAAATAGACTGATCCCTCGAAGGACAGCTATGAAAGCTTATATATATATATATATATATATATATATATATATATATATCAAAAGTGCAGACTACTCTCTCAAATGATAGATTCTCTGAAAATCATCTCTCAAAATATAGACCACTCCCTCGAAGGATGGTTATCAAACATAAAATATCCCAAGATAGTTTCTTGCATTGATCACTTTTCTTTAAATTAGTAGACTTTCTGCATTGATTAGTCTACATGGATTGGCACAAAAATATTCTAGGATTGACCTTAGTTTTGGGTATGCAAGATGAAATAATATTCTTCTTTAAAGAATCCACTTTCTATCAAAGTAAATCCTTATAAATTTCCATCTCAATAAGATCCTCAGCCTAGTCGACCTAAGGTTGTTAGGTTATTTATTAGCATTCAGTTAAGGATGCACATGCGTTCATTTCAAGAAAATTTATTGGGTTATGGTATGAGCCAATAATGAGAAATAAAACCTTTTACAAGTCAAATTTGTGATAATTAATTAATTTAAAGACAAATTTTCCATATATATCATAGAATATCATAATCTAGTAATCCAAAAGTCTATAAATCTCATAAAATGAAATTTGTAATCTATAATTCACATCCATAATAACCATAATACATAATCTAATCTAATCCACATACATAACAACATAATCATGATTTATAAGCATTTGAACATTCCATCAAACTTTAAATCCATAATCACATAGCATAAAATCTATAATCCATAATCAATAATCTAATGCACATATATAATATAACATAATCATAATCCATAAACATTTTCACATAAAATCCCATAATCCATAATCTAATTAAATACATAATCACATAATCAAAATCACATCCATAATAATTTAATCATGAACATTTTTCTAGAATAGTATCACACAAATCTATACATCAAATAATATAATTCGAATCCATAATAACATAATCATGATCCATAAACTTTTTATAATTTTATAACATTTAAATCGATAATCTAAACCCCTAAATAACATCACATAAAATCCATAAATCCATGATCTAATCACATCCATAATAACCATAATCCATAAACATTTTAATATAAATCCATAACATGTAAAAACCATGATCTATCACATCATTTAATAAGCTAAATACATAATCACATAAATCTAAAAGCAAGCATCCATGATAACTTAATCCATAAACATCTATAATATATAGATAAAATTCATATGAACATCACAACTCATAATCATGAATCTATATATAAAATGATCAAAGTATACATCATAAAATATCCATAAACAAGTTTGTGATTCCCTAGCCAATATAATAAATATAATAATAAAGATCTACTCAGTAAAATAAATCATGCTCAAATGAATACTCCCCAGAGCTCCACCACCACCTCTATTCCCATCCCATCTCCTCATCTATCTCCATCCCTCCTCTTATCCCTCCCATGGGATACACTCCCTATACTAACTGCCCCTATGTAGGTCCACGTGGGATCTACCCTATGTGGCTAAATGGATAACATAGCATGGAATCTCTAGATACAAATCTAAAATAATATGATCATAGTATCACATTTCCATTGCTAGTTCATTGTACCTATCTAGGCTCACTATCTGTGTTTTTCCTATGTTAGGCCCAACTACCCTTATAACCATCTACCCTAAAGCACTCAATCCCCCCTTCATAGACTATCCCTCTTTACTTGATAGTGATATCAATCCTCCACCACTATATCATGGCTCAGCTATAATGAGTTGAACTCCACCCATAGTGTATCTAATCTAGTCTACACAATGTCCCTCTCAATATGCATCATGGTAAGATCCCCCTGCACTATTACCACATGTCCCTATAGTGTGATACACTATCCCTACGTGTATCCCACTCAATGATGATCTCTAAAATATGTATCTCTTCCTCTCCCCCATACTTTCCCCTCCCCCCTCATCTCCCATCTCTTCTTCTCCTCCTTCATCCTCCTCAGCGTCCTCCATCTCCTCATTTGATCCCTCTTATCAAGTTTTCACCACCCTCTCCTACCTCATAGCCCACAATCTTTCCCACCATGCTAAGAATGTTGAAGTATATCCTGCATGTTCCACATTTGACCCTATTGCCTCCTCTTTTTTAGCCCCTACCAGAGATATTTATGGTGTTTAGCTCTAGGAGTACAAGCTCTATCTCATCCTATTTATATGTACACAAGGCCCATGGTATGTCTTTCACTAACCTAAACTATCACCATACCCATCTAAAATGGAAGTAATCCACGTACTCCATCCTCCATCCTATGACCCACCTCTCCCTCAAGATGTTTGAGAGCTCATCCTCTAATCTAGGCCATGCAAAAAATTTGAGATAGGGTCTCTAGATGATATCTCCATCTTGTAACCCCTCCAGGACCCCTTGATAGTACTCTAGGTCCTAGAAAATGCCATCTATGAAATTTTAAGCTAAATATACCTTTTATTATAGGAAGGTAATGTTTTAATTGGTCTTGTACCATTGTATCCATGGGGTACCAATGGGATGTACCACCCTGATGTGTTTATATGCTTAGCACTATAGAATTATGATCACATCCAATCTATACCTCCTTTGGGTCATCCACCCCCATAGCTCCTTATAAACATGTGCCAATAGTGTAAACGCTCAAGAAAACACTATCTTGTGCTCTAGTATATCAATAACCACACCTATAAGGCTCCATGGGAACCTACCTCTTAATAAGTCTAGGAGTGTGTAGTAGGAAATAACCACTAGCATCATAGTCAAAACACCCCTCCCCTCTACATCGGCCTCATATAGAGGCTCAAACATAAAACCACCAACAACAAAAGTGATATATGCAACATCCCCACCATATAAATGTGTCAGTGACACTCCATGTCCCCAACCATCCATAGGTAGTATTATTGCTCCTTGTACTAGAAGTCACAAAATTCTATATATATCCTCCTTCATGATGGTCATCTCCTCGTAGGTAGTCAAAAAATCCTAGTAGTCATAACCCATCACTCCAACAATGTGATAAGCAAGCTTGCATCTCAATGAATATGTTGATAGTGTCATACTATTTCCAGGCCCATGACCTCCAAGTATGCCCAATCATCATCACTAAGTTATTCTCGTAGTCATTCCAATAGAGGTGGTACTTGATCCTATATCTTTAGTACTGTCTGTGTCTATTACCATAATCCTTTATAAGCCTTAATTATCCTTAAAAATATACTTAGTCTAACCCTAGGTACTTTAATCTAGCCTTTCACTTTATTTTGTGAATCGACATCGATCCATTATAGATCAATGTTGTTTCATATATACTGATGCCATTTCATTTGAAATGATGTCGATTCCTAATGAAATGACATCGATTACTAGTTAATCATCCTTGATTCATGGGAATTGGTGTTGATTATTTAGCATCATACTACCCTACTCCTAACATCTACTCTCAATCCAAAAAATCCAAAAATTCAAAAAATATATATATATTAAAATAACAAAGCCTATCTCATCCTGGGATCATCATCGTCACCTCAAACTGTTACTGCTAGCCTCCATTTTTCCTCATGTCACAATCATCATTTGAATTTTCACTCATCATTTTGTTTCACATCATATAAAATGAGCCCTTTCCATGTTGGTTTTGCTTATATACCCAATTTTGGATCAATGATGATCTATTTTGGATTGGCATTGATTTGGTGGATTGATGTTGATTCATTTTGGATCGGTGTTGATCTACCAATTTTTTATTACTTATAATTTACATGCATCCAATCTTGCTCCATAGCCTTATCCTAATACTTTTCCACACTTACCCTCTTATTTATCCTATACCATTTCAAGTTTGTGGATTTGGACCCCCTGTTAGTCCCATAGCCTACATAAGGCATGTACTCTTTTGGGTATCTCCCCTCAGTGTGTCCTAAGAGTTTATTTTCTCTTGAGAACAACTATGTATAGGTAGTATTCACACTATATAACACACCAGATGCTTCAGTCAGCCAAACCCTATCACTTATTCTCTTTTTTAGACTTTGTTTAAGTCCATATCTTCGTAGTTGTGGCATTTTATTATGGGATTTACCTTAGGGAATCTCTGCATGTGTTACCTTACATCCTGTCAGTGCAAAACATATACTTTATGTTATACATCAGTGCTCTTAAATCTCATTTTTTATCTACCCATCTCATCCACTATTCCATTTTTCAAACCCATCACCCACTCCTTATCTTACGTTGACTCCCAGTTTGAGGGGGGATACCTCCTCACATAAACTTGGGGCATTGGACTTTCAATTTTTATCTTGTAGCATGTATTCCATACTGCTCCATAAAATGGGTAAATGTAGACACTATAATTTCATATATTATATATGATTTATTAGGCATAGTAGGTCTTTATTCTTATTTTAATATCCAAAATATCCCTATCTTAAATTTTAATTTATTTACCATTAGCCACATGGTAATTTGCTTTTATAAATTACCTTTTCACCTCTCTAACCACATAAATCTATTTCCAACCTAGGGAAACCCAAACTTTTAACCACCTTACCCATGTATAACCCTATCCTCAACAACCTCACACTCATAAACCTAAATTTACCCATAGTTAAAACAAACCAACATGGATAAAATTGTCAGCTACCAAATTGGGTGAATCATTACCGATTATCCCCTGATCTACACTGATTCTCCATATCAACATCAATCTATTTATATTCAATCAACCTTTGACTCATGGACTAGAAGATCTGAACCTCAAAATGTTGCTTAGATTTTTAGGAGAACAGAAGAAACTATAATACCACTCTACCAAAATTTTGCTGCATATAATCTGTATCCATCATCACAAGCCTGAATGACTACTTACATTTATGAAAAAGAATTCATTTTGCTTGTAACTAGGTGTTTCTCTAAATTTTTAATAATTGCATACAAATGAGAAAGAAACTAAGGTTAAGAGGTTATGGGTTTTATGTTACCTAGATTTAGTGCACACCGTATCCAAGCCTTGTGGGAGCTCCTCTTTGGCTGTGGAGGAAACACCTGCAGTAAGAATGAAACCTAAATAAGAAAAATGTTAGAAGAGGATATGGTGGACTGCCAAGCTATGTGCTCAGTCCCAAAAGTGTGAAGCTCCTTGAGGGATGACAGTCCACTATTTAAAGATAAAAGTGTTGTAAAAGAAGAAATGATAAATGACTAAAAAACTAGAAAAGTAGATGATTTGTACCTGTTCCCTAAAGTTTGTGTGTCTCAGAATGCTATAGAAGGCTGGTTGAAGGTTCTATCTGGTCTAGTGGGCTATTTGGATGGCTTTTTGGTTTACTGGTTTAGAACAAAGTCACTGACATCAGTGGGTTTGCCGAGGTCAGTTGGGTAAATAGTGATGACGTCGATTGGGTTACCGATGTCAGTCAGGGTTGTCGACCTTAGACAGCTTTTAGAGTATTTTCGAGATAGATAGAGGGGTTTCTGGAAGTTCAGAGGTTGGTGCAAGGTTGCAGGAAGGTGAGTGAGGTCTGAGTAAGGATATAGATGGAGAGTTGGTGTGCAAAAGGGGTGAGAACAAGGGGAAGGCCTTTCAACCCCTCCATGAAAGAAGTCGGGCCTCTCGACAGTATTTAGAAATATTAATGAAAACTAATTGGCAATATATTCTAAAACACTAAAATGAAAATCAGAGTACTTAACTTTATAGGGTGAAGACCTATAGGTGTCAAAATAGTGATTCCTATTGTGCCTAATGTGACCGACATTGTGAGCCAATGAAACAAACACGGATTGCTTCAATTCAGTAACTCAAGGTCCTTGTACAATATTTCAATCCAGTCTCTAGAATGATTTTTGCAAAGCTTCAGTAGCCAAGAGAATGATAGTCAAGTTATGGTGCTTGAAATATCAATGTGTGTGTGTGAGTGAATGTGTGAAGAGGTGGGGCAGCTCAATGCTTAGAGCTTGGCTTATGTAATCGATGTTGACGATCTCATCGGCAACGGTCGTGGGTTGATCAACGTCGGTGGAGAGAGAATAGGTAAAAGGGCTATTTTTAGCTCTTTGCCCATTTCTCCACCTACCAAGTGCCTTTTTCATTGAAGAACGGTCAAAACAAGAGCTTATGAGGCATAGGAGTTGGTTAGGGAGTTAAGATGGGGTGAGAATAGGTCATGGGTAGTTAGGATTTGGAGGACTTAGTCTCAGGTTGACTCATAGGCTAAGAAATGGTCATAGGGTGAGGTGTCTAGGTGAGGTGTCTAAGGTGAGGTAATTAATTTAAAATAAGTAGTTTTTAAATTAATAAGGTGTGCAAGTGTGGGTTAGGAGTGTTAGCATTTAGAAGGGGACCAAGGGGGGTTGACATGATATTGGTGTCAACATTTTCCCCTTTTTGTCTTTTGGTTTGTTCTAACGAACTGCAAGACAAAAATAGATGTAGGTTGCCCTAGGTATGAGATGAGGTATTCCCCCTCAAAGTGAGAATCGAGATAAGGTAATCCAAAATCGAGTGTTGATTTGATAGGCAGTGGATGGGTAGGATGAGATTGGAGTGTGAATGCTACAATAGTTGAGATTGTGCTTATACCACTTCACTTGATAGGTAGGTCAAATTGTCGCAGGCAAGGTCGAGGAGGACTAAAATCAAAGTAACTGGTCCCTAGCTTATTAGTGGTAGTTGATTGGGTTAGATTGATCAAAGTTGTAGCTCCAATGGGCATCATGTTCCAAGTATCTGGGCTAGGAAGTGCTCTTAGAAAACATGAAAATGTCACAGATATTGGGGATCAATTTGATCACGATCTGAAAATAGGTATGAGAGGTGCGTATAATTTGCTAACTATTTGTGAGGTAGCATATGCAATCAAAACAACCAAGGCAAAGTTGTCTCAAAAGTGGTCATGGTCTGAGGAGATAGTCATGATCTCCATGGTCATTTTTTGAGTCAAGCTGAGACATAAGTGATCTCAAGTGTTGTTTGTCATGGTTAGGGAGATGTATGTGATCTCCAATGTGCCCCATGAGAAGTCTAAGGTGACTTCTACAGTGTCAGTGTGAGGGGCCTCAGGCTGATGTAGTTCTCCCAAAAAGGGAAAGTGAAGGGTAGGTTATGGATTGGGTTTGACTAGGTTAGGTCATGGGTAAAGGTTAGATGGTTAAAAATACTAAAAATGAGGTAGTTTAGGATAGGCGGTGAGCCTAGGGTTCAAGGTAGGCAGTGAGAGTAGGGTTTAGATAGTTGGTCCATTAGGTAGACGAATGAATGGATGGCTGAGCTAACCTCAGAAGACTCCATTTCAATTGAGTGCTGCCTATATAGCCCCTGTTTTAAGGGCCTCAGGCTAATGTAGTTCTCCCAAAAGGGAAGAAGAGTCAAAGAGGTACATGCTTCAAATGATGAGTGTATGATGATGTTATAGCTTTTTCCATATTGTGTGATGGTGTATGTTGTAACATAGGTTATGTGGTTTTTCATCCTTAGCAATTTTCCATATTGGTGATGGTATATGCTAAAAATGAAAAAAAGTTTATTTATGTTTCAGTAGGTTTCCATATTGGTGATGGTATATGTTTGACATAAATTGTGTCTGGTTGTTAGTTTTCATGTGTATTATTTTCCATAGAAACTAATGTGAATGGACTATGATAATTTATATAACACAAATTGGTATTTGCATTAAATAAATCATGATGTTATGTTAGTGGTTAGAAAATGTTTTGGTTGTATTTTATCAGAAACATGTGATGTTATTTATGATAAAATTGAGTTGAATGTTAGGTTCATAACTTTATAGAGAAAATTATGAGATGACAATATGCGAGCATATAATTTTAAGACACTGCGTCCTAAAAGGTAAATTGGCATGTGACGAAGGTGTGTAAGAAGTGAAAGACACGTTGCTCTTTCATTAACAAGGACCATAATGATAGCATAGATAGGGTTTTTGCAAATAAAAACCCCGTTCATGCATTACGTCATTGACCATTAGTTTTTGTTAGAGAAGTACCCTAATCACTTGATGTTAAGTGAGCTCAAAATCCCTTGGGTATTTTGGGGTAATAGGTGTGATTATGTGATATGTGAGGATAGCGTAACCCTTTTTATCAGGGATAACTTTGCCCCTTTTATAGGTGACCCTGAGAATGACTATAGGCAAGTCCATGACTTAATAGTTTGTCAGTTAGTTTTTTTTTTTGGTAGACTGATCAATGTGGGAAGTCTACTTGGGGATGTTATTTTTATTTTTTGGTCATGTGAAGCTGATCGATGTGAGAAGCTTCTGAGAGGGTGTTGTTTTTCTAGAAAAATTTAGTCATAGCCATCCTTCGAGGGAGTGGTCTATATTTTGCTTTGTATGTTTTAATTTTCTTTGAATAGTTGTCCTTCAAGGGAGCAGTCTATTAATTACAATAATAATGTAGCTATCCTTCGAGGGAGCAGTCCACATTTATAGTCTATGACCTTTTAATATTTTTGTAGGCATCCTAGTTTTATGTTTTTTGTTGACTAAATTTTTAGTCATGGACTAGACTATAGAGGTTTAGGGGTTTCCCTTTTATTAGGACAAAGCATTAATGCTTTAAAAAAGGGTTAACTAATGTTTGTAGGGAAAAAGGGTTAAAAGGAATAGGAATGAGGATGACAGGGGTTGTTCAAGGGACGAGCTCAAGTTAAACATCAAGTGAATGATTACTTGGTTAACAGTAGAATGGTCACAAATGCAAGGCATTAAGGGGCTCAGATTCTGGCCATCCTTCAAGAGAAGACAGATGATAAGTGCCTGATCCATACTTGTGCATTATTATATAAGGTCCGAGCTAATTAGGAGCAAACTTTCCTTGTTTTCTTCTTTCCATATTGGTCACGTGTTGGTTTTCTTTAAGGATGAGATCTCCAATTTTGAAATCTCGCTCTTGCAATTTTTTGTTGTAGGCACACTTGATGCGATCTTGGTAGATATGAAGGTGATTAAGAGCGAAAAGATGACGTTCATCAAGTAACTTGAGTTGTGTTAATCGATCTTGATGAAAGTCATCGTTAGAGAGTATGTCATGCAAGGAGATGCGAAGAGAAGGTATTTGTACTTCAAGAGGCAAGACGGCCTCGGTTCCATACACTAAAGAGAAAGGTGTAGCACCCGTAGGGGTTCGGATGCTAGTGCGAAAGGCCCATAAAGTGAAGGGAATGTGAGTGTGCCAATCCCTTTCAATGTCATTGACCACCTTTATTAGGATTTTAGTTAGGATTTTGTTATAAGCTTCTCCATTTGCTTGTGGATAGTAAGGTGAGGAGAAGCTGAGTTTGATGCCAAAGGCATCGTAAAGCTTTTGGATAGTTTTATTTTTGAAATATTTGCCGATATTGGTGATTATCTTGTGAGGTACGCCAAAATGACAGATGATGTTGTGGTTAATGAAGTCGATGATTTTGTCAACTTTAGTGGAGATGAGGGAAATAGCTTCCACCCATTTAATGAAATATTCTGTCACTGTGATAATATACTGATGTCGGAGAGATGAATGAGGGTTAATCTCACTAATTAGATCTAAGCCCCATTGTGAAAAGGGCCAAAAATCCTTAGCAACTTGTAAAGCATGGCTAGGGACGTGAAGTAGGTTAACATGTTGCTAGCATTTGATACAATGTTGAACATAGTCACTGCAATCTTGGTGAAGAGTGCAATAATAGCCTAGGTAGAGGATGCGCTTTGCAACCGTGTTACCATTTAAATGTCCTCCATAAATCCCATCATGGACTTGTTTGATGGCATGAGATGTTTTAGTGGTGGTTAGGCATCAGAGAAGGAGGCTATCGAAACCTTGTTTGTAGAGAAGACCCCCTAGCATGGTGTATCGAGCAGTACTCTTGATAAAATCCCATTGTCCATTGCTAGATAGGTCAGGAGGAATGATAGAATAAGTCAAGTAGTCAACAAGTTGTTTATACCAAACATCATGTGGACTAGAGTCGATATTGCCAACAAAGTTGATGTCAATTGAGATATATAAGGGTAATGCCAAACGGTGTACCGTGACATAGATTTTTGAGGAAGCAGATGAAGATGGTATGTGTGAGGCAAGAGAGGCCATTGTGTTGGAAAAATTATTTGTAGAGTGAGGAATATTTTGTAAGAGATAACAGTCGAAAGACCCTAACAATGTGTCAACACATTAACAATGTGTCAACACATTTTTTATATCATTGCAAAACTTTGTTTTTACAAAGATATGAACCGTTAATCTGATTAACAACTAGTTGTGAGTTGCCAAAGATATTAATTGTCTTAATGCCCAAGAAAATGGTAGTTTAAAGCCCCAAAATTAAGGCTTCATACTCTGTCATGTTATTGGTGCATTCAAAGTCGAGTTTGAAGGATAGAGGCATGGGTTCACCCTCGTGAGGGATGAGGATGACCCCCGCACCCCCACTAAGTTGAAAAATTGATCCATCAAAGAACATTATCATTTGATAGGGGATGTCATTAGTGGATAACATGGTGATAGACTCATCAAGAAATTCATAGTTAGAGGGTTGGTTATCAGGTAAAGGGGTATTTGCTAGTTGGTCAGTGATCATTTTCCCCTTTATAGACTTTTGTTGAATGAACTCCAAATCAAACTCAGTGAGAAGCATGAGCCAACAAGCCATACGTTAGTTTTGGTATGGCTTAGAATGCATGTATTTGAGAGGGTTGGTGTGGGTGATGACATAAGTCTTGTGGTTAAGGAGATAGTGGCAGAGTTTGGAAGCGGCAAAGACTAATGCCAAACAAAGTTTTTTGGTATGAGTATATCAAATTTCATAGTCAATGAACATTCGACTTATATAATAAATCACCTGCTCATGATGTTTTTCATCTCGATGCACGATCATGGCATCTAAAGAATGATCTATTGCCAAAATGTAAAGATAGAAGGGTTGGTCGTCTTTAGGTGGAATAAGGACTAGTGGAGAGACAAGATAGCGTTTAAGAGCCTCAAAAGCCTCTTAGAAATCCTTAGTCCAATTAAAAGAGACGTCCTTCTTGAGGAGGTGATGGAAAGGTTGACATCGGTTAGATAACTGTGAGATGAAGCGTCGAATAGATTGAAGCTTCCCTTGCAGGCTGTGAAGTTATTTTAGGTTAGTTGGTGGAGGCATCTCAAGTATGGCTCGAATCTTAGCTGGATCTACCTCAATGCCATGGAGAGAAATGATGAAACCCAAAAGCTTCCCTAAGAGAACCCCAAAGACACATTTCTTGGGGTTGATTCGAATGTTATATTGTAGTAGGTGAGTGAATATTGTTTTGAGAATGGTTAGGTGGTCATGGTGAAGTTTGGATTTCCCAAGAAGGTCATCCACATAGTCCTCCATGATTTTGTGGAGGAGATCGTAAAAGATATAAGTCATGCCATGTTGGTATGTAGCACCTACCTTTTTGAGGCCAAAAGGCATGACCCTATAGCAGAATGTCCCCCATGGGGTGATGAAGGTGGTTTTATGTTGATCTTCTGGGGCAATCAAGATTTGGTTATATCCTAAAAACCCATCCATGAGGGATAGCATCTCATGACTAGCCGTAAGATCAACAAGTTGGTTGATGTTTGGCAAAGAAAAGTCATCCTTTGGGCAAGCTGGATTGAGGTCACGATAGTCAGTACAAATTCAAATTCCCCCTATTGCTTTTGTGATAGGGACAATATTTGACACCCATTGCGGATAATCAATGGGTTGGATAAATGAGATGGAGAGAAGAAGTTAAAGCTCCTCTTTGACAAGGAGTGTAACACAAGGATGCATCCTGTGAAGCTTTTGCCTGACAGGCTTGGCTTCACGGTTCATGAAAATGTTGTGGATGACAATGTCGAGGTCAATACTAGGCATATCGCTATAGGACCAAGCAAAGTCTTTGCTATGATCTGTAAGGAATGTGGTATAGTTGATTTGTTCCTGGGCATCTAAAGATTGACCAATCTTTAAAATGTGAGGAACATCAGAAGATGGGAGATTAATGTCAATAGTTGATTTATTTAACATAACCTGTGTTTTTGAAATAAGTGATCATTGTATGAAAGAGTCGTTCACACCCATGTAGGTGAGTATGGCATCATCATCTAGGTATTGGATAGTGTTGATGCTAGAAGATTCATCGTCTATCATGTCTGAATAAATGAGAGGAAGAGACCTTGATGCCCCACCTAGTTGATAGGTCAGGGGTTCCAAGTGAATGGTGTTTATGAAAAAAAAAACTAGGAGGGATGGAGACCATCGACTCCATAGGTGAGGGTGGGTGAATAGGCGAGGTTGGAGGAGAATGATCTATGATAGTTTCATGGTGAGGGATCTTAGAGAGTTTTATAGGTTCTTCAAAACCCACGCCATGTCATTTCTTGGCATTTTTTATGGCCTCATTGTTTGGAGGCTCAATAGGCTTGTGAGGATCTTGTTCATAAAACCCAAAGCCAAAACCCTTCCACGCACACCTATGAAGATAGGTGTGAGAAAAGCAAGGGTTGTCGAGGAAGGAAAAATTACAAGTGAATAGTCAGGGTGATGAGAGAGGATTTCCAATAGTAAGAGCTCAATCTAGCCCTCCATAGGTGAGATTAGTTTGGAGATTGGGAGGACCATATGGGATGACCATTCCAATGTGATGGTTGTAGTTAGGGTGGTGATGAATTTTTCCATATTCTTGTAGATTTTGGAACATGTCAAGGGTAAGCAAATGATACTCCCCAAGTGAAAGGCGCTGGAAGGTATCTTCCATAGGATCTTTTGTGGTCACTTGATGAGTAGGCGTAGGTGTGACCGGTGTCTGCAAGCTTGTCAAGGCTTTTGTGGGTGGAGGTGGTGTTTGTGTGGATGTTTTCAAAGGGATGAGAACACCATTAGGTCATTAGGTCATGTTGCATGTTTTAAATGGGGAAGGATCAGTAAGAATGACATGAACCTACCCCTCATGTTCAAACTTGACACAACGATGTAACGTGGAAGGGACACAGGTCATGGCACGTATCCAAGGTCATCCCAATAGCATGTTATATTAGAACTCCCTCTTGATGATATAGAAGAGTTCCATAATTGTACATGGGCTAACATGAACATGCAAGACCACAGTGCCAATAGTTGTGGTAGTGACATCACTGAAAGAATGAAGAATTACGTCAATTTTTGACATGTAGTTCTTCAGAAGGGTTAGTTGATCATATGCATGGGTAGAAATGATGTTGATGCTAGCACCTCCATCAATAATAACCTATTTAATGTGAATTTGATCAATGTAAGCTATGATAAAGAGGGTGGCATCCTGATCTTCCAGGTTAGAGGCAAGAATCTCATAATCACTAAAGGTGACGGAGGCAACGGTGGGTAACGATTTGACTAAAGTAGCCAGTGGTTGGGGGTCTTTAGGTTGGACCTCCACTGCCTATAAAGCTTTGATCAAGGCTTGGTGATGTTGTGAAGAGCTTTGTATTAGTTCATACAAAGACATCTTCACAGGAGTTTGGTGAAGTTGTTTCACCATGGAGTCACGAATTACCCCCAAAGATGTTGGTTGAGATGTGCCCACGATAGAAATCTTAGGCTTTGGTGGTGGAGAGGGCTTGGCAAATGGGTATGTCCAAGGGGTATAAACCTGCTCTTTTCTTTTATCTTTTAGGGTTTGGGACCTGGTGGCCACATTAATAGTGTTGATTTCGAATAAAGGGGGAGAAGGTGCTAGAGGGACCATAATCTCAAGTTGGGATCCCGATTCAAGTGAGGAGGTTTGGAAGGCATGGTATGGTGTCGATAGTTTATCGCAAAGGTGGTCAAGAGAATCCTCAATGAGAAGGGTGTCATTCTCTAGGTGTTGGTGAATGATAACCTTAAGAGCGTATCAACTCTCAGTATCATGCCTAGGTGTGCGATGATATAAGTAGATTTGAGTGTCATCAAACCAAGATGGTTTTGATTTGAGAGGTCAGTATGGCTTAATGGGTGGGAGAATGATGCTAGAAGACTGCAACAATCAACATAACAGTGAAGCATAAGAACCCACTAATGGGTTTGCGCTCGTTGTTGTAGTAGGGGTTGACAACTTCTATTTAGGAGTTGTAGAGATAGTTTTTCGTACCACCTTTTTGGTTAGTGGTGCGGCCACACACGTAAATGGCACTTTCTTGATGAGAGGTGTCAAATTTATTGGAAGAAATATGTTTTTGATAGGTAGAGGGAGTAATGGAGGCAATTTGTCTTTGTGAGGTGTTGGAATAGGGAGCACTCCTGTTAAAGTGGAAGGGTGTGGACCCAAGATAGAGGGCAATGGTGAAGGTGGGGGAGAAGTAACCCAATGTGGTTTAGCATTCTCCTTTAGTTTGGTGTGAGGACCACTATTGTGCGAGGTGAGGTTCAAATCTAACTTCACTTGTGGGTGAGAGGTTTGATATAGGGTGAACACTGAGAGATCTAATCTATTTTAGCATGGTGGATGCCTATGAGGGTTTGGATTCAGACGTGGAAGGCTAAGCTTATGATGATTTAGAAGTGAAAACCTGATCCTCATAAGAGACTTTGGGGTAAATCATCATGAAAGGGTTGGCAGTATAAAGCGAAGCTAGATGTGTAGAATAAGGAGCCTTAAGCCATTCCCATAATGCCTCATACTCTAGGTTCCTAGAATGGAAGAATCCTAAGTTTTTTGCCAATCAAGAGAAGGGTTTAGATGATGTCACGTGAGGCCTTACAATCAGTCCTTGAAGGATTTGGGTGATTGTGAGAGTGGAAATGTGTTGGATGCAGTGATCACAGGCCAAAGGCGAGAGAGAACCATCACTGAATCTTCCTTGATCGAAGTGGGTGAGGTGGTGAGTTCTTCTCTCAACAAAAAAGGGATTGGAGAATTTGGCTCTTCAAGTGAATACAGTGCAGGGATGATCATGCCTTCCACGTGTGGTCTAGGAGCGGGGAAAGTATGATCCTCTATTGGTAATAAGAAGGATAAGGGCGGGGCCACCAGCGTTGGTACCATCAAAGCATCCTCCAATATGGGAGAGGTCAAAGTAGACTCACCTACGTGTGAAAGAGGGGTGGATGGAGGAATATCCTCCATCGATGGAGGAAAAATAGGAGATGAAGGCTCCTCTAAAGGGTAGAGTAGAGGGATGATGGCCCCTTCTACATGAGGGCGTGGGGTATGAATGGTAAATTCTTCCAATGGTAGAAGAAGAGGGAAGGTGGGGGAAAGAGGGATAGGTAATATGGGATCTTCACATGGTAGATGAATGGGTAGAGGAGGTGCTTGATGTCGTGGGGGTGATATAGGTGAAACAAGTTCATCCACGTGAAGAACAGGGCGAGGCAAAGGGAGCTCTTCATTGCATGGGGTGATATGGGTAAAATAGGCTCTTCTACCCATGGTGGAGAAATGGGTTGACTAATCTCTTTAGATTGTGGGAGAGGTTAGATAGAATGAGAGGAAAGACTATGTTGATCATGCATATGTTGCATTCTTGAGGGTCATCGACCATGGACTAAACATTGTTCTGACTTGGGGGATGGTTAGGAAATGGTTGCCTAAAGACATCCATGTTTTGGTTGGCTGGCACATTAGGGTTATCCAAAACAAGGTTCCCTTTGTCTAACATGTATTGAACAATGTTTTTTAGGGTCTTTAAATTATCCGTGTCATGACCCTTGACACGGTGATAGTTACAAAAGTTGTTTTCCCTATACCATGTAGGGATGGCTCATGAGGGATCAAATTGGATAGGTGGTCAGATTTGAGGGAGGTTGAGGACTCCCTGAATCACTAATTTATCTAATATGGAAACATATGATTCTCCTATTGGAGTGTATCATCGTTGTTCATACCATTGTTGGAATTGTCTAGTGATGTTTTGCAAAGTGGAGGGCTCAGATTGATTGGTTGTGGTAGAAGATGGTGACCTAAGGACCACAATGTTCGCCGATCCCTTGGACTTGGGGTGGGAAGAAGAATATTTTTAAGAAGGGTCATTGGTTTTTGCATTGGTATTTTTGCTACACAATTTGACCCTATCTTCTTCGATTGCGTAGAGTTCAAGCTTTTGGGCCATAGTGAATGCTTCATCGAATGTGTAAAAAGTTTGAACCTGTAGAGTGAATGAGATGTGCTTGGCACATGCTCTTGAAAATAGCTCAATGAGCTCAGGTTAAGGTAGTGACAAGGAGAGTTGGTTAATCAAACCTCTCTAATGAGTGTCGAAGTCTGCTATTGACTCATCCTCAAATTGTCTAATGGAATAAAGGTCTGTGATGGAGATATTCTTGGTAATATTGATTGAGAAATGATTGAGGAATAGTTGAGTGAGTTGAATGAAGATGAAGAGAGAATGACTGGTAATGGAGCTATACCAATCAAGGGTGGTGCCAGAAAGTGACATAGGGAATGTGCAAAGTAATAATGCATCATCATGCGCTATGAGGTAGTAAGTGTGTCTAAACACTCATAGATGTTGTTGTGGGTCCTCTTTACTCTAAAAGTGAGTAAACTTTGGGAGTTCCCACTTGCTAGGGTATATTCAAATAGGAACTGAAGGGTGGATACGTTCATTGCAGATTTGTTCATATGAAAGAACACTCATCGAACCTAAAATAGATGCCTCAAGGTTGGACATCTTATCCATCAGCATCTTAATTAGATCAACAGATGGATTGGCATGAGGGGCACCCCCTAAGTTATAGGGTACTTAGAAGGCATTGGAAGGGGCGTGTGATGTACTTGGTTGCATTTGTTTAGGTGCAACATACTAATAGTTTGTCATAGGGGTTAATGTTGAGGCCACAGGGGCTTGTGCCACAAAGTTGGAGGGCACAACTTGACTAGATGCCGCCAAGGGTGGTTGAATGGTGGTGACATTGGTTAAAAGATAAGTGGTCACTCTCATGTTTATAGGCACAAGAGTGGATGGGATAGAGACAATTAAGTTCTGAAAAGGTGTCAAACTTGGTTGAATTATTTGTGGTTGAGAGGGTACGGAAACCCCGATGGAGGTAGGGAAAGAAAGGATAAAAGGGGAGGCCAAATCTTGAAAATTGGCCATGGTTGGGTTACTGGTCAAGGCAGTGGCCTGAGTGACCATAGGTTGGGTAGCGGAGGTTGTTGATATCATTGCCGCTTCAACCAAAGAAGTTGGCATCTCATAAATAGGGTAACTCGAAGGATCTCGCATTTGGCTTCTAGCAAGATAATGTTGGAGAGCCTTGACATTGTGGTCAAGGAATCTCTCAAAATATTGATCCCCTTCAAGAACAATAGGAGGTTGATCGGGGGTAGGTTGGATAGGAGTATGCTCAGTGTCTGAAGTATACTCCATTAGATGACTTGGCATGAAGGGTGAAGGTGGGAGTGGTTATTGACTTGCGTGGTCAACAAGGAATTTGGTTTGACTGCGTGTCAGGACCATCCAAGGCAAAATGGGTTTAGATTCCAAAAACTATGTGTTTTAGTTTTAGAAAACTAGAATTTGTGTTAAATAGCAAGAAATTTGGGTTTTAAGCTTGTTGTTTGGAAAAAAAATCTTTTTTATTTATTTATTGACAGTGACTGATGTCAGTTGTTTAACCGATATCAGTTTAAAAATGTTGTCAACGTCGATCAGTTAACCGATGTTGGTGAAGCTTTGATTGCCGACGTCGGTGGAGAAACTGATGTCGATTTTTGTGTAATTCTAAAAACACATAAGATTGATAGTTTTTGGAAGAAGAAGATATTTTGAGTTGTTTTGGACTTCAGAATGGTATGACCTTACCAGCTCAAACACTCAGATAAAAATAGCAAAATAGATGATTAGGTAAGAAACCTCTAAAACGTTAGATTCCTAGGAATGAGTTTTAAAGTTGTGGTGGCTTATGCCTTAAGAGAATGTGTTGGGAGTTGGGCTTGTAGAACAAGTCCTAGAGAGGAAGTTTATGGCTAGTTTCAGGTTGTGTTATGGTGCTCAAAGATATCTGTGTTAGGGTCAGTACATGGCCTAGTGTTGGGGTTTGTTCCCTTCACTTCACGAACCCAGAGCCGAGCTGGGCTGCTTAGCCAGAATATACCTTCCCTATAGTTTATACTCTGCCAGAGAACAGAGTGGGTCCTCCTCTTGTTGGTGAAATACAAGTAGGATCGCTGGGTGGAGTAAGGTATCCGCTAGGTGATGAAATCCTAGATGGGCCTTGTCTCAAGTAAGTTTATCTATTTGATTTGAAGTGATTGTGGTTTGGTTTGTTCACATTTGTGCACTACGATTCATTCATAATGCTTTAATTACTAAATGAGCTAAGTATGCATCCAAGCAAGAATGAAATGCAATAGTTTTTAACCCAAATCGAAATATGTTATTCAAATGCAATCAAATGGAGAAGAGGTAAAGAGTATGAGTTTTTTCACTACTCTATGATGTATGCAAGAAGTAATAAGAAGAAAAAGAGATGTTCTTTTTAATCTTTGCTAATGATTTCCTTTTGAAATAAAAAGATAGAAGAGGGGATGTAGGAAGTAAATATTTTTCTAATGCATCTACATGAAAATTTGATTTTTAAAAGAAGAAGAATGAACCCAAAGAAAACTCCAAGTGTCCCACCAGGCATGCCAGAATGTTTCTCTAAATTTTTACTAATTGCATACAAATGAGAAAGAAACTAAGGTTAAGAGGTTATGGGTTTGATGTTACTCGAATTTAGTGTGCACCATATCCAAGCCTTGTGGGAGCTCCTCTTTGGCTATGGAGGAAACACCTGTAGTAAGAATGAAACCTAAACAAGAAAAATGTTAGAAGAGGATATGGTGGACTGCCAAGCTATGCGCTTGATCCCGGAAGCGTGAAGCTCCTTGAGGAATGACAGTCTACTGTTTAAAGTTAAAAGTGTTGTAAAATAAGAAATGATAAATGACTAAAAAATAGAAAAGCAGATGATGTGTACCTGTTCCCTGCAGTCTGTGTGTCTCAGAATGCTATAGAAGGTTGGTTGAAGGTTCTGTCTGGTCTAAATGGGCTGTTTGGATGGCTTTTTGGTTTACTGGTTCAAAACAAAGTCGCCAACGTCGGTGGGTTTGCCGAGGTCGGTCAGGTAAATAGTGATGACGTAGGTCAAGTTACCGATGTCAGTCGGGGTTGTTGGCCTTGGATGGCTTTTAGAGTATTTCTTGGATAGACAAAGGGGCTTTTGGAAGTTTATAGGGTGGTGCAGGGTTGCGAGAAGGTGAATGAGGTCTGAGGAAGGATATAGATGGATAGTTGGTGTGCAAAAGGGGTGAGAACAAAGGGAAGGCCTTTCAGCCCCTCCACAGAAGAAGTCGAGCCTCTTGATAGGATTTAAAAATATCAATGAAAACTAATTGACAATATATTCTAAAACACTAAAATGAAAACTAGAGCACTTAACTTTATAGGGTGAAGACCTAGAGGTGTCAAAATAGTGATTCTTGTTGTGGCTGATGTGACTGGCATTGTGAGCCAATGAAATAAACATGGATTGCTTCAATTTAGTAGCTCAAGGTTATTGTAAGATCTTTCAATCTAGTCTCTGGAATGATTTATTTAGAGCTTCGGTAGCTAGGAGAATGATAGTCGAGTTCTGGTGCTTGAAATCTCAGAGTGTGCGTATAAATGTGTGAAGAGGTGGGGCAGCTCAATGTTTAGAGCTTGGCTTATGTAATCAACGTCGGCAATCCCACTGGCGTCGGCCATGGGTTGACTGACGTCGGCATAGAGAGAATAGGTAAAAGGGCTATTTTTAGCTCTTTGCCCATTTCTCCACCCACCAAGTGCCTTTTTTGTTGGAGAATGGTCAAAACAAGAGCTTATGAGGCACGGGAGTTAGTTAGGGAGTTAAGATGGGGTGAGAATAGGTCATGGATAGTTAGGATTTGGAGGACTTAGTCTCAGGATGACTCATAGGCTAAGAAACGGTCTTAGGGTGAGGTGTCTAGGTGAGGTGTCCAAGGTGAGGTAATTAATTTAAAATAAGTAGTTTTTAAATTAATAAGGTGTGCAAGTGTGGGTTAGGAGTGTTAACATTTAGAAGGGGACCAAGGGGGGTTGACACGATATTGGTGTCTACACTAGGTTTAAGGTAAGTACTTATCTTTTTTATTTAATTTCTCATTAATTTTTTTGCTTCTATTTGCTTATCTAACCCTTAGAATTTAACTTATATCCATTTGTGTCCTTTTAGTATCTTTTATCATCTTTTGAGTCTTTGTTTTTAATTAAGTACAATTTTAGATAGAATCGATGTTGTTTCATTCTGAATTGACACCAATCTTATAGGATCAACATCAATCCATTGTAATTAGTTTTTAAAACCTGGGCCTTTAATCTTAGACCCATGTTTTTAATTCATGATGATTTTTTGTCTTTTTAAACATGGCCTTATTATGTAGATAAATTTGCCTAACATTATGTATGATATCATTAATATATCTAATCTACCTATAGTATCCCAACCCCTTTTCATTAATCAAAGTGACATAACCTTCGAGTTAGCACTTTGTGTCATCATTTACTTTCCCTCAATTGGATACACTTCTGACCAATTTGATATTATATAATAGGATGTGAATGTTGCTAGGGCTTATTAAGATGAATATTTTGCTTATATTGATAGCTTGAATGAAGATTAAAATCATAATCATTATTATTATCACATCTTTATCTTTTATAATTTTAAGTGTTATTTGTCCACTTAATTATGAAAATAGTGAGCTGACATCCATTTGAGAAAGTTCACAACTTCTTGGGACTAGTTCTTAATTGAGCAACTCACTCATCTATCTATTAATTTATTTTTGACCAATTTTTTTATTTGTGTGCAGGTTATTCTTTCAAGACAAAAATAATTTCCCTCAATCATTAGATTCAAGTGGTGTACAACCATCTTAGTATCTCTATGTATTCTTCATAAACCCTAATTTTCATTGAGTCTTTAGTAAATTAATTGAATTAAAACAAAAAACAAAAAACTACTATAACACTATGTCATTGACAAAAGAAGATTTCAACCTTTTGACTTAAATATGAATCTCCATATCATTATGTCACTACCAAGTGTCTTTGCAATGTTGATCTTCTTGAGGCATTCTTGAAGTGATTTAATTATGAATTTCACGGCCTAGAAGAATTCAATATAATAAATAACTTCTTCCTTTTTTATGACTCCTTTCTTAAAAAGGTAAAAAGATGGAAATTTTGAAAACTCAATCAACTTAGGGATGAACTCTCATAGTTAAGTATCTCTTTTTTATACCCACTTTCCTTTTCTATTATCTATTTACATTTTTATTGGATTTTAGAGACCATTGGCATTATAGTAATAATTGTTGAACTCCCTTGATCAGTGATCTTCTCGATCTAATATTTTATTGAATTATCCATTTGGCCTATCTCTTTCACTTTCTCCAATGTCTCAGCATGAAGACTTGATAAAAAAATGTTGGTTGAATTAGTCTAATCAACCTCTGTATCACTAAATTGAACTGTTCCATTTTTTATTTTAACTCATCCTTCATTTCTTTATTCTTATCCATTTTATAAAAATGGTGTCAATTGTCAATTTCACATCTCCCTTCATCCCTCTCTAGTAGACTTTCCAAAATGAACTCTAGATACTTGATAGTCTTCAAATATAATCTCTAATTTATCTTTTTCAACTATAGGAATTATCACTTATGCATATTTCTTCCTTTTTTCATTTATTACCATTCATGAGATGGTTCTTACTTTCTTTGATCTTTTTGAAAAAGGGAATTGGGATTGTCAAAGTCCCAAAGTCAATCTTCTTAGATTCAACAACTTTTCTTATTTTTCACCACTATGGACAACTAATCTAGTGTTCTTGTTCTCAAAAAAAAGAGGTGTGGAATAAGTTGAGACTTGTAGGGCCAACATCGCTAGGGTGAAAGAAGGTGTATTTTCAATTGTGGCACCTTGAAAAGATACTTCTTTTTGTTCTTGTTTACTAATTGTATCAATTAGAATTCTTGGAGGGGAGACAATAGACAATTCAAGATTTGAGGGAGAAGATAAAGAAATAGAAGTGATCTTTTGTAGTGGGAAAATAGATGATATAGGAAGTAACATGTCATTTTAAGCAAGTAATTTATGGGTTGTATTCTCAACAAGATCTTGAGAATGCGGGAAACTATCAACATGAATTTCTTGAGAAATTAAATAATTAAGAGAAGAGGATATATTTTCACCTAACCTCTTTATCTTGACCTTGAGAACCCTTCGTGATGGAATGTCTTATTGAATAACTTATGGTTCTTGTGCTTCTTTTATCACTAGGGCTTCTCTACTTGGACCTACTTCATCTATTTTCTCTACTTCATCATGGTTTTATTTATAGAAGCTACAAATTTATCATCCCTAAGAGGTGTAGGTAAATCAATGTTTTCAACATCTACTAATTTACTCCTCAACCACTTGAGAGTCTTTTCAAGTACTACCTTCATTCTACTTTTGAGAGAAGTAGATTCTTTCTTATCTTAATGGACTAAGAATAGTGATTTTGGTATGATACTTTATTTTTCAAACTCACTTTGCCTTAAAAAATAGGAACTCTAATAAATCCAACAAACAAAGTAAATATTCCTAAAAAACTAAAGGTAATAGCATTATCTTCCCTGATTCTTTCAAATATGCAAAATATCTTTTATAGAAGAAAGGATAAGTGATAATTAACCCCCTGTTCTTTTTGGATTCCATTTTATTAGATATGGGATCTAATATGACCTCATCATCCACCAACTAATTTGGTAGATTCATTATTCCAAATTTGACTATCTATTCATGGTAAACCATGAGTATTCCATGATTGTGACCATTTTCTCATCATTGTAATCCATCCATTAATATTTGAAGTGTGAGAGATGTTGGAATGAAGGACCAAAGTTATGTTTAATTAAGTATATTATATCAAGTTTAAATCTATTCTCAAAAGTCTTGAGATTGCAATGAGACATATATTTCTCCACTATTTTGGCTTTTATCAATGATGGGCAAGTGTATATGCCAATGAAAATCATAAACTTATGTGTCTTAACAAGTTGTCTCACCAGATTCATTAAATCTCACTTATCACTAACATATTTTTAAATTATGTAAGGAGAAATTTCTCACCATTGATCATCAAATAGTTGAAAGTTAGGAATTGTATGAACCAGGTTCCCCATCTGGCTATTTTTGTGGTAGCCATCACTAATATCCTCATGTTGAAAAGTTTCTTCTCAAAAAATTGAATGACAAAGTGAATGAAACAATCATTCACCCTTCTGAAATGTTGGATACTTTCTTTCAATGCAAGTTGGGTATAAAATTCATATACTTTTATCTTCCCAAAGTCATCCATTGTATGCAATCCATCAAAATATCTTTGACTAGTCACATTGAAGATAAGATAGGAAGTCATATAAAATTTTGATGTGATCTTCACTTCTATTAGTTACTTACAGATTGCATCACTAAATAGTTGTCCCCAATTTAGATATTGCATGTTCTTTTAAATGATCCAAATGAACTTATACATCCATGTCTAAAAAAAATTAGTTGTTGGGCTCCCCACTATTCTATGCAATAGTGTTATTATGTCATTGATATTATTCTTAAAATTAGATCTCACAAGATTATTTTGGAGTCATGGAGAAGAATGTTTTAGTTTGGTCAACTACCCATTCTTGACTTACTTAGCATAGGAGACATTATTATCATCTCAAAAAATTTAAGAAGACTCAAAAGTTAAATGTACAAAAGATTCCTGATCTGAGAGGTGCAACATACTATCTATATGTTCTAGAGCCAAGCTTGCCACAAACTGACCATGTGGATAGCTTACTTCCCTTCTCTCTAAATTATAGTGTTTTACCATGACCAAGACCAATTTATGAGATTGCATAGAAATGGAAAAAGTTGTAGCTTATGTCAATCCACTATCGAAGATGATCTGACCAAAGTCAGTTTTATGCATTGTATTCATTCTCTTCCAAAATTTGTCTATGTAAATATGACCTATATTAGTATCTGTAATATTTTCCACATTGGATTTCAATGGAAAAAGAGGTGTCACACCCTAAAACAGATATTTCATATTCCATTTGTCTTTGCTTAGAATTACTTTTTTTGGAGTAGAGGATGAAGACATTAAATTTTACACAAAAATTGATAATTGAGATATATTTTTACAATGGTGATTTATTGAAAAATTTGATAAAATGAAATAACTTAAAGCTAAAATAAGTTATTTTAAAATACACCAGAAAGTCTTACTCACATTTTTGTCAATGTAAATTGTTTTAGTGATTTTTTAATATCTTGTATGAATTTTAACTTCTTGATCAACCACCTTTCTTGATTTTAACTTTCCCTATTCAATCACCTTGTAATTCTATTGGATGAACTCTCTTAACAAATGCAAATGAACTAAAAAAAGTTGTAAATTTTCTTCTTTTTTTTTATTTTAAAATTTCACTCCCTCTTTCCACCTCAAGGTAAAACACGAAAAACTTATCATCAATTACTTTTGTAAAATTTTAAATCCTCCAAGAATACATAAAAATGTATGGCCCTTTTGGATTTTGAGCAAAAAAATAAAAAATTGGTCTTTTTAATTTTTAATTTGTAAACCCTTAATGTTTTATTCAACTATACAGTCTCCTTTCAATGATAAAAAATAATGAAAAATCAAATATAAAATTTATTATTTAAATCTCCTTATTCCTCCATGAGTCATACGACCGTATGGATTTTTGGTTTGAAGAAGAAAACAAATTAAAAATTTTGCTCAATTTTTTAAAATTCTCTCACCTCTTCTTCCTCCAACGTGGTTGTACGGCCTTGTTCTTAGCTACAAATAAATGTTAATCCTATTATTTTATTTTATTTATTCCTTTCTCCTTCCATGAGTTTTACAACATCCTATAACACCCACTTTGTAGGAAAAAATAAATAAAAGTTATCCCTTTTTTAATTTACTTATTCTTATTCCTTCTCTATGGATTGTATGACCTTTATGGTCTTCTTTGCATACAAAAAGAATTGAAATTTGTTGCTTTTATTTTTTATCTCTCTAAATATGTTAAAACATCACACACTTCATTCTTCTCAATCAGAAAATAACAAAATATGATCTTTTTATATATTTTTGTTTATCTTCCCTATATGCACGGTATGGCTTATTATGCAAGTAAAAAAAACAAAACTATTCATCAAAATCTGATCCTTTTTAAAACTTCACTCTTCTCATGGGGCATATGGTGTTCATACAGCCTTCTTGGTAGATGAAAACAAGTTTGAAATTGTTGATCATATTTTTATTTTTTTATTTAAAAATTCTCTTCATCTCTTGGGCATTGTATGACTTCATTGGCCTAAAAAAATCAAGTTAAAATCTAATTTTTAATTTTATCTCACATTATTCCTCTTTTTTGGCACTGCCAATTTATCTTTGTGGTAAAATAAATTCAATTTTCTATTTTTTTTGTAATTTGTCTTTCTTTCACCTTCACCTCTACTTCAATGGATACATGGCTATTTTTATGATAGCCAAAACCAAATGAAAAATCTGATTCATACTTTATTATTTCCTTAATTCATTTTATTTTGGAGAATATCATTCGGAGATTTACATGCAACTTCAAAAGACATTTTAGAAGAGAGGAAGTTAATTTTAACATGACTTGGGGAAATAACGAGATTTACACAATCTAGAGAAGAAATAATAACATTTGCATGCAAGTCAAAGGAGGAATCTAAAATTGGAAATGACATTTACACAAAGTGGGAAAATTAAATTAAAAATTGCATGGCCCATGGAAGTGGAAAAATAAATTGCATGATATTGAAAAATAAATAATTTATTTTCATGACACGAAAATGCCAAAACACATTTGCACTACGTAGGGAAGAGAGATATTTAAAAGTAAATTGCAAAATTAAAATGATTAAAAATTATTTCAATATTTTTAATTTACAATTACACCATGTAAAAAATCAAAAAAGCAAGTTGCATGACTTGATAAAGTGTCGAGACACTTTTGCACAACTGGGAGAAAAATTAAAGGTATTTTCATAGCTTATGAAAAATTTAATGATTTTTTATAAATTGTAGGGAAAGTCAATGACATTTTACACAGGGAAGTTTGAAAACATTTTTGCACATTTAGTAAAATAAAGTGTTTTTCTCGTGATTTTTTAATTAATTAATTAAAATTTCAAATTTTTTAAAATTTGGCCATATTGAGCTCAAACCAAAAATTATCTAAAAATATTAATTTTTTTTTAATTTCACTATTTTAAAAAATGATAACAATATAGGGTCAGCCTATGGAATAACCATGGCCTAAATAAAGAATATTTAAGAGGTATTGGTTAGTATTTGAGTATCATATTGCAAATTTTTCTCTTATTTTATTGTTTTGGAGGTTTCCCCTCAAAGTGGCTCAGTCATATTTATCAAGTATTCTACTCTTTTGCTAATTATCATTGTGCATCAACTTATTATGATCATATTTATGTGATATATTATCCCATTGGTGTGAATTATATAATTAATTTCATTGAAAGTGATATCAAAGCTTCATTTTGAGCAAGTTTATGTGGCATAGTTTTTTGAATCTAGTGTAGTTGTTATCTTGAGAGTTAAATGATCGAAAAAACATAACTTGTGATCTAAAAAGACTTTTTTTATCACCATAATATTATTTGAAGTTTTTTGACATCCTTATATAAAGTATCAGTCATTGAATTCATCTCAACAAAATAATCATAATGTTACAATCCTCTAGTACACTTATTTTGGGGCTTAAAACCTTAAACCCTATGGTTCATACATGGTTGGTCCAAACACTCGTAGCTACAAGAAAGGGTAAGACACTCTAGGAAAAATACCTCACAAGGAAGACATTGATTTTAAAACTTCAAAATATAGGGTTTTTGGGTTTGTTTACCAACTTCAATGAGATGCAAATCATGATGGAAAAATATGATCTTGATAGGGTAAAAGGGGACAATGGTGTGATAATATGGGATGTGGATGATGTGAATTCTCAGTTGTCAGTTATCAATGGGGCATTGACCACTTTTGTGGCTCATCTTCCATAGCTAAATAATCATTCACCATTCCATTCGTGTTCTCCCAACCAAAATAATTAAAACTCAAATATAGTTTTGAAAAACATACTACCAAAAATGGAAGTGCATAATTTTGATGGTAAGGATAAAATCACTTGGAGCAATCAAATGTAAAAATTATTTGATCTACATCAAACCCCAAGTTTACATAAGGTGGTCATGGCATCTTTGTATCTATAATACGATTAGTTCATTTAGAAAAGGTGGTTGTGTGTTCAAAATAAAAATAAGGGATTTATTATTACCTGGTCAATGTTTACTGATGAGTTACAGATGTACTATCTCAATAGTGTTAAAAAAATTACTTCAATCAGCTAGCAAAGTTATGACAAATATGTTGTCAAGGATTATAATCAACAATTCCATAATTTATATTTACGTGTGGATGGCATCAATGAGGACAATACGAATGAACTATTCTTGGGTAGACTCAAGCTTAGTATCCAACTTGATGTTTGCATGTTTAATCCAAGTTCAATATCTCAAACCATAGTCTTCACATATGAGGTAGAGGAAATAAATTTGGTCAAATGAATGGCTTTAACTAATGGCCAAAAACATAATTACCCAACATAATCATTTCCTCGACCTACCAAATTGACCCTCGGCAAATTTAAGAGAAGTATGCAAAAGGGTTGTATTTTAGCTATGATTTTAGCTGAGAATAAGTTGCTCTACATTGAATGAGCTAATAAATATGAATAATATGATGATGCCTCTAGTGTATTAGAATAATAATTATTATAAGCTTAATTAGCTTATTGTTGTGAGTGGTTATATTTTTGTAACCACATTCATTTAATTATTTCATGAGTAAGTCTATTATTACTTCTCATTATGTGTTTGTTTCACCTACCTCATTTTTTGTAGGTGCTTGTTATTTGTCAATATATTAGGCTATCTTCATGTTGAATAAATATCACATATTCTTGGCTTTACTCTTGTGTATCAATTTAATCTTTATGGTAATCAAAGATAATGGTTAATAAACCTGAGAGGAGGAGAAATTCTTTATAAAAATATCTTTTCAGTGAGGGAACATACCCAGTGGAGATAGTTTGAGAAAATGCCTCAGATAGCCAAGCATGTGGTGGAGATTCTCTTGCAATAAGAGAGGGGACTCATTAGGTATAAGTGTGAAGCACCCGATGGAGAGTCGTGAGAGGAAGAAAATTATATTTTTCACGTGACCATATAGAAATCTAGATAAGTAAAAAAAATCTAAATAAGGCCTGAGATGGTAAATAAAAAATGAAAGGAAATAGCAAAAGAGGTTCCCATGCTTCATTTTTTTCATACTCACCCACACTACATTGTACGATGCTTGGAGGGGAGGCCAAAAATTAATTTGTTGATGGTTTCTACTATTTTTTGGGTCTAAAAAATTCTCTGGCCTTGGAGATGTCTATTGGATCTGACGAAATCAAATTTGGTTGAGAATCAAGCCAAGAAATAACATCTAAAGTTTATTAGTTTGTAAAATTCATATTTTTTTAGGAGACTAAATTTTTATTTAAGCACTATTTTTGGCATGTGAGGGGTCTAAAATTTTATATGTTCTACGACAAGATTATAGAAAATGATGGAATTGAATTTGGTGAAGAATTGCATCTAGAATGTGTATCTAAAGTTTTACATATTGGCCAATTTACACAGGTCGTTTTTGATTGGTTGGTTCTCTTTATGCTTCCTTTTATGCTAGGTTTTATTCCATCAATAAAAATTAGTGCATTTATTTTAAATCAAAAAAATGGAAAAAATATTTTTTTTTAAACTTTAGAAAAACTTGTTTTTTTATTTAAATTTTATCTAAAAAATTATGATTAATTTCATTGGGAGCAAACCGTAAATCAGAATCTTCTAAAAATTTGCCCAAATTTAAAAAATTTGGTCCTCTTCTATACGGAAAAAAAATTAAATGAGGTTGTAAAACTTAATATTTTGTCATTTTTGTTTTTTTCTAGTAATTTTTTTAAAAGATAGAAACTTTAAAATTTCACAAATTATAAAGTGGTTTTTTCTAAAAATTGGAAGCTTTGTCCAATTTTTTTGTTAGTTTCAGTGTCCAAAAATAATCCTTGTAAAATTAATTATAGATTTTTTTATTTAATTATTTTCTTAAAAAATTAGGTTAAAATGACTAGTTTACAACACCTATTATTGCCAGATTCTCAAAAATTAGATGGCAAAAAAATTAGCTTGTAGAGTAATAGAATACTTAAGATAAGTGAGTATAGAAACATTGATCAAATTATTCTTGGTAAAGAGTCTAGACCAGTTGACTAACTAGATCGCTATGACAAATGTTATCATGAGGCCTTTTTATTATTAAAATTATGTGATAGATAATTTAATTCTAGAAGTTAAAAATGCTATCAATGCCCTAGATTTATGAAAATACCTTGAAACAAAATATCAGGCATTTGAAATTGGTAGAATTTTGTACTTAAAAAATCTTTTCTTTTCCACTAAGATGTAAGAAGGCAGTTCTATTTTTAAATATTTGTTACAGTTGAAAGTTATTTATGATTAGCTAAAGGCAATGAGAAAACTTGTAGATGAGTAAGATCTCATTACTCTAGTTATTCATACTTTATCTTCTTATGATTCTTTTGTAGAATCATTACACATGATTGTAAAAATATAGACATTGGACTTTGAGCAGTTGTTAACTATTCTCATACATAAGGAAAGGTGGGAGGAATAGTCCATTACTTCAACATCAGAGTCTATAGAAAATGCATTCATGGCACAGACACAAGGTAAAGGTACACTAAATATAAATAGAAATATTTTTATTGTAATAAACTTGGTCATATGAAGAAATATTATCGTAAGCTACAATATGATTTGTAAAATTAGATAAAGAAGTCACAAACTATAAATGTGGCTAAAGAAGATGAACACAATTTAACAGGTGAATTTGTATTTATGGCAACATAAGATCAGTTAGTAGAGTCAATAATATAGTATTTTGACTTAGGTGCATCAAGATATTACACGTGTCATAAAGACTGATATGTAAACTGTGTATAAGATGATGATTTCAATGAATTAGTTTCTTTAGGTGATGTTTGAGTTCATTATATGAAAGGGTATGGAGATGTTTATTTTTATTTGAATTTTATTATTTACACTTTTTAGAATGTTTATTTGTCCCTGACATGAATAAAAATATTATTTCTATAAGTGAAATAATTATGAATCCTAATCTTTATATAGAATTTTAAGGAAACCAATGTATGGTTAATAATCTTCATACAAAGAAAGTCATCGTTATTGGTATTGGTAATAAGGGATTATATAAGTTGGTTAATCTCAACATAGCAAAAGAACATGCACTAGAAATAGTTGAAAGCACTAGTGAGGTATGGCATAAGAGGTGTGATCACCTCGATTATGATAATTTACACATATTAAGTCAGATAAACATGGTGAATGGAATGTCTTCTATTCAAAATAGTCATAATTTATGTTCAGGTTGTCAAATAAATAAGCCAATTTCAACTTTATTTGACATTGGTAAAGAATAGAGAGATAATCATGTATTGGATTTGGTATATGTGGGTCTGTATGGTCCAATGCAGACATCTTCAATATCAAGTTCTTTGTATTACTTGTTGTTAAGAGATGATTTTCTAAGAAAATGTGAGTTTGTTTTTTCATATAAAGTTAGAATGTTTCTCTAAATTTATTGTTTGTAAAGTTATGGTAGAAAAACAAGGAAAGAAACATGTAAAATCTCTTAGATCAATTAATGGGGATGAATTTATCTCTAAAAAATTAATAAAATTTTATAAAAAATAATGTATAACTAAGCAGTATTGTACACAATAGAATGACATCATGGTAAGGTAGAGTAGGATAGTGATAAAGATGGCACAGTGTATGGTGGATAGCCATAATGTACCATATCAGTAGCGAAAGCTGTGAATACAATAGTGTACACTCTCAATAGAATTCCCACATAACCCTTGTAGAATGTAACCCCAAAAAAAGTAAGGTCATAAAAAACACTAGATGTAAGTAATCTTCATGTTTTTAGATCTACTACTTCTATATTAGGCAAAGTATTCATGTTTGTTCATTATTATGAGTAAAGAGATGCATATGTATTACTATAAGTTTCTACATATAAAATTGTGGTTAGTAAAGATGTTGATGTAGATGATAAGGTACCATTATTTTTTAATAATGGTAAATCTACTAATAGTAATGTATTGTTACATGTTGATGATATTTTTGGAACAAGTTTTGGTACTAAATTTAAACAGAGTTCAAAAATTAAAATATCAGAAGTGTTAAGTTTTAGTGGTGACAAGAGTGTTTCTCATTCTTTGTATACAGATCAAAAAAATCAATATAAAAGGCTTGAGTGGTACCATACCACAATAAAATATGTAATAAAAGATGAATTTTCTTACTTGTTGGAAGGGCAATCTACAAGGTCAAGAAAATAAGAAGTAAAAGTAAAGAGAAGTTAACTTTTGTTCTTATTATTATTTCACAGTTATTGAAACCAAAATATAAGTTTTCTATGAAGTTTGGTGAAAGATGAGGGGCATCCATAAAAAACACAATGGTGTTATGAATAGTAAATGTCCAAAATTTATTCAACAAAGGAAAGGAGTAGGTGTTGGGTTTTTAACAACTCAACACAGACATATCTCTTAGGATATATGATATGTTGTTTAGTCTTGATGTATATTATAATTTTTTTTTCAAACTTGATCACTCTAACAAACAAGTAAAATATGACACATCCAAGACATGACAATAATTCAAGAAATAATAAAATCTAGTGAGCCCAGTATTTAGTACCATATCCCACTCTACTTGCGGTTGTAGTAGCTCATTACCTATGTACTCTGATAGGATGGGTTGGCAACAGTAGGGACATTTGGATACATCATTGTAGTGGCAAAAAAACTATACTTTCATTAAGTTCATGTATAGATTTAATTATATTATTATAATAATGACTAAAACATGTCATTTAGTCATTAAGGGAGGATATTAGAATAATAATTTTTATAAGATTAATTAGCTTATTATTGTGAGTGGTTATATTGATGTAACAACATTCATTTAATTGTTTCATAATTAATTCTATTATTACTTCTCGTTATGTCTTTGTTTCACCTGCCTCCTTGTTTGTAGGTACTTGTTATTTGCCTATATATTAGGTTATCTTCATGTTGAATAAACATCATGTATTCTTAGCTAAATTTTCATTATTATTTTAGCTAATAATAGGTTGTTCTACATCAAATGAGCCAATAAATATGAATAATATGATGATGCCTCTAGTGAGGGTGAGAAAGACCAAGAGGAGGAATATGGTTGTTTCTAGTTATTATCTCATGTCATGCACTTTCGGGTATTATTACTCCTCAAACCTTTAAGGTTATGGGTTTACTCAAGAAATAGAATTTGATAGTGTGGATTGACTCAATGAGTACAAATAACTTCATCAATAGTAAGTTAAAAGTAACTACTCATTTAAACTATTTCATTTACACAACTCCATAATTTTAGGTCATGATTATAACTAGTGGCACAGTCAGTTGTTCCTAAAAACTCCATAGTATTAAGCTTAATAAAGGAGACAACAGGCTATATTCTATGTTTGTGATTTTCATGTGTTGGGAACACATGTTTTTAGGATTCAAATGGCTCACAAATTTGGGCACAATAGAGATGAATTTCTAGGAACTATTCATGCACTTTCAATCTAAAGATAGGACATTTGAACTATGTAGATTATGGGTAAAATATCCTTAATTGGTTTGTTCACATCAAATATTGAAGATTATTAAAAATGGGCTAAAGTATTTTTAGCATGATTATTTTCAATAGAAGTTAAAACAACAAAGTTATCTACACATCCTGATCTACAAATGATTATTGATGACCACCCAACTATTTTTGGTACCATATCAAAAGGACTACCACCAAGAAGAGAACATGATCATGTCATTTTATTGCTTCCAATAATTCAACCACCAAACATCAGACCATACATGTATCCATGTGCCAAAAAAAGTGAAATTAAAAATATGGTAAATAAAATGTTGGAGGTGAGTATTATCAGAAATAACCAAAGTAAAAATTTATCCCTAGTGGTCATAGTTTGTAAGGATGACACTTGGATGATGTGCCAAGACTATAGAAAACTTAACAAATACACCATCAAAGATAAGTTCCATATTCTAGTCATTGATGATTTTTTAGATGAGTTACATGGTGGTATTTATTTTATAAAACTAGATCTTAGTTATCAGTACCATTAAATTTCAATTAGACATAAGAATATCTATAAAACAACTTTCATAACTTGTGAAGGCCATTATGAGTTTTTGGTCATGCTTTTTGGTTTCACAAATGCACCATCTACATTTTAAATTTTGATAAATAGTGTTTTTAGGCTTTTTGATAAAATATGTATTCATATTTTTTGATGACATCCTAATATACAATAAAAACTTGGGAATATCATTTTTAGTATGTGAAATAGGGACTGTTAGTTTTGTAACGACATCACATTTATCCAAAACCTTCAAAATGTGATTTTAGAGTCCAAAAAAGTGAGTACTTGGGTTATATTGTTTCACATAAGGGATTCAAAGTAGACCTTTAAAAGATCAAAGTTATGATGGAGTGGCAGGTGCCAAAAACCTTCAAGAATCTTTTAGCTTTTTTGTGACTAACAGGTTACTATCAAAAAAATTGAAAAATTATGGCAACAAGGTAGCACCACTCATCGTTTTGTTGAATAATGACACCTTCCATTAGAAATAAATAGTTACTAAGGCCTTTTATAAGTTGAAGGAGGTTATGTGCACCATTCTAGTTTTGGTTACCCCTAATTTTCTTTTTTACTTTTATTATTTGATTATTACATCAAGATATTGAATGAGGAAAGTACCCATGCAGGAAGGAAGATCCATTGCATTTGAGAGTCATCAACTCAAGGTTAAAAACAAGATAAATCAAATCTATGAGAAAGAGATGATTATTCTTCATGTAATTAGTCAATGAAGACCTTATCTGTTGGGTAGGCACTTTAAGATAAATATTAATCATGAAAGTTTAAAATATATTTTAAAACAATGATTTTCATCAAATAAACAAAAAAATATGACTAAAATTTTGTGATACGACTTTGAAATAATCTAGAAGAAAGGAAAATATAATGTTCTAGAAAATGCACTATCTGGGAGGGATGAATCCCCAAAGGCATTTTTATGTGCAATGACCATTTTGTAGGCAGATTGGTTTGAAGAGGTAAAATTAGAATGAGAGAATGACAAGGATACACACATTATGATTCAGAATATCCATTACATTTCTTGTGCTTCTGACCAATTTGAGTGGAAATGAAATGAATTATGGTATAACTATCAATTATACCTATGTAATAATTATATCCTAAAGCACAAGATCCTAAAAGAGATTCATTCATCTCCAATAAGAAGCACTCAAGGTTTTTGAAAACCTATTATAGATCCAATATGATTTATATTTAGAATGACTCGAGGGGGATATACATAAATTTATGGTTAAATGCATGGTGTGTTAACAAAATAAAGGTAAAATAATTAAGACACCAAGTCTTCTACAGCCTTCACCCATTCCAAGCTATAGGTGGGAGGAGGTTTTCGTGATTTTATTACAGGGTTGTCAAGGTTTGAAAGTAAAAATGTCATCCTAGTAATTATGGATAGGTTCATTAAATATGCTCATTTTTTTCCTTATCATAGTAATTTATATCTAGTATAGTAGTTGTTGCTTTTTTTAATACATTTAAAAAGATACATAGTAATCCCAAGATCTTTGTAAGTGATCGTGACTCCATATTTACGTATAATTTTTAAATTAATTTATTTTCATGTTTGGGTACTTAGATGACTCAGTTCATCATATCATCCTCAATTTGATGAGAAAATATAGGTGGTCAACAAATTCTTAGAATGGTATCTCTATTGTTTTGCATTAGATAAACAAGAAAGGTGGGTTCATTGGTTGCCACTATCATAATGGTTTATAACACCTCCTTTCATAGATCTTATAAAATGTCTCCATTTGTGGCACTTTATGGTTACCAACACCCATACATCACTTTATCTTTAAGGGTGCATCTCAAAGTTCAAGTTGTTGAAGAACACATTCAACATTGACAAGAGGTAAAAGCTATTTTGAGAGAAAATTTGGCAATGGCACAGAATAAAATGAAGCAGAAAGAAAATTAACATCATAGTGAGATGAATTTTGACATGAGTGATTGGGTTTTTATTCTCTTTCATCCATATAAACAAATGTCTTTCGTGTCTCAAAAAAATGATAATAAACTCTCCTAAGTATGATGGCCCTTATAAGATTTTGTAGAAAACTGGTAATGTTACATACAATCTAGAACTACCCTAGTCCACTCACATACATTTTATAGCCTAAATAAGGTAATTAGATAGATATTTTATGCCCAAAATGAATTACCAAAACTATATGAAGAAGGTCAAGTCATTCTATATCTTAAGGAGATCCTTCACACATGTACTAAAAGGTTGAGAACAAGAGAGATTAAGGAGTATTTGATCAAGTGAAAGAATCTTAACCATGAAAAAATAACATGGAAGGATGAATATTTTTTGTGGTAGTATCCAAAGTTATTCAACATTGAATGAAATTTTATTTTGAAGGGAATGGATATGTTACTCCCTTAACCTATAGCGTCTTTAGGTATATCTGTGGCTAAATTATGGCTTACATAACATTTCATATTATCTTTTCACATTTATCTGTGTTCTTATATTGTTAGTAGGGTTAGTCAACTTATGTAATAACCATGTCTTAATTAGAGTATATATAGGAAGTAGTGGTTAGTCTTTGAGTATCATACTATGAATTTTGTTCTTATTGCATTGTTATGGAGGTTGGCCCCTCAAAGTGTCTCAATCATATTTATCAAGTATTTTGTTTATTCATAAATTATTATTTTGGATTTACTTATTTTGCTTATATTTATATGATATATCATCCTATTATTATGAATTATCTAAGTAATTTCATTATAGGGATGTTGTGGTATCTCATTCTAGGCATCTAAGTTTATGGTTGTTGATCATGTTGCATGCCCTTTAGAATTTTTAGATTTTTAATGATATAAGGCAAATGAATTTTTTTTTGTTACTCCTGCTAGTGTTCTTTAAAGTTATAAATAATATATCTAGATTACAGTGTGTTTAGTCCTTTAAATTTATAGCATTTGATTCTATATTTTAAAACCTTCTTCAAGGACATATGGATCTTTAAATGGATATTGGGTTGTCATTTAATAAATATAAAGATATAATAACTTCAAGAAAGAAATATATACCAAGTCAGATCAATTAAAAACTAATTAAACATGCTTATTAATATGAACCTTAAAAACACCAAATATTTTAAGATAAAGACTAAGGACAAACTAAATCTAATTATTGATAGGATAAGTTAGCATAAGCCTAATTACCTTGAAATGTTAAAATAATTAAAACACTTAGCCCTTAGTTAAGTTAAGATTATTAGAAATATAATAGGTAACAAAATTATAAAATAAAATTTTAGAAGCAAGGGAAAGGGGAGGGGCTCCAAATTAACATTGTTAAAAGAGGGAAGAATATATGAGGAAATGCTAACTTAGATAACAAGATACTAAAAATAATTTTAATTTTTAAGACTATGAATTATAGGGTTCATCGTGTTTCTGACAAGCCAACTACTATCCCTATTAATGTTATTATTATGCTCAATAATCTCAATAGCCTCCCTTGAATGATGTTTTACATACTTATCTTATGAGGCTAGCACTCTTGCTTGATCAATACAAATGGGATGTTTAGAAAAGATCAAAAGCTTTAGTCAGGTTGACCTGTCAATTTTATTTTATTGAATATTTTTATCATGCTCCTTTCCTAGTTTGGATTGATCTTCTAGTCTCACCAATGTACAATCTCCCATAATGTCCACACTACTTTTTAGTTTAGGTTCAAGCTTGTCATTTATGAATCTAATATTATTTTTAAGGATGTTGATGTTATAAGTACAATCACTGAGAGGGGGGGGTGAAATAGTGAATCAACATATTTCAAAACTTCAATCTAAATCCTTCAAACCCTTAGTCATGCACCATAAGCAATTAAGAATCAAATAACCCACTCATAAAAATGAACATGAAAGATAAGCAAGATAACATAAGATCTATATGGGAAACCCTCCTGAAGAAAAAAACCCACTCTCAAGCCTGAAAACACATGCACTACTTATCCTATAATGATTACAAACATGATACTTTAGTGAAGCATCCACTTCATAAGGAGCACCAACCCATAAAGATGGGAAGTATCAACTTGCCTAAGATGTTGAGAACCAACACAACATCTATGAAATGAAAAACTTCAGAACTCTGATTGCTTCTCAATCTTATGGAAAAACCCAACAAAATAACCTCCTTTAATCATGTTCATTCATTCAAACCTTCACACACAAATAAGGCATCCAAAACCACCTTTTGGATCAATCTACACACCGCTTGTTCTCATGCATCAAACCTATAAATTTAACATTAGCATTATGATGCATGAAATCCGTACTTTGATCTACCTCTCAAGACATCCACATGGGTCTCATAGACTTCACAAATCTTTTTATGTACTCACTTTCTAATGCAAACCTTGCAGACACGTGTCTTCATCTTATGTCCCCTAGAAACTTTCTCAAATGTGCTCTGTCAATCTCCTTGTGAGCCTCTTGAATTTAACTCCTTAATTCTCATTATTGATCATTGATCTGTGCTTTCATGATTAAGACATTTATCACCCTCACGTACCTTCTGAGCACATTGATGTCACATTGTATCATCTATCTCCATCTGTATGAACACCCATGTGTCATTGATCTTATATCAAATCATCATGATTGAGACACATGTCACTAGTGCATGCCATCTCAGGAACTTTCAACATATTGACTTCACATACACCATTTGGATCACATTGATGTCACTCCCTGCTCTTGCACCACTTGGCAATCCCATGTGCCTTCTGAGCATTGACTATTTGAATCAAATTATATCATCTATCTCCATCTGTATGAACACCCATGTGTCATTGATCTTCTATCAAATCATCATGATTGAGACACATGTCACTAGCGCATGCCATCTCAGGAACTTCAACATATTGACTTCACATACACCATTTGGATCACATTGATGTCACTCCCTACTCTTGCACCACTTGGCAGTCCCATGTGCCTTCTGAGCATTGATTATTTGAATCAAATTGTATCATCTATCTCCATCTGTATGAACACCCATGTTTCATTGATCTTCTATCAAATCATCATGATTGAGACACATGTCACTAGTGCATGCCATCTTAGGAAATTTCAACATATTGACTTCACATACACCATTTGGATCACAATCTAGATAATAAACCATCACCATTAGATCTATTTTGACTAGTTGACCCTAGATTTTAACACAACTAAACTTGATAGTCTCTGGTATATCATAGTTTGTAAGAGAAACTTTGAAGATTTATAACTTGAGTTAAAAATACTTCAAGAATCTAAATCTTCAAGGTACCTTCTTGGCACTATAAATAACATCTCCATGAAAAAAATTGACCAATGTTGACTTTTTAATTATCTACATAAAATACATAAACTTGTTGGATCACTCATATCTTTATGATGTGCAATGACGGTCTGACTTCTCTTAAGTTAGAATATGCATGTTTCTCTTTCCAAATGATTAAATGACATGCCAAAACTTTATCAAGACATCTATGGATGCCTCACAACTTCTTATTTATTCTTATAAACCTGTAGATGTGCCATATCTATTCAAGATATCAAACATAACTTCTTTATCATTCATGTACTAGTACCACATGCTCTCTTTGACATCAATGACAACCTGCGACATCAATGACCACTCTGATGAATTCATTTCACTTCCATAAACACTTTAAGTACTCATAACATCACATAGGGTCTCTACAACATGTCCATACCATCAATATCATCCATCAATTGCCTCATTAAGTCAACCACTAAAGAAACATGCAATAACATTGAAGCACACTTTGTCATTGTCATTTTAACACACATGACACCTCATCAACATCCTTGGTCACCTTGGAGACATCATTGACAAACCTCCAACAGTTGATAGGTAAAAAATTAGTTTCAATATCTTTTTTTATTAAAATATTATAAATACTATCAGTCATGTTTTTTGTAGGGTAATAAATCTAATCATTTATTATGATATTGATCGATTTCAACTTTTTATTTAGATTCTTTACTTGTATTTTATAAATCTTTCTTGATTTGTTTATTGTTGTAATAATTCTTTTTAAATACATTTTTAAAGTAAATGTTTTCATGGTTCTTGTTAGCTATTTGGATTGTTGGAACACGTAATGGTTAAGTGGTGCTCCATGTACCTTGAATACATTCATTATACATTGAGAAAATAAATAAATAATATATTTTATTTATTTACACAAAGTTAACTCATGTTAATAAATTAAATCTATTATCATTGTATTAAATGTTCCTCTGGGAGAGGTTGGACATGTTGGTTATAATGGTCCACCTCAAACCTCATTATAAAAAGGGTCTTACCCTTTTGGTAATTTACTTACCATTGTGAAAATTAATTCATCAAGATATCATGTATTCATTACATTTGTTTAGAAGAGTTTTGTGAAGAGAGATTCGGAGGAGAGTGAGAAAAGAAAGGTTTATTGTATTGGGTTCTAGTTTCTAAATTATATTGAATATATCAACCTATGGTTGTTTTCTCATATGAGGTTTTCCATGTTAAAATATTATGTCAACATTGATCTAGGCTTTTGCTAATTCATTCTTGTATCTAGATCCATATTGTTTAATTGTATATACTTTTATATTTTGACATGGAATCAGAGTATGGGATATAGTGATTGAATGGTAAGACAAAGATCCGTGAAGCTTTAATAGTTACCATTGTTTAAATATTCTTCAAATCTAGGCCTGGCATGTTTGTATGACACATATAGGAGAGAGGAATATTTGCTTTTTGGATTCGTGATCCCTGGTCTTAGTCTTTAATCATTTATAACATTAATTCAAGTATCCAAGACCTCTGTTGAGCAACTAGTTACCAATTTGTAACTAAAACTCACCATAGTAAACCATTGTCAGTTGTTGTACGATGCTCCTTGCTTGAAAAAGTTTTTAAAAATCACTATAAAGCCTCTATAACTAGTTTCTGAGGTTTAAACATTGGATTTTCATTATTTTTCCCTAATAAAACCTCCTGCTAAACCTTCTAAAGCATCAACACCTTCATTTAGATTTTCCTCAACTACTTGGGTGCCATTATACAACCTCGTATAATAGAAACAAGTATAAAAATATTTTTTTGTCATCAAAATTATATTTTGAGTGTTGGATTTATTTTGTTGCAATGATTGAAGGTTGTATGGCAATTTTTAAGATCTAAGATGACCTCCATAGACCTGCAAGAGTTGCCCTACTTCCACAACTGTGTTAATTCCTCTTATAGGAAACTCTAAAGGTTAGTATTATGTTTCTAAATTTATTTATTAAATAAATTTTTTATCAAAATATCAAATATTATTTATATGTTGAATGGGACCCACATATTTACTCTATTCATGTGAACCAGTAAAAACTTTGAGATCTTTTTTATTTATTTTTTTACATGCATGTTGTTATAATTGTTTTTCAATTTTATTTTTAAAATAAAATTTAATTTTAAAAAGGTTTAATTATAAATTTTTGCATTTAAATCCTTATCTAGTCTAGAAAAAGAGTTGGTAGAGCTTATTTTGCTAAAACTTGCAAAATGAAAGGTCTAGTGTTCAAAACTCGCTACCTCCATTTCTCTTTTTGGTCAAAGTACTTTAATTTTAAAAAATCTCAAAAATTAGTTAAAATATACTTTTTGAGTTTGCGTGTAAATTAACTCGCATTCAAAACCCTAATTGTCTTTCGACATTGTCGACAACCTTGACTCGTCATTTTTTTGTCTGAAAGTGGTCATGTAACTAGTCATTTTTTAAGTTTTGACACATTTTGAACATATTAGTGTGGTTCATTTATTGATTTGAAGCCTCCTTACATAATTTTTGTGTCAAAATAAAAATTAGTGTTTATATAGCTATATTTTGTGACACTTAATTTAGTATAATATTTAATAATTTTTTCAAATTGTTTCACATATATTTAAATAATTATTACTCTTTTACACTATAAATTTACTTTATTATCAAATAGAGTACAAATAAACATTTTTAAAAAATGTTTTTATAATTTTAATAGTGTTGTCTTTTTCAAAGGGAAGTTATGGTTTCTCTTAATTTCATTCTAAACAAAGCTCATGATTAATGAGTCTAATTATAATATCTAAAAAAATGTATTAAATCCAATTTTATAGCTCATAAATTATGAAATATTATGGTCAGAACTAAAAACTCCCATCAGGAAGAAATATCTCAATTGAGTTTTCCAATGCATTTCAACAAAAATTGTAGGAAGCTATGTCAATTATTTTACAAAATGTTATAGATGAATTCCTACTCCATATTGACAAAAAGGAGTCTCCTAATAATGTTTCTAAATTGTTTAAGTCTATGCACGAGGGAACTCATCTCTCTAAGAATATTAATATGATTCTTGAATTATTAACTAAATCTATGAAAGGTGATAAAAAAAATTGTTAATTTTTTTGCAAAAATTTAAAACATTAAACCACAATTAGATGGATTCAATTATAAATTAATTCAAGATCAATTATTATATTTCATTATTCAGTTAAATATTAATAAAAAAATCATAATTCTATTTCAATTCTTAATTCAAAATACCAAGCATAACAAGATATCCCTAACTTCACTACCATTTATTCTAAAAATAATCAGAACAACAATAAAGAACATAGTTCTAATGTTATTGTTTTATATATTGTCTTATTTATTTATAATGAAAATGAATAGATTTTATATAGTGTTACTTTGTATCATATGACTTGTCAAAAAAATTATCTAACACTAGACACTAGAGATATATCTAAAAATATTTATTTAGCTAATAGTTCATTTTTAGAAGCAATAAAAAATAAAATTTGAAAATATTGTTATAAAATATATTTTTTATGTTATTAAACTTAAGAAAAAAATTATCTTGTTTTCAACTTACAAATGATAATTTTATTGTAACTTTACATACGAATAAATTAGAAATCAATTTGGGTCTCTAATTGCTAAAGGAATTCAAGAGAATAGTTTATACATATTTTATGTTTCTTCTACATGTCTTTCGTGGCAAAGTAGGAATGAATCTCAATTATGACATAAAATATTAAGACGCAATAATTTTAAAAATTTATATTGTATGTCTTCTCATGATCTTGTTGATGATCTTATTTCTATTTCTTCTCATCATGAAATTTTTGAAAGTTGCTTACGTGATAAACATACTAAACCATTTCATAAGAATCATGATACAAAATCTTCACACATTTTATAACTTAATCATAGTGATGTTATATGACCACTTAAAATTGCATATCTTAATGATTATTTATATGTTGTTACTTTTATTGATGATCATACTAGAATGATTTGGTCATATTTTATATGAAAAAAATATGAAGTATTATCTAAATTCAAATAATTTAAAACTATTGTTGAAAATACTTTTGATTTTTTTATTAAACTATTAAAATCTGACAATAGTGGTGAATATATTAGTAAATAATTTGATTCATTTTATATTGATTGTAGTATTTAAAAAGAGTTAAAAACTGTATATTCTCCATAACAAAATGGTATTGCTAAAAGAAAAAACTAAACTATTATTGAAATGGATTCTGCAAAGGTTTGTAAGTTCTTATGGGTCGAAGCTATGAATATTATTGTGCATATTCTAAATAGAGTCAATACTAAAGTTTTGTATCTTTCTACTCTTTTCAAAAAGTGGTTTAAAAATAAATTTAATGTGATTCATCTTAGGATCTTTGGTAGTTATGCTTACATCTTTGTTCTTAAAGCAAAAAGAAAGAAATTTGATCATATCTACTAATCATCCATCTTTGTAGGTTATGGAGGTAAAAATAAAGGATTAAGAGTATATGATTTATCTTAAAGACAAATCGTTGAGAATATAAATGTTAGGATCCTTGAAAAATCTTTTCATAATCCCTATGTCGAACCCCCTCAATGTTCTTTATTTGATGACCCTGGATCTCCTATTACTTGTTATGAAGGAACAGATGTCCTAGAGAAAGTTGATCCAAGTTTAGATAACTTAAAAATGAGGAACCTTGTGAATTTCATGTCCAATCTAATAGACATAAATCAGTTGAATCTTTAATTTAGTCATCTAGTTTTTATAATCTTAATAAATTAAATAGGAGTCAATATTCTTATCATGATTTAATGACTATGTATAAATATGAGCCTCAATATTTTGAAGAAAATATTCAAGATTATAGATGGAAAGTTGTTGTGCATGCTAAGAATAATGTATTGAATAAAAATCAAAATTAGGATCATGTCCCACCTCTGTCTAAAAGACAGATTTTTGGTTATATGTGGTTGTATACCATTAAATATAATTCAATCAATAAAATTAACAAATTTAAAGCAAGATTAGATTCTCTTGATTTCACTTAAAAACATGAGATTGACTATGTTGAAATATTTGTTCCTGTAACAAAAATAAAAACTGTTATATTACTTATTAATCTTATAGTTCAAAATGTTTAGATTATACACTAAATAAATGTCAAATGTCTTTTTAAATGGTGATTTAGAAGAAGAAATCTATATAACTCAGCCTAAAGCTTTCATTAACTTTAACAAAGAACATTTTATTTATAAGTTAAAGAAATCACTTTTTAGTTTAAAACAATTTCATTGAGCTTGGTATTTTAAAATCATTAGTTGTTTTAAAGAATTAAGTTTCTCTAACTATTATTTTGGTAATGATCTATTTATTAAATTTGAAAATACTCATTTAATATTAATTGTATTATATGTAGATGATCTTATTTTTTATATGATCAGTTAAACAAGAAATTTTTACAAGGATCATGCAACCAAATAGTTAAACAAGTAGTAAAATATAGTAAAGTAAGCCCCAAGGATTGAAAAACATACTATAACTAAAACTGAAGGAAGATCAAACTAAAACCAAAACCAAAGGCCAGAAAGAAAGAATAGAAAGATGGTACTACTTAGAGGGCCCAGTGTCCTCCATAAGCTCCTTGCTAGGAGCCCGATTCTCCTCTTTATCCTTCAGATTTTCATTGATGATTCCTTTTCGAGTCCTTTTGCTTGGGCCCTCAGTAGTGTCCTTCAGGAAGATCATCCCTAGTTTCTTTTGGATCTCATTTTCTATATTTTTCTTAAGAGACATAGTCAAAGAAATAGGTGTAGGGGAGGGTTTGAAAGTGTACTGAGTCACCACATTTTCCTCTCTTTGCCTGATGTGGGGCTCCTCTACCTTATTAATCTACAAAAATACCTATAGTACCTTCCTAGCTTCTCTATTGATTGAGTTTTATTTCTTAATCAAGTTACCCAGGCCAATACCTACTTTGTGAAGTTTATCATTGAATTCATCTAGTTGCCTTTTATTTTTCTGAATTGAATCTGTCAAAATGCCCTTCCCCTTCCCTCAAAACTCTGACCCATCCTCCTCTTCTAGGAAAATGGGTTTAGGTTTGTTAATAATGAGCTAAAGGAGGGTGTCCTTTATGAAAATTTAAGTATTAGGGTTTGTTGAGGGGCTAGGGGGAAAGTGGAGAAAATTTGGAGTTAGGTCTTCATCAGGGGAGTCTTCCTCTATAGAAGACCCCCTTAGTAGAGCTTCTTTCCCTCCCATGGTCTCCTTGTGCTTGACTAACAAAAAGATGATCCCTTGATGAATTATGCATTAGCTTCACTGATTTGGAAGGCAAGGGAAGTGTTCTCAAAGGATTTCAACAAAAAAATCGCAAGTTGATTAGATAACCTTGGAAATGATTTAATAAAAGAAAATGATGTTAAAAGATGAGCATGCATTTACCTTCCAAAGTTATGTACTTCATAATCTGGAGGCATGTTTGGTCAATGACTCGATAAATCCATCATCAAAAACCTTTTCTTCTCCATTTTCATAAATTCATTCATTCGAAAGAACTTTTGCATCATATCCAACTTTTTAGATTGATCCTTCAAAGCCTTAGAGACCTCACACAACATCATTGCAATCTTCCCAATGAACTCCTCTACAACTAAAAATTTTATACCTCTCATTTCCACAATTCATTTGTCCCAAGCTGAGCCAAAATCTTTAGCAAGGTCCACATCATGTCCAATGATCTGTTGAATATACTTGATAAGCCCCCCTTATATAGCTTCCTCCACACATTTTTCTTGGTCTGAGCCTCTGCACAGGAAAGTAGCTCCAACATATCCTTGTCCTCTCATATGTTGCATGAACTAGTGTTTAAATTGTTCATGTGGTGAGATAATTCTATCGTCTTCTAGTTTTGTCCAATATTTTCAAGGAGTTTGAGGTATAATTAAAATTCCCTCTTCCATCTCATAGAATTTATGTCCCATGTGTGTTAATGATGACTTGGCATGAGTGTTAAGGCTCAGTAGATGGGAGGTTTGATTCACACATGTGACCAACTCTATTACTTGTTTAGCCATGATTTTTTTCATTTTGAATAGATTTGTTGATGTGGGGTGAGATGTGCCTAGTTTCGTGTTAGATGGATAAAGAGGAGAGACCAACCCCTACATTGGCTAATAGTTTCACCACCCCATTTCCCTTCTGGTAAGTATGGGTGATAGAAGAGTCCTTTAAGTTGTTAATCAATCCCCTAACATCATCAATGAAGGATTTTATAGTGTGTGAGGAGATGATCTTCTCAGACAAAGTGTTGAGGATGTTTAGGGAATCACCTTCTATGATTAATCTATCCACTTTGACCTGAGCTACTACCTCAATGCCCCAAAACACCACTCTTGCTTTTCTCACATGATTGGTATGAATCCCCAAAGGATCAGCATAGGAAACAACCACCTCCCCAAAAGATTTTTTGATCACTCCTCCCCCAGTTGGGACTGGATTGCTTTTTGATGCACCATTGAAGTTTAGTTTCAACCAATCTCCTGTCAAGGAGCTCTACTTAACTTGTTTCTGTAGAGTTTATTTGTTTGGAGAGACAATGTTTTATTCCAAGTTCTACCTTCTAAAGATAGTATGTTTGTTTGCAGAGCCCAGAGTTTTATCTTTAGCGGGAATGTTCTCTAGTTCTTGACAATAGCTTGATAGATACAGGAAAAGACTACTTTGGTACTGTGATTTTTGTTAGATAAGATATCATCATTGCGGGCCTTCCAGATAACTTAGAACTAATGAGAGAGGGTAGTTTCTAGGGGGCTTCCATTGGGTGATGAGATATAAAAAAGAAATTGGTTTGACCCAAGATAGGCTGAATTTATCAAGAAAAACTAAAAGGATAGATCAATAAAAGTGGTAGATCAAATCATCTGCACTTCTACAGAGGAGGCACCTATTAAGTAGGATAAAGCCTCGTTTGGCAATATTTTCCATGGTGAGAATTTTATTCTAGGCATCCAACCAAAAAAATAAATTTATTTTGGATGTGAGGTGATTGATCTAAAGAATATTTTAATGATCCCATTTATTCTCCAAATCTGATCAACAAGGTGCCTAGAGGTTACCGTATAGTTCTTGTTATCATTGGTTGACCAAAGGAGATAGTCATCCTTAGGGAAGATAAGAATATGGATTTGACAAAGCAATAAGTTGAGGACTTGGACAACTTGAAGGACTTCAGCATTGTTGCTTTTGATAGATAACACTTTCTATATTTTTGAATCGTTGATCCATTTCTAATAATCTTTAACCTTATTACCTCATCTATCCTTAAAGCTCTAGCAAAGATTAATCTAGTTGCCTTGGGAGATAAGCGGAGGCTAGAAATGCAAGAGTCATCTTAAAAGTCATTTTTTTCTTGATTTCCAATCTTCCAGCTGATGTTTTTCCTTAAAATACTCCTACGTCTGGTAATGGCCTTCTATAAGGTAGACCCATCAGTGGGGCCTTCCACTAATAGAAAGTCATCTTCCTCGTGTCCCTCCAGATATTTAGCTCTAATAATCCTAGTCCATTGTTTCTCTTCCTTCAAAAAAAATCATCCCATTTTGGCAAGGAGAGCATGATTCTTGTTTTTGATATGTCTTAGGCCAAGCCCTCTAGTAGCCTTTGGGAGATAAGTTTTTTCCATGAAATTAAATGATATCTGAAATAGTCCTTGGCACCTCTTCATAGAAAATTTCTTTGAATTTGTTCAATCTCATCTTCCACTTTGTTAGGCACACTGAAGACCATCATGAAGTAAACAAGGATACTTTGAATTGAAGTTTTAAATAGTTAGGATTTACCAACTTAGGTGAGTAAATGATATTTCCAACCTATCAACTTCCTTTGTATTCTATCAATGAGTGGGTTCCAGAATTCACGAACCATTATGTCATCGAAGAGGGATATCCCCAGATAGGTTGATAGGATTCAGCTCACCTAATAATACAAAATGGTTATAAGTTTCTTTTATAACAAGACCAAAGTGTTGATAAATAAGATAGAGCTCTTTTAAAAGTTAATCCATTGATTAAACAATTTTTCATAGTTTTGGAGGATGAGCTTGAGATATCATGCTTCTTCTATCAAGACTTCCCAAAATATGATCGTATCATCGATAAATTTCTCATGGGTAATGGGGTTGGTTTTGCAAGACACCTTGATGCCTTTGATAGCTCCATGTGACTATGTATTTTGCAGGATTCTCCCTAGCATTTCAACCAATATGTTAAAGAGATAAGGAGATAAAGGGTCCCCCTGTCTTAACCCTCTGGTAGCAGAAAAATATCCTTTGGGGATGTTATTGATCAATATGAAAAACTTTGGCATTGATATGTAGCTAAGGATGATTTTTCCAATCTCTGCATTAAATCCCAATCTCTCAAGAATTTTGTTTAGGAATCTCCACGAGACTCTATCATAAGCTTTATTCATGTCGTGTTTGACCATGATGCCTTGCCTTGAAGAATTGGAAATTAAGTGAATAACCTCATGTATCATAATGATACCATTAGTAATTTGTCTTCTTGAAATAAAAACTCATTGTTCACCGATCACTTTATCCAACAGTGCTTGGATTCTTTTAACCAATAAAACTAAGCAGCTGTTATATATGGAGTTGCATAGACTTATGGGTCATAAGTCTTGAAGATTATTCACCCCAAGTTTCTTTGGTATTAGGACCAAAAAAGTGTTATTCATTTCTTGTAGGATGGATCCCATATTAAATAATTCATTTACAACTACTCCAACTTCCATATGTATGATGTCCCAAAATTTTTGAAAGAAAAAAGGGGGCAAACCATCAAGACAGGGCCCCCAGAATTCTTCCATTACAAAAATTATCCCTTTAACTTCCTCAACCAAAGGAGATTTAAGGAGGAAAGCATTAGCTAATGGAGTAATGACTTCACTGAAGTTACTCAAAGTATTTTCTTCAATCATCTCATTGAAAGTAACATCTTCCATTAGCAAATTTTTGAAGAATTGGATTGTATGATTGTTCATCTCATCCTCTTCGTTACAGAGTTTACCATCATCTATTTCTAGCTAATTGATTATGTTAGAATTCATGTGTCTTGAGGCAGATTGGTAAAAAAAATTGGTATTTATGTCTCCTTTCAACCAAGTACATCTGGATTTCTTTCGCCAAAACACTTATTCCTTAGCCTCAAGGTTATGAAATTGGCTCAAGAGTTCCCTTTCCTTGAGAATTAAGGAATCATTGTTTCCTTGAGAAGCTGTTAACTCTTCTAAGTTTAGTAATTCATTCTCAAGGGCCTTCTTCTAAATGAAAATATTCCCAAAGACTTCTTTATTCCATTTTTCAAGGTTCTTATTCAAAAAGTTTAATTTCTTAACCAAGATATACATATCAGAACCCAAGAAAAGTTTTTCCCACCATTCCTTGATAGATTTAACCAAGCCAGGGTGATATAACCACATGCTTTCAAATTTGAAAGGGATATTCTTTGGTTTGGATATATTTTTCCCTTCGAAAATGAGTGGATTGTGATCAGAACCAATTTAGGGAGAGAGGTTAGAGAATTTTTAAAATAGAGATCCCAATTAAAAGAAATAAGGAAATGATCAAAGACAAAGTTGGATAAGTTTATCCCCCAACCTTCTATTTTTCCAGGTGAAAGGGTTACCTTTGAGTTCCACGTTGACTAAGCCAACTCCAGCAAGGAAGTTATTCAGGTCAGGCATGCTTTCGTTGAAATCCATTAGCCATTTTTTCCCCCAGGGAGAGAGGAATATTGAATTTCCTTACCATAATCTAGTTTCAATGCTCGTAGTTTTTTGAAAGGTTGATAAGTCTTCCCATAATTTTCTCCTAGCATTTTTAGAGTTGGGGGCATAAATGTTAGACAAAATTCATTCCTCCTTACTTGTTATATCTTAAAAAAGGATGGACATTTGTTTGTTAGTTATCATTAATATGTCACCTTCCAAAATCTCTGAGTTCCAAATATCACCAGGCCTCCCGAAGTACCCTTTGAACTAAAAGCTACAAAACACGCCTTTTCCATATTTTTTCAGAACACATCCCCAAGGCCTCTTCAGCTATTTTAGTTTCTTGAATGAGCATATTGATAGGATCATTTATTTTCCTGAGATTGTTGAGGGTCTTCTACTTCTTAGTGTTATTTAACCCACTGACATTCCATGTGAGGAACTTCATTTTCTAATTCTGGGAAGGTGACTTGTAAGGGTTTGTTGAGAACCCTTGGTTATTTCCTTGGTTGTTTCCATTTTTTGTGTAACTATACTAAGGGATATACCTTTAGGTTTAGGTATTATACCTACATCCATTTTCTTTCTTCCTTTCCTAGTCTTGGACTGTGTTCTGAACCATTCATTTTGATTTGCCTCCAGACAGGATGAATTACTAGTAGAACATTGTCCCTTATCTTTGGATAATGACATGGGACCATTCAAGGAGTCTAACAACCCTTCCATCAAATTAGGTTGATCTATCATGGTGCATGATTTAGCAAATAAAGGACTTCTACAGACTAGATCTTGTGTCAAACTAGATATGTTGGTCGAGTTGGGTTAATGATTAGAGCCCTTCAAAACCAACTTCTTAAGGGGTGATACAAGGGTATTGGCCTATGTATACAATGGGAAATACAATATATCTAAAAATCAATCATAACTCAAAGAAGATATCCTACTTACACTTTTAATTGAGGATACATTAGATAATCAGGGTCATGATCAATATCGATCCACTAGACCTAGCCAAGGAATCTCTTACCACAATAAATTCACTAGAGAGGGTTCCAAAACCTCTAGTCAAGAAAAACTACACAATAATCCTAAGTCTTATATTTTCATATTCACTAAACTAATAACAAGTAAAATAAAATCTAATCTAGTGCTCACCAAAGCTTGTGACATAAAGTGGGGTTAATAAACAATAAAAGTAAACATGAATAAGAGAATCATAATTCAGCTATGTATAGGTAAAACCCTAATGCATAGAGAGAGTAATATATTCAAAAGCCATTAATTATGCTACGTTTATCTACTAAAGAGAGGAGCAAAGTTAGAGATATTTACCTTGAAGATGAACCTGTTGAGACTCATCTCTCTCTTAGGCAAAGGTGCTTCACAAGAATTGTTGTGGTTTGTAAGGTTCACTAAATAAGGCCAAATCATTTGAGACTTGTTCATAAGACAAGATTCTTCTCCAAGTACAAACTTTTATCTAAGACTCCTCAAGTAGAATGGTGGAAGAGTAGATTGTAAAAAAAATGCAAATGAATAATAACTCTTACTATCTCTCTACGAATGGAAAAATAGATGTGTTTATATAGATGGATCTAACTCTAAACCCTTCTCAAAGTTTAGGCCAACAAGGTCAACCCAATCAACCTAGTATTGTAATTGACAAAAAAAACTAGGTCATGGACTAGGGGATGATCTAGACCCTAATAGGTTTTATCAATAAGAATACAAGGTCGATGGGGCCAACTATGTAATGTAAACCATCAAAAAGGGGTGTAGGTTAGGGAAGGGCTAATGAAGGTGGTAAATGACTAGAGGAAGGTGAAAAATAGGAGGCAAAGCTTAAAGGAATATTTTTTAGGAGACAAGTGTGTAGATAACAAGTGGTAAAAAGGGACAACGATCCTAGAAAACACCAATGGTTTATCCACCCCTTTCTCAGTGCCCCCGTTTGGGCATGCACTCAAAGAGATTGAGACTCGACAGGTTCTTACAAGATATAAAATATCAGTAATTGATAAATTTTTAAAATATTATGTGTATATATATACCCCATTCAAAGTTGATAACATGTCATTTAAGTGCAATAGGAGATGGTGATTTGAGAAAGAACATAGCAACACAAAATACTAAGGCTAAAAAGGTTACAATATTTTAAAGCAAAAATAACTAAATTTTAGATGATTAAAAGGGAAATAACTAAAAAACTAAATGTATGTGTGCCTTAACTTATCTTTATCACTGGATGGTTATCTGTTGTGTTTATAGTTTTGATCATAGAGGGTAAAAAGACTACTTTCGACAAACTCAATTATACAAAACTAAAGAGAAAAAACAAACAAACATAAAAAAGCTAAGATAGCTGATATTATGTGGATAAGATGTACTTAGAAATTTGGCAAGCTAGGGTGACAAGTGCTATGTTAGACCAAATGACCAAGTCAAAATTTTAGAGTAAATCAGGTAACCGAAAAGCCAAGGCTACTAAAGATCAAAAAACTCAAACAAGTAAACCTTGAAAAAGAAAGTCAAACCCACCAAGTCAAACTGATGATACATGTCAAAAATGGTAATCAAACATCAATGTGAAAGTAGGAAAAATCTCTACTTAAACCAAGATGGGCAAGCAAAAATGGTAAAACAACATTGATGAGTGAGTAGTAACAATTCTTACTCAATCATCAATGGAAAAAGGTGCATAAAAAAGAAAATAACATTGGTAAGTGAAAAGTAACAAGCCAACCTCACTCAACAATGGAAGAAGTACATGAAATTAGAAATGGACTCAAGTGTCTGTAAAAAAGGTAGTACAAAAATGACAAATGGTAAAATAAAGCAAGCCACATCTAAAAATGTAGAGTCATGGTGAAAAGAAAAGAATCTTAGTCACTCAAACATATTATTTTGTTCTAAAGATAGATAAAATTGAAACAAATTAGCATTAGCATGTTGTAAAGATGTGAAGAAGAAGGAATATAGAATGGAATACAGATTTAAAATCACACTTGCTTGTCTAGGGGGAAATGAAATGGGTGTAAGGGAGAATGAAGGAAAAACCAAGGTAGTAGAATAGCTCTTTAACAAAGTCAAGACACTCAAATTAGGTCTATCAAAATAAGAGAACTTTCAACCTTAAGGATTATAAACAACTTCTCCTAGCCACACAAGTCGCAAGTCAATAAATGAAGTATGTAGATCATCCCATTAAGGTTGTATGCATAAAAACTAAAATGGGTCTACCTTCCCACAATGTGTTTCCCATTCCTCAAGACCCTTATAGAGTAGTTGATCTATTGCAAATATTAGGTACTTGCGTAAAAAAAATAGGTAGCACCATAAAGTTTGTTAAATTATCCTATTTCAATCTACTATCCTACTGTACCCTAATGGACCTCCACTCTATTGTGAGGCCAACTGTGGAGTTTAAATTTTGATTGAAAATAGGATATGTGCCTGGAATCACATCTTTTGATGTGATTTTGACTTTTGAAATATTTATGTTGCCTTATGTATATCATTTATTTTTGTTTCAAATGATTTGGATTTTAAGTTTATTTATGGGTTTTTCTATTCCTCCTACATACATATTTGGAAAACCGAACATGGGTGCTAAATATGGCATTCATTTGAATACGTTGAACTTGGTTGCTAAGAGAGAGAACTTAGAGAGTATGGTGTCTAAGAGTCTCGTAAATTCAGATGAAATAAAAGTGATATCTTCACTTTGACCTTGTTGTATCCAATGTAGAGTGAAAGAAAAAAAAATCAAGACGAGTGAAACATGATATAATTTGAATTACTTCAAATTATAAAAAATGTGACAAAGGTAAAAAATGAAGAGATACAATGACAGTAGGGTGTGATTCCTTATCATAACAATGAGAGAAATGAAGAAAACATGCTAACATAGATTGTTGTGCAAATTTTATCTATCTAAAGAAATAAAAGTTAAAGCTGATAACAAAGATCAAAAACTTGTAATCACTGCAAAACACATTCTAGATAAGGAGTGAAAAGATGGTGATTTTTTCATGAAGGCCATATCCTATTCATGGTCTTACAATGCAACTCACAAAAAAGAAACCCAAGGGGGTGTGAAAAGTAAATAAGATAAAGATGGTATTTGTGAGAAATTCCAGGTCTTATCCATGGTCTTACACCATAACTCACAAAAAAAAACCCAAGGGGTGTCAAAAAGTGTGTATAAAGTATGAAAATAAAGAGAAGGGAATCATGAGGAAGACTGGGTCCTATCCACGGTTTTACAATGCAACTCATGAGAAAAAGTAAAACCAAAATACCAAAAGGAAGGACTAAGGTTTGTGAGAAGAGAGAACTACTACAGAGGGTGAGACCTATGTAAGTATCCTAAAAAAAGTGTTAGATAGCATATAGAAAGCATAAAAAGAAGTGAAGGATTTAGGAAAAATGCTTATTGAGAAATTGTGCATTGGTGGGTTCTTTGAAAATATGACCTTCATTGGTTTGAAGATGGTAGGTACTTGGATCAAGAATATCTTTGCTAAATAAGGGCCCCACCATTTTTGGGTGCATTTACCTTTTTTTCATGAGTGTAATATAATTTAAGGATAAAATCACCAACATTAAATATGTAAACTTTAACCCATTTGTTATGTTGTTTGGCAATACAAGCCTTATATTGGTGATTATATTATAAAGCAGAAAGACGATGATTCATCAAGGAGATCGAAAGTATGAAGGCGAGCTTCATGTAATTCTTCATCAAGTATGATACCATGAAGAGATATATGGAGATAAAGAAGCTACAATTTTAGTGGGAAGACTAATTTAGAACCATAGACTAGAGAGAATGGCATTGCCTTAGTGGCAGTGTGTATGCTAGTGTAATAGGCCAAAAGAATATGATAGGGATGAAGGTGTCAATCCATGGAGGTTTCATGAATTGTCTTGAGGATAATTTTATTTAGAATTTTGTTCGTGTCTAGAAAGAAAGAGCAAAAAGATGGTACTACTTAGAGGGCCCAGTGTCCTCCATAAGTTCCTTGTTAGGACCCTGATTCTCCTCCTTATCCTTCGGCTTTTCTTTGATGATTCTTACTCGGGTCCTTTTACTCGAGCCAGTAGCAGTGTCTTTCAAAAAGATCATCCTCATTTTCTTCTGGGTCTCCTTTTCCAGGTTTTTCTTAGGAGACTTATTCAAAGAAAGGGGTGTAGAGGAGGCTTTGGAAGTATATTGAGTCACCACCTTTTCCTCTCTTTGGCTTATGTGGGGGTCCTCTACCTCATTAATCTACATAAAGGCTTGTAACATCTTCCTAGATTCTCTATTGATCAAGTTTCATTCTTTAGTTAAGGTACCCAGGCCAAACTTTGTAGAGTTTGTCATTTAATTCCTCCAATTGCCCTTTATTTTTCTGAATCGAATCTATCAAAATAGCCTTTTCCTTCCCTGCAAACTCTACCCCATCCTCCTCTTCCATGAAAATGGGTTTAGGTTTGTTAACAATGAGCTAAATGAGGGTTTCCTATATGAAAATTTTAGTATTAGGGTTTGTTAGGAAGGAGCTAGGGGAGAATGGGGAAAATTTAGATTTAGGTCTTCGTCAAGGGAATCTTCCTATGCAGAAAACACCCTTAGCATAGGTTATTTCCCTCTCATGGTCTCCCTATAATTGACCAACATAAAGATAAGCCCTTGATAAATTATGCATTATCTTCACCGATTTGGAATGCAAGGGAAGTGTTCTCAAAGGATTTTAATAGAAAAAATGTCAAGCTGATTATATAACCTTGGAAATGATTTAATAAAATAAAATGATGCTAGAAGATGAGTGTGAATTTACCTTCCAAAGTTATGTACTTCATAATCTAGAGGCATATTTGGCCAATGCCTTGGCAAATCCATCTTGAAAAACCTTTTCTTCTCCATTTTTATAACCTCATTCATTTGGAGTAACTTTTGCATCATATCCATCTTTTTAGATTGATCCTTGAAAGCCTTAGAGCCCTCACATGACATCCCTATAATCTTTCCAATGAGCTCCTTTGCAATTAGAATTTTGATGCCTCTCATTTCCACAATTCATTTGTTCCAAGCTGAGATGAAGTCTTTGACAAGGTATGCATCATGTCCAATGATGCACTACATATACTTGGTAATCCCCCTTATGCAACTTCCTCCACACCTTTTTTCTTGGCCTGAGCCTTTGCATAAGAAAGTGGCTCCAATCTCCTCCCATACTTCACAAACTAATGTTTAGATTGTTCAGGTGGTGAGATAATTTTGTCCACTATTCTTGCTAGGATTGGGGTATAATTGAAATTCCCTCTTATGTATCATGGAATTAATGTTCCATATGTGTTGATGATGACTTGGCATGAGTGTTAAGGCTTGGTGGATGGGAGGTATCATTTACACGTGTGACCAACTCCACCACTTGCTTAGCCATGATTGTTTCATTTTGAATAGATTTGCTAATATGGGGTGGGATGTGGATACTTTCATGCCAGATGGATAAAGAGGAGATACCAACCCATGCATTGGCTAATAGGTCTATCACCCCATTTCCCTTGCGGTGAGTATGGGTGATACAAGAATCTTTTAAGTTGTTAAGCAATCCCCTGACATCATCAATGAAGGATTTTATAGTGTGAGGGGATGATCTTCTCAGACAAAACATTGAGGATGTTTAGAGAATCACATTCTATGATTAATCTATCCACTTTGATCTGAATTGTTATCTGAATGCCCCAAAACACCGCTCCTGCTTTTGCCACGTGATTGGTCTTAATCCCCATAGCACTGGCATAGGCAATAACCACCTCCCCATAAGAGTTTTTTATCACCCCTCCTCCCCCAACTAGGCCTGGATTACATTTTGACACACCGTCGAAGTTTAGTTTTAGCTAGTCTCCCATCAGGGGGTTCTACTTAACTTGTTTCTGCGTAGTTTCTTTGTTTGGAGAGACAACATTCTGCTCCAAGTTCCACCTTATGAATATAGTTTGTTCATCTGTAGATCCCAGAGTTTTATCTTTAGGGGGCATGTCCTTTATTTCTTGACAATAGTTTGACAGAGATGGGAAAAGACCGTTTTGGTATTGTAATTTTTGTTAAAGAAGATATCATCATTGCAGGCCTTCTAGATAACCTAAAACCAATGAAAGAGGGCCAAGTGCCAAAGAAGAGAGAGAGAGAGAGGGTAGTTTCTAGGGGGCTTCCATTGGGTGATGAGATCTAAAAAAGAATTTGGTTTGACCCAAGATAGGCTAAATTTAGCCAAAATCCAATCCAAGATACATGAACTGAAAGGACAAATCAAGAAAAGGTGGTAGACAAAATCATCTACAATTCTATAGGGGGGCACTTGTTAGGCAAGATAAGGCCTCATTTGGCAATATTGTCCACAGTGAGAATTTTATTCTAGATGGCCAACTAGAAAAATAAATTTATCTTAGATGTGTGGTGCTTGATCCAAAGGATATTCCAATGATCTCATTCACTCTCCAAATCTAATCAGTAAGGTGCCCAAAGGTTACCGTATAGTTCTCGCTATCTTTGATCGACCAAAGGAGATAGTCATCCTTAGGGAAGATAAGAATATGGATTTGATTAAGCAATAAGTTGAGGTCTTGGATAGCTTGAAGGACTTCAACATTGTTGCTTTTGATGGAAAACAATTTCTATATTTTTGACCCATTGATCCATTTATCATAATCTTTCATCTTATTACCCATATATCCTTAAAGATCTAGCAAATATTAATCCAATTGCCTTGGGAGATAACGGGGGAGATATAAATCTAGGAGTCATCCCAAAAGTTAATTTTTTATTCATTTCCAATTTTCCATCTGATGCCTTTCTTTAAGATATTCTTGCCACTTGTAATGGCCTTCCAGAAGGTAGACCCATCGGTGGGGCCTTCCACCCATAAAAATTTGTCTTCCTTGTTTCCTTCCAGATATTTAACTCTAACAATCCTAGACCACTATTTCTCTTTCTTTAAAATTTTCCATCCCATTTTGGCAAAGAGAACACAATTCATGTTTTTTATCTGTCTTAGGCCAAGCCCCCCATTAGCCTTTGGGAGGCAAGTTTTTTTCCATGAAATTAAATGATATCTAAAACAGTCCTCAACACCTCTTCATAGAAAATTTCTTTGAATTTGTTCAATCTTTTTTGCCACTTTTCTAGGCACACAGAAGACCATCATGAAGTAAACAAGGATACTTTGAGTTGAAGTTTTAAGCAGTTGGAATTCACCAACCTAGGTGAGTAAACGGTCTTTTGAACCTGTCAACTTCCTCTATATTCTATCAATCATTATGCCATCCAAGAAGGGTATCCCTAGGTAGGTTGATAAGAGTTAGCTCACCTAACAATCCAAAATGGTTTCAAGTTTCTTCTGCAACAAGACCGAAGTGTTGATAAAGAAGATAAAGCTCTTTCAAAAGCTAATGCATTGATTAGACACTTTCTCATATTTTTGGAGGATGAGCTTGAGATATTGGGATTCTTCTATCGAGACTTCCTCAAATATGATTGTATCATTAGTGAATTGTTCATGAGTAATGGGGTTAGTATTGTGGGCCACCTTGATGACTTTGATAGCTCCTTGTGACTATGCCTTCTGCAGGCTCCTCCCTAGCATTTCAGCCAATATGATAAAGAGATAAGGAGATAGAGGGTCACCCTATCTTAACCCTCTAATATAAAAAATATATCCTTTGGGGATGTTATTGATCAATATAAAAAAAATTGGCATTGATATGTAGCTAAGGATGATTTTTTTGACCTTTTCATTAAATCCCAGTCTTTCAAGAATTTTGATAAGGAATCTCTATGAGACTCTATCATAAGCTTTATTCATGTCAGGTTTGACCATGGTGCCCTACCTTGAAGAATTGGAAATTGAGTGAATAGCCTCATGTATCGTAATGATACCATCAATAATTTGTCTTCCTGAAATAAAAACTCCCTGTTGTTCACCAATCACTTTGTCTAGTAGTGGTTGGATTCTTTTAACCAATAAAAGTGAGTAGATCTTATATATGGAGTTGCATAGACTTATGGGTTAGAAGTCTCGAATATTGTTCACCCCAGGTTTATTTGGTATTAGGACCAAAAAAGTGTTATTCATTTCTTGTAGGATGGATCCCATATTAAAATTTTCATTTACAGCTACTTCAACTTCCCTATGTATAATGTCCCAGAATTTTTAAAATAAAAATGGGGGAAAACCATTAGGACCGGGGCCCTTGAATTATTCCATTACAAAAATTACCCCTTTAACTTCCTTAGCCAAAGAAGATTTAAGGAGGGAAGCATTATCTGATGGAGTAATGACTTCGTTGAAGTTACTCAAAGTATTTTCTTTGATCAGCTCATCAAAAGTACCATCTTCCATTAGCAACTTTTTGAAGAATTGGATTGTATGATTTTTTATCTCATCATCTTCATTGCAGAGACTGTCATCCTCCATTTCTAGTTGATTGATTATGTTAGAATTCCTATGTCTTGAACCAGATTGGTAAAAAAAATTGGTACTTTTGTCTCCTTTCAACTAAGTACATATGGATTTCTTTTGCCAAAACGCTTCTTCCTTAGCCTCAAGGTTATGAAATTGGCTCAGGGGTTCCCTTTCCTTGAGAATTAAAGAATCATTGTTTCCTTGAAAAGCTCTTAATTATTCTAACTTTATCATTTCATTATCAAGATCCTTCTTCCGAATGAAAATATCCCTAAAGACTTTTTTATTCCATTTTTTAAGGTTCTTCTTCAAGAAGTTCAATTTCTGAATCAGGATATACATATCTAAACCAAAGAAAAGTTCTTTCCACCATTCCTTGATAGATTCAACCAAGTCAGGGTGATATAACCACATGCTTTCAAATCTAAAAGGGATATTCTTTGGTTTGGATATCTTTTCCCCATCGAAAATGAGTGGATTGTGACCAAAACAAATTCTAGGGAGAGAGGTTAGAGAATTATAAAAATGGAGATCCCAATTAAGAGAAATGAGGAAATGATCAAGACAAACCTAGATAAGTTTATCCCCCAACCTTCTATTTGTCCAGGTGAAAGGGTTACCTTTAATCTCCAAATCAACTAAGCCAACTCCAATGAGGAAGTCATTCAAGTCAGACATGCTTTTCATGAAATCCATTAGCCCTTCCTTATTTTCCCCTAGGGAGAACAGAGTATTGAAGTCCCCTACCACAATCCAGTTTCAATGATTACAGGTTTGCTAAAAGGTTAATAAGTCTTCCCATAATTTTCTCTTGGCATTTTTGGATTTGGGATCATAAATGTTAGACAAAATCCATTCCTCTTTACTTGTTATATATTTGAAAATGATGGACATCTATTCATTAGTTTTCATTAACATGTCACCTTCCAAAATCTCTAAGTTTTAGAATATTGCTAGGCCTCCCGAAACACCCTTAAACTAGAAGCTGTAAAACTGACCCTTTTCCATATTTTGTCAGAACACATCCCCAAGAACTCTTCAGATATTTTAGTTTCTTAAATGAGCATAATTATATGATCATTTCTTTTCCTAAGATTGTTGAGGGTCTTCTACTTCTTAGCATTGTTTAACCCCCTGACATTCCATGTGAGGAACTTCATTTCCTAATTTTGGTAAGGTGACTTATAAGGGTTTGTTTAGAACCCTTGGCTTTTTCCTTGGATGTTTTTATTTTTTTTGCAACCATACTGGGGGATCTACCTTGAGGTTTAGGTATTACACCTACATCCATTTTTTTTCTTTCTTTCTTGGTCTTGGACTAAGTTCTGAACCCTTCCTTTTGATTTGCCTCTAGACAGAGTGAATTTATAGTAGAACATTGACCCTTATCTTTGGATAATGACATGGAAGCATTCAGGGAGTCTAGCAACCCTTCCACTGAGCTATGTTGATATTTCCTAGTGCATATTCAGTAAATAAAGGACTTTTATAGACCAGAGCCTGAGTTAAATTAGATATGTTAGCAAGTTGGGCTTCTAATTAGAGGCCTTCAAAATTACCTCCTTGAAGCATGATATGAGGTTACTAGTGTGTGTATGCAATGGTAAATATAATAGAACTAAAAATCAATGCTAGATCAAAGAAGATAGATCCTACTTACACTTCTGATTGGGGATACATTAGATAATCAGGGTCATGACCAATATAGATCCACTAGACCTACCTAAGGGATCTCTTACCACAATAAATTCACTAAGGAGGGCTCTAAAACTTATAGTCAAGTAATACTATGCAATAACCCTAACTAGGTCCTATGTTTTCATATTCAATAAGCTAATAATAAGTAAAACAAAGTTTAAGCTAATGCTCACCAAAGTCTGTGGCACAAAGTGGGGTTAGTAAATAATAAAAATAAACATGCATAACAAACTCCTAATTAAGTTATGTATAGGTAAAACCCTAATGCATGGAGAGAACAATGTATTCAAAAGCCATTACTTATGTTACTTCTATCTACTAAAGAGAAGAGAAAAGTGTGAGATACTTACAATGAAGATGAAACCGTCGAAACTCAATCTCTACTTTGGCCAAAGGTGTTTCATAAGAGGTTGATGTGGTTTATAAGAATCACTAATAAAGGCCAAATCATCTAAGACTTCTCCACAAGACAAGATTATTCTCCAAGTAGAAACTCTAATCTAAGACTCCTCAAGTAGAATGGTAGAAGAGTAGATTGTAAATAAGCGCAAATAAATAATTAACTCTTATTGTCTCTCTCCGAATGGTGAAATAGATTTGTTTATATAGGTGGATCTAACCCTAAACCCTTTCGAAAATTTAGGTCGATAAGGTCGACCCAGTCGACCTACTATCGTAATTGACAAAAACAAACTAGGTCATGGACTAGGGGCTGACCTAGACCCTAATAAGTTTTATCAATAAGAATACAAGGTCGATAGGGCCAATTATGTAATGTAAACCATCAAAAAAGGGCGTAGATTAGGGAAGGGCTAATAAAGGTGGTAAATGTGTTAAACATGAAATATACTAAGAGGGGAGGTGAATCAATATATTATATATATTTTACTTAATCTAATTTTTTTTTACCACTTAATCACACATTTAAGATATACAATAAAATTGAAATAATAACATGCACCACATAAAAGAGAGAGAGAGAGACACTAGATTTTTACATGGAAACCCAAAGTGGGAAAATCCATCGAGAACAATCTCAATTTTATGAATGAGTACCAACTCAAATTATAAAGTTCACAAGCACCAACTTGCAGGAGCACCGCCTTTGCAAAGATTTGTGAGCATCAATCCACAGGAGCACCAACCCCTCTTGTGTATAAAACACAACTATCTTTCAATGTTGCTTATTCAACAAATGATAGAACTCTACAATATCTCATGCTTTTCTCTCCTCATTTTTTATATAAAAAAATTATAAAACCATGCACTCTCTTGCATATTACGAATAGCTTCTCAAGCCTTTATTTATAGCTTTTCAAATGACCTTTTACATTCACCCTTTGTGACCATTCAATCTTCATGAAAAATGGTGTCAAACTTGTATGACCCTTCATATCCTTGCATTTGAAAAGTCATATGGTGACCCTTTATAAGCAAATACATCCTTTCCTCTTTTGTCTTTATTTTGGTCACATTTCAAATTATTTAAGATGACTCTTCATAGAAAAATGTGCCATACCCTCTTTTGTCTTCACTTGGTGACTCTTAGAATTTCTCAAGATGACTCTTCATGGGAAAATGCATCCCATTCCTCTTTTTTCTTTACCCCATGACTCTTTGACTTCTCCATGGGCCCTCTTTTGACTTTTATGCAACCAAAAATATATTCATTAATATTAAATAAATAACACACATTAGCCAAGATATGAATATTAAAAATATCATTAAATGCTATGGGGTCTTTATTATCAATGCTAGACATTTGACATCAATAATAATATTTTCAACCATCTCCCCTTTTGTCATTGATAGCAACCTTAAACTGAAATTATCATTATTTGAAACTAGCACTATGCATGTCAACCTGCATATACTGTCATCTAAAAAATATGCAGTAATTACCCCTTATTGTAGCAACCTGTACCTATTCCCTATACCTATTTTTGCACTTGTTTATACACCTATACCTATTTTTGTACCTATTTTTATTCTTCTCCTCCTTTGACATCAATGGCAAATGTCTATCTTAGAGCTAACACTTATCTCCCTCTCAACTGATATTGATCTTCAATGATAGGAAGTAAAATAAATTACTTCTAATTTCTCTCATAGATACTCAAATGTGTCTTTTGGTAGCACCTTTGTGAAAATATCTACAATCTATTCTGTAGTACTGATATATTTTATCTTAACTTCTTGATCTGCAACCTACTCTCTCAAGAAGTGATATCTGATAGAAATATATTTTTTCTTGAATGCATCACTAGATTCTTCAAAATATTAATAACAGTTATGTTGTCACAAAAAATAGAAATAGGTTTATCATATTTTACCTTGATATCTTTCAAAGTTTGCTTCATCCAAAACACTTGAGTACAACACAATACTGCTACAATATATTCTATTTCAGCTATAGACAGTGATACCAAGTTCTACTTCTTACTTATCCATGATACTAAGCTATCACCGAAGAAGAAAGCTCCTCCACTTGTACTCTTTTTGTCATCCAAGCAACCTATCTAATTTGAATATGTATAAGCAACCAAAGTAAAAAATTTGTCTATGGGATACCACAATCCATATCCAATATCGCCTTGATATATCTAAATGTTCTCTTTACCAACTAAACATGACTATCTTTTAGAGTTGACTGATATCTTGCAACCATACCTACTACATGCATGATGTATGGCATCGATGTTGTTAAATACAAAAGACTACCAATCATAGATCAATACAAAGATTGATCTATAATAGGTAAATCTTCATCCTTGTTCACCTTATTTTCTATACTCATTGGTGTGTCAATTGGTGCACAATCTTCAAAACCAATTTTTCTCAATATTTCTTTGACATATTTACTTTAAGATTTGAAAAAAAAATTATCTGATTGAAATATTTGCAACCATAAGAAAAATGATAATTCTCCAAGCATAGACATCTCAAATTCTTTTTGCATATTATCAAAAAAAATTGCCATCTTTTCAATATTTTTTGTAAAAATGATGTCATCAACATATACCACAATAATCAATTGATAATCACATTCTGTTTTAATGTAGAGATTATTGTCATAAAATCCTCTCTTAAAACCTTGATCTTGTAGGTACTTATCAAGTCTTGCATACCAAATTTTGAGAGCTTATTTCAATCCATACAATACTTTCTTCAATCTACAAAGATGACTACTAACATTTGAGAGAATCTCTCATGTTCAATGTAGACCTCTTCTTCTAGATTTCTATTTAGAAAGACAAATTTGACATCTATCTAAAACACTTTAAAATTTTTAAATATTGCATATGCAAAAAATATTATAATAGCTTCTAGCCTTTCCACTAGTGCAAAATTTTATTCAAAATCTATTCCCTCAATTTGAGCATATTCTTTACATACTAATCTTACTTTATTCTTAGTCACTTCTTTATTTTCATTCAACTTATTTCTATAAACCCATTTTATTCCTATCACATTGTGATCTTTTAATCTATGCACTAATTTTTAAGTATCATTCTTTTTTATTTGATTTTATTCTTCATCCATTGCCTTAACCTAATGCTTATCATGTCTAGCTTCTGAAAATGTTTTAGATTGAATTTTAGATAACAAAGAAAAATTAACTTCCTCGAATTCACTTACCATCATTCTTATCATACAAATTCTTTCATTTATATCTCCGATGATGTCACTTTCATTATGATTTCTCTGGACATATTTGAATGTGGTTTTAGTGTCTTTTTTCTTCTTCTCAATTTTATTTGATTCTTCAAAATCTTTCTTTTCAATTATTTCAAAAATGTCTATTAAATCACTGATTCTTTATGCTCTATCTTCTTCTATCTTGACACTTACACTTTCAACTATTTTTTTGGTTCTTTTATTATAACATTTATAAGCTTTACTTTTACAAGAAGAACTAAGAAAGATACCTTCATCTACTCTAAATTCAAACTTATCCAATTTTTTATCAATTTTTTTTATGAAGCATCTACTACCAAAAACTCTAAAATAATCAACTATAGCTGGTTTGTCTTTCTATAACTCATAAGGAGGCTTGTTATTATTAACTCTCAATAATTCTTTATTCTAGATATGCACTATTGTACCAATTATCTCTCTCCAATATTTATCTAGTATCTTAGATTCATTTAACATTATCATCGCCATCTCTTGAACTATTATGTTTCTTCTTTCAATTACTCTATTTTAGTGTAAAGTTCTGGCTGCTAAATAATGTATTTTTATTTCTTTATCTTTAAGAAACTCAATAAATTGATCTGACGTGAATTCTCTTCTTCGATATAATCTTAGGCATTTAATCTTCAAATCGATTTCATTCTCAACTAATATTTTGAATGCTTTGAAATGTCTAAAAGCCTCTAATTTTTTTTTTAAAAACATTATCCAAGTCATACGTGAAAAATCATCAATAATTAACATAAAATATTTCTCGCCTTCAGTACTTTGAGTTCTTATAAGTCTACAGAAATAAGTGTAAACAAGCTCTAACATCTGAGTGGTCAAGTATTCTTTTATTTTGAACCATCTTTTAACCTGTTTCCCATGTTGACAAGGTTCACAAAGCATGTCGAATGACTTTGTAATCTTTGAAAAAAAAATGACTAACTTTTTGTTGATATTGACAAGATTATCAAAATTTATGTGTTCCATTCTTTTGTGTCAGTCAACTTTCTTCACTCTAACTCAAACATCTTTGACATTTGATGTCTAATAACATATACAAATTATTGTCTATTCTCTGAACATCTGCAACCAACACATCTGAATCTTTTCTCTTAATTTCATAATCTTATGCATAAAACTTTAGTGTATACCTTTGATCACATATTTGACTTACACTCAAAAGATTATGCTTAAAACCTTATACATACAAAATATTTTCAATTTTAGTTATACTATTATCCAAATGTAGTGTACTTTTTTCAATAATTTTAGTAGTATTATCTCTGAATTTCACTGTGCCACCATTGATATTTTTCAAGGTTATGAACTTGCTCTTGTTTCTTGTCATGTGCCTTGAACATCCACTATCAATGAACCATGACTTTTCTTCATTTCTTGCATGCAAGGCTGTCTGAACCAACATAGACTTTTTAAGGTGTTTCTTCTACTATGAACCTGTCTGAACTTTCTTTTTGATGAATGAAGCCTTGAAACTCCGGTCTTTGACTAATTTAAACACGCTTCTATAATACCACTTTATATATCTGAAGTTATTGCACTAGTAACATATTATGGCATCTTCATTAAAGCCTGATAAATGAGCAAAAGAATTGTGGCTTCTGCTTGACTCTTCATGAATTTTTTTCTCTTTATTTTTGAAATTATTAACCTTTTTTTGACATTCTATTTTTTTATGACCATATTTATTACAATAAAAATAGTAACCATAAAAATAAGACTATGTATCTCTAACCTGAATGTCTTTTGTAGCTCTGTTCCTTTCAGCCTTCTTTGTTTGATATGTCCTCTATATTCTTAACTTTTTTCTTTTCTTTTTTATGAACTTCAACATAGCTCTTTTCTTTTTCTGTGTTAACCTTGTCTGTGAAAGTAGTGACCTCCCCTTTCTCTTTTTCAAATCTGATACCTATTTTATCTGATATTGATCTTTGACTTTCTAATATTTTATTCAACATATTAGTGTTATTCTTAAATTTTGAATTATTAATTGCTCTATCATTGATTGTTTTATTTATTTTTTCAAGATCTATTTTTAAAGAAGTAATTTCAATAACATACATTTCACATTCTTCATTTAATTTTTGATACTATGTCAAATATTTTTCATTCTTCTTAATTTTTTCAAAGTGTGCTTGTAGATATTCAATTGTTTCATTTGACTCATTTTTCTCGATCTAGAGCTTCAATCTTCGATTCTTCTTCTCAAGAAATTTTAACTCTTCTAAGACACAAATAAGTTCTTTCAAATTTACTTCAGCTTCATCATATTCTTCTTGATCATCTATACTTTTGCTTATAGAGATATCTTCATGTATGGCCATGAATAGAATCTCTTCTTCTGAATCACTGACTCCACTATCTTTGATTGAGCTAGGATCTTTAAAATATAAACTATTTTTCTCTAATCTCTTCTTAATTTTTTTTTTGAAATTCTTCTTGTATGTAGACTTTCCTTCTTCATTGTCACCTTTATCCTTATCTAAGCACTTAGCTGTAAAATGTCCAATCTTTTTACAATTAAAATATTTTAAAAATATTTTTTCTTGATATTTATTTGTGTTTGTTTTCGATTTACGGATGAATCAAGCTTTATTATCATTTTTATCATCGCTAAAGCTGTCACTTGATTCTTGAATCTTAGCCTTTTCTTTCTTTGATGTCTTGAAAGTAATTTCTCTTTGAAGGTTTCTGTTGTTTGGTCTGCATCTCATATGTCGTAAGAATACCATGTAGCTCATCCATCTTTAGTTTGATTAAATTATTTCTCTTAAATTCTCAAAACTTTTACATCATATCTCAATGGTAGAGATCTCAAAACTTTTTATATCATAATTGATTCTTCTAATTTTTCTCTAAAACCTAAAATTTGATTAACTATTTGATCAACCCGTAAAAAATAACTTGCTATATTTTCTTCCTCTTCCATCTTCAAACTTTCAAATTATTTTTTAAAAGTTTGAAGCTTAACTTGTTGAACCTTTCCATCACTTTTGTAAATATTCTCAAGTTTTACCCAAATTTTATGAGTAGATTTACATTGCAAAACTTTAACAAATTTTGATTCACATAAATCATATAAAATAGTATTTAAAGTTTTAGTATTATTTTTATTTTCTTTCTTTTCTATCAGAGTAGTTACAAATGTCTGTGGCCCTTCATATTCTTTCACCACTATTTGTTAAACGTCGAATCCAAATGCCATCAAATAAGTCTTCATCTTTATGCTCTAAAAAACATAATTTGTCCCATCAAACAAAGGTGGCTTATTTGTAAAAAAATATTCATGTGATCTAGCCATCATGTTTGCCCCGATCTACCTTCAAGTTGTAAATTTTTTTCAAAAAGAACCTGCTTTGATATTAATTGTTGAACATAAAATATATTGAAAGGAGAGGGTGAATCAATATATTATATATCTCTTACTTAATCTGATTTTTTCTTTAACCACTTAATCACACATTCAAGATATGCAATAAAATTAAAATAATAACATGCACCACATGAGAGAGAGACACCAAAATTTTACATCGAAACTCAAAGTGAAAAAAATCACAGAGAACAATCTCAAGTATATGAATGAGTACTAACTCAAATTACAAAGTTCATAAGCACCAACCCCTTTGTCGAACACTAACATAACAACTATTTGTGAGCACCAACCCATAAGAGCACCAACCCCTCTTGTGTATAAAACACAACTATTTCTCAATGTTGTTTACTCAACAAATGATAGAACTCTACAATATCTTTTGCTTTTCTTTCATCTCTTCTTATATAAAATAATTACAAAACTATGCACTCTCTTGCATATTATAAATATCTTATCAATCTTTTATTTATAGATTTACAAACGACCTTTGGCATTCAGCCTTTGTGACCCTTCAATCCTCATGAAAAATAGTGTTAAACTTTCATGACCTTTCGTATCATTGCATTTGAAAAGTCACATGCTGACCCTTCATAAGCAAATGTGTCATTTCTTTTTTTATCTTTATTTTGGTGACCTTTCGAATTCCTTAAGGTCACTCTTCATGAAAAATATGGCATACCCTCTTGTGTCTACACTTGGTGACTCTTAGAATTCCTCAAGATGACTCTTCATGAGAAAATACATCTCATTCATATTTTGTCTTTACCCCGTGACTCTTTGGCTTCTCCATGGACCCTCTTTTAAATTTTATGCAACTAAAAATATATTCATTAATATTAAATAAGTATCAACACACATTAACCAAGATATAAATATTAAAAACACCATTAAATGTTATGTGGCATTTATCACCAATGCTAAACTTTTGACATCAATGACAATATTTCCAACAAAATGACTAGAAGAAGGTGCAAAATAAGACGTAAAGCTTAAAAGAATGGTTTTTACAATACAATTATGTAAATAACAAGTGGTAAAAAGGGACAACAATCTTGCGATGCATGAATGGTCTATCCACCCCTTTCATGATGCACCCCTTTGGACATGCACTCAGAGAGATTGAGACTCGAAAGATTTCTACAAGATAGAAAGTATCAGTAATTGATAAACTTTTAAAATATTATGTGTATACATATGCCCCACTCAAATCTCATCACATGTCACTCAGATGCAATACGGGATGGTGCTTCGAGAAAGAACATAACACTAACACTAAAAAAAGTTGTAATATTTTAAAGCAAAAATAACTGAATTTTAAATGACTAAAAGGGAAATAACTAAAAAAACTAAATATATGCGTACCTTAGATTACCTTTATCATTGGATGGTTGTCTATTGTGTTTGTAGTTTTGATCATGTCGGGTGAAGACACTATGTTCGACAAACTCAAGGATACAAAACTAAAGATCAAAAATAAACATGGAATAGCCAAAATAATTGATGTTATGTGGATGAGATGTACCTAAAAATTTGGCAAGTTGGGGTGATAAGTGCTATGTTAAATCAAATGACCAAGTCAAAATTTTAGATTAAATTAGGTAACCAAAAATCCAAGGTTACTAGAGAAAAAAAATCAAATAATTAAAACTTGAGTAAGAAAGGCAAATTTACCAAGTCAAACCAAGAATACATGTCAAAAATGATAATCAAATATCAATGTGAAAGCAATAACAATCAATAAACTAAGATGAGCAAGTAAAAATGATAAAACAATATTGATGAATGAGCAGTAACAATTCTTACTCAATCATCAATGGAATAAGGTGCATAAAATGAAAAAACAAACCAACCTCACTCAACAATGAAAAAAGTGCATGAAGGTAGAAATGGACTCAGGTGTCCATAAAAAAGATAGTAAAAAAATGATAAATGAGAAATGAAAGCAAGGCACATCTAGAAATGTAAAGTCATGGTGAAAATAAAAGAATCCTAATCACTCAAACATATTGTTTTGTTCTAAAGATAGATAAAATTGAAACAAATTAGTGCTAGCATGTTTTGAATATGTGAAGAAGAATGAATATAGAATAAGGGAAAATAGATTTAGAATCACACTTACCTACCAAGGGGGAAATTAAATGGGTGGAGGGGAGAATTAAGGAAAAACCAAGGTAGAAGAACTCTTTATCGAAGTCAAGACACTCAAATTAGGTTTGTCAAACAAAAAGACTTTCAGCCTTAAAGATTTTAAAGAAATTCTCCTAAGCCACATAAGTCATAGGTCAATAAATGAAGTATGTAGATCATGTCATTAAGGTTGTATGCATGAAAAATAAAATGGGTCTACCTTTCCACAATGTGTTACATGTTCATCAAGACCCCTTACAAAGTAGTTGATCTATCACGAAGATTAAGTACTAGCATGAGAAAGTAGGTAGCACCATAAAACTTGTTGAATTCTCTTATTCCAATCTATTAGCCTACAACACCCAAATAGACCTCCACTCTATTATGAGGCCAACAGTAGAGTTTAAGATTCGATTGGAGATAGGAGATGTGCTTGGAATCATGTCTTTTGATGTGATTTTGACTTTTGAAATTTGTATGTTGTCTTGTGTATATCATTGTTTTTTTTTCAAATAATTTCACTTTTAATATTTTTGATAGCTTTTTCTATTCATCTTCCATACATATTTAAAAAACCAAACATGGGTGCTAAATATGACTTTCATTTGAATACGTTGGACTTGGTTGCTAAGAGAGATAACTCAAAGAGTATGATGTATAAGAGTCTCGTAAATTCAAATGAAATAAAAGTGATATTTTGATTTCAACCTTATTTTATCCAACGTGGAATGAAAGGAAGAGAAATAAAGAGGAGTGAACATGAAATAATTTGAATTACTTCAAATCACAAAAATGTGACAAAGGGAAAAACGGAACAGATAAAATGATAATAGAGTGTGATTCCTTATCATAAAAATAAGGGAAATGGAGAAAACATGTTAACATAGATTGTTGTGAAAATTTTATCTATCAAAACAAATAAAAGTTAAAGCTGAGAACAAAGATTAAAAACTTGTTACCACTACGAAACACATTATAAATAAGGAGTGAAAAAATGGTATTTGTATCATGAAGGCCAAGCCCTATTCATGGTCTTACACTGCAACTCATAAAAGAGAAACCCAAGGAGGTGTGCAAAGCATGCAAAAAGTAAATAAGATAAAGATAGTATTTATGAGGAAGGTCAGGGCTTATCCATGGTCTTACACTACAACTCACAAAAAAAAGATTCAAGAGGTGACGAAAAATGTGTAAGAAGTATGAAATTAAAGATAAAGGAATCATGAAGAAGATTGGGTCCTATCTATGGTTTACAATGCAACTCTTGAGAAAAAGGGAAACCAAAAGACCAAAAAGGACTAAGGTTTGTGAGAAGAGAATTGCTCTAGAGGGTGAGACCTGTGTATCTTACAAAAAGTGTTAGATAGATAGCACATAGAAATGATGAAAGGAAGGAAACGATTTAGGCAAAATATTTATTGAGGAATTGCATATTGGTGGGCTCTTTGAAAATATGACCTTCATTGGTTTGAATATGGTAGGTATTTGGACCAAAAATATCTTTAACTAAATAAGATCCCCACCATTTTTGTGTGTATTTACCTTGTTTTTCATGAGTGTAGTCTAATTTGAGGACAAGATCACTAACATTAAATGTGTGAACTTTAAGTTTTTTGTTATGTTGTTTGGAAATACTGGCCTTGTATTGGCAATTATGTTGAAAAGCAGAAAGACGATGTTCATCAAGGAGATCGAGAGCATGAAGGTGAGCTTCACGTAATTCTTCATTAGGTATGATACCATGAAGAGATATACGGAGAGAGAGAAGCTCAACTTCTAGTGAGAAGACTGATTTAGAACCAGAGACTAGAGAGAATGGTGTTGCCCTACTGATAGTGTGTATGCTAGTGTGATAGCCTCAAAGAACAAGATAGAGATGAAGGCGTCAATTTATGTGGATTTCATGAATTGTCTTTTGGAGAATTTGATTAAGAATTTTGTTTATGGCCTCAGCTTGGCCATTATATTGTGAATGATATGGTGTGGAGAATTTGTGATTGATTTTAAATTTATCACAAAGCTATTTGACATCTTTATTTTTTAAATTACCACCATTGTCTGAAATGATATTGTGATGAACACCAAAATGGAAAATTATTTGATTAAGGATGAATTTGGATATGGTAGTACCAATGACATTAACAAGGGGCATAGTCTCAACCCATTTGGTAAAATCTTTTATGGCTGTGATTATAAAGACATGCTCATCTTGAGATCGAGGTAATTTACTTAAAAGATCTAATCCCCACATGGAGAATGGCCAGGGAGATTCTATGATTTGAAGCTCGACTGGAGGTGAATGAATTAAATCATCATGAAGTTGGCAAGGAGTCCATTTTTTAGCAAATTCGATGGCATCCTTTTCAAGAGTGGGCCAAAAGTATCCCATACGTAATCAATTGCAAGTTATAACATGTCCGCTATACTGGCCACTGTAAATGCCCCAATGTGATTGTTCAAGAAGAGGAGGAACCTCATCTTTCATAACATAGCGAAGAAAGGTACCTTTAGAATTGCAATAATATATGATGTTATATCAAAATACATAATTAAAAGCTTGTTTGTGAATGCGAGTATTTTCATGGTAATCGAGATTGGAAGGATAAGTTTGGTGTTCTAAAAACTGAATGATATATTTGTACCACGGGCTTTATCGAATGGTGATGGCCTCAATGTGGCAGATGAGTGAATCTTGTGGTTGAATATAAGATGGGAATTTTATTATTTAGATAAAAAAAAGTGGAATTGGTAAGAACATAGTGCGGATGAAAAAGAGATGTTGAAGAATCAAGGGAATCAGTGATAGACTTTTGATCTCAAGGGATAAGCTCAATGGTGAAAGAAATAAAATCTTTGGTGATAGTGGTTGCAATTTGATGATAAGAAATGAGATTATCACTTTTGCATTGGTAATCACCATTGACTTGGAGGTGAATGAGTTGGGAATCACCTAGAGCATGCAGGTATTGGATATACAGATCAAGGGTTGCTCTCATGCCTAAGATTAAAGCTTTGTACTCTGTCATGTTGTTAGTGACATAAAATGTTAGGCAAAAAGCTAATCGGATTATTTTGCCAAGAGGGGTTGTAAGGATACAACCTACCCCAACTCCTCGAAGGCATTTAGCGCTATCAAAATGAAAGGTCCAAGTATCCTCATGTAGATCAACATTAATTTAAAAAAGCTCTTCAATAACTACATTTGGTTTAGTAGTATCGGGGAAGATAGTCGATTCGTCGAGATTACTTGTTTCAAGATTAGCAGTGAAGTTATGGAAGTAATCTTTAAAGGATATGGTTGGTTAAGACCTTCAATATAGATAATATTGTCAATGGGAAGACTATCTTGAAGATGGTTGATAGCTGGCACAAGAGCTGTGACAAGTTGATCAGTAATGATTTGTCCTTTGACAACTTTTTAATTAATAATTTGGAGATCAAATTCCATGAGGATCATCCACTTGCCAATTTTATCTCTAGGAAGAAAGGATTTGGAGAAGAAGTGATGCAAGGGATCAGAATGAATGATAATAAAAGTGGTTTGATAAAGCATATAGTGTCAAAGTTTTTCAGTGACAAAATATGATGAGGCAATCACGCTTGATTTTTGTGTAGTGTTTTTCATAATAAATGAGGCCTCGGCTAATATAGTAGATGGAATATTTTATTTTAGTATCATCTTGTTGGGCAAGCATTGCCCCAACTAATATGGGTGTGAAAGAGGTATATAAGATCAAATGTCGATCGTTTGAAGGGGGACGAAGAGTAGGTGGGTGAAGCAATGAATCTTTCATATTATCAATTTTTTTTTGATAGGGATCCATCCATTCTAAGGCAATACCTTTCTTAAAAAGAGATTTGACAGAATAAATATGGTAAGCCATTTTGAGAATGAAGCATCTAATTGCCCCAAGTTTACCAAGGTAAGTACGAATATTTGGAATGGATTGAGGGATGGACATGTTGATGATAGTGTTAATCTTGGCAGGGTCAACATTGATATCATGGAGAGAAACTGAGAATCCTAACAATTTACCAGATGTGACACTGAAAATATATTTATAAGAATTTACTTTAACTTTGTATTTAAGAAGGTAATTGAAAATGATGGAAAGATTAGAAGGATGAGTCTTGCGACATTTAAATTTAGCGAAGTCATCCACATAGGTTTCTACAATTTTATGAATACGATTATGAAATATATGAGTCATTTCCTATTGATAAGTAGCTCTGACATTTTTTAGGCCGAAGGGAATTTTAACATAGTCATAGGTGCCCCATTTCATGGTGAAAGTTGTCTTATGTTGGTATTTAGGGGCAATGTGAATTTGGTTATAACCTGAAAAAACCATCTATAAGAGACAACATTTCATAACCATTTATGGAATCGACAATGGCATCTATTGAAGGTAGTGGGAAATTATCCTTGGGACAAGCAAGATTAATATTATGGAAATCAATGCAAATGTGAAGGACCATGGTGACTTTTCTAAACAAGGACTATGTTATAAACCCATTCAGAAAAATCCACAGATATGATAAACTTAGCATTAAGAAGTTTGATAATTTATTTAGGGCATAAGGTGAAAACTTCAAGTGGAAAATTTTGTTTCTTTTGGCGCATAGGTTTGGCATCAAGATAAGTGATGATATTGTGTGCCACAATGCTAGGGTCAACACCAGACATGTCTTTGTAGGACAAAGCAAATATCTCATGATATTTATCAAAGAATAATCTGAAGTTATCATGTTCAATGGGTGTGAGTTCGCGAAAGACTGTAATTGGTCGAAGGCACGATGGGGTACCATATTCGAATTGAGTAGTTTCTTTGATAAGCATAGCATTGTCATCTTGGAAATGGTATGGTACATTAGGTAAAGAATAAATTAAATTAGTTTTAGGGTTGATGTTAGCAATGAAGTTGTTGAAATAAGGGGCTTTGTTTTTGAAATTATCAAGTTTGTGATGTTGACGAATTGAGGTTCTCAAGCATGAGGAAATTCAAGCATGACTTCATCACTAGGCAAAGTGGAAAGAGAGCCATGATACCCAAAATCTACTTCGAGATCGAGAATTTGATTAACATGGTGATCATATTCAGAATGTATATGATGGACATATGTGGCCTTGGCATCTAATGTAATCTCGGGAGTAGGAGTAGGTTGATCAGATGAGATTGGTGTATCATTAGTTTCTTTGATGGGGGAATAATTTTATGCAATGATGGGATCTATAGGTGGTAGAGAATATGAAAGAATTTTTTGATGTTCTGAAGGTAGGATTTGTTCGACCACCCAAGGAGTGTCAAGAAACAAAGAATTAACGGGAGGTACATGACCTGCAAAAGCTAATTCAAAATTTGTGGAAATGGTGTGAACATCATGGTTGCAAGCATGTATTTTGGCTAAGGTTTTCAGATAATGTTGAACATCCAAGTCTCGGTATTGAGCTTGGGCCATGATGTAGTTATCATCATAGGTTGGATAAATGGTACATACTTGAGATTCAGGAGGAGTTTTAGAAAGATAAATTTTGAGATCACTGAATTTATGTGGAGACATAATTAAAGGATATTAGAATAATTTGGAAACTTGATAGTCATTGCATGTGAAGGCGTCTTCTAGGTAAGAAGGTTATTGAGCATTACATGGAGAGGGGAATCAGTGATCTCATCAATGAGAGGAATAGTGCGATCATGAGGTAATAAAGAGGGAGGAAGCCACTCGAAAATATAAAGAGGTAGCTTAGTAGTGTTGCAAGTATGTTGCAATTCATTAGGTTCATCATCATTTGAATTAGCAAGAGTGACCTATAAGTCTGGATTGATGTTGATGAATTCAGGGAAAGGAGCATTATTAATGGTAGGAATGGTAGGAATGTGACATTGAGATTTTGGATTGAGAAGTTGAATACTTCAAGGGTTGGGATCGACCTCATGTTTATACCATTTGTCGTTATGTAGGAATTTGATGCATTGGCTATCGAAAGAGGCGATGGCCCTCATTCTATGAGTCCAAGGCAACCTAGGAGTATGTTATAAGGACAAATCAAGGACCATAAGTTTAGTTTGAAGGGTCTTAAGTTTGATTGTTAGGGGAAGCCAAATACAACCAAGTGGATTTTGATTAGTTGTATCAAATATCTGACAAGTTAGGTGGGTTTGCTTGAGATGATCCTTATTATAGCCAAGTTGTTAGATGAGCCACAAAGATGTGACATTAATACCAGACCCTTCGTCAAATAAAACTTTATGAATAAAGATAGTATTAATGGCTATTTTAACAAATAGGGGTGGATTATCAGCACGAAAAAGGATCTCATATTTAATCATGTCCTCTTCAAGAAATTCAATGGACGGTTTGGAAGAAGGATAAATGGATTTTATGGTATGCATGTTGGTAGGTTGAGGCGTAATAAAAGGTGGTTCTACATCTATAGAGGATGGATCTTTAATTTCTTGTAATTGTTGCATGAGGAACTTGCGATGATAAGGGGAGGTATGAACTAATTTCATAAGGGGAATACTACAAGGCATGGAGTTGAGTTCTTCAAGAAAGTTCTCGTGGAATTTAGAAGAACCAATGCAAGGTTTAGAAGGTAAGGTAAATTTTGAAGGGAAGTGGTTGATGGTTCAAAAGGAGGTGGTTCCTCATGGACTTTTGAGGCTAAATGAGTGGTTTTAGCATCTTTGAGAAGTTACTCTTCCAAAGATGGTTTCTTAGGTTTAGTGACAAGATCTTTGTGTGCTGATTTGTGATGATAGTTGACGTTACTGCATTAACATATTAGGATTTTTTGTAATATTGGTCATAGTCGACATCAATGGCACAAGCATCCTTGGTATTTTGTTAATTATTATATGTGGGAAAAGATTTTTGGTTAGGAGCTTGTCATTTTTGAGAAGTGGTGTTGTACTCTTGATGACAGAGCTGGATCATGGCTTCGTGATTGAAGGAATCACCAAGCATGTAAGACACAGCAAATTTTTTAAGCCCTCAACAAGTTTCATGGGAATGACCAATGTCAATGTGGAACCAATAAAATTGATTAGGATCATACCATTTAAGAGGATTATTAGGATAAGTGAAGCATTTAGAGGGCACTAAGAATTGTTTCATTTGTTGCATAGTTGGTGTGTGAGAAGATAAGGGATTGTCAGCTTTGGTGACTCCAGGTTTGGTTTGAGGAGTATTGCTAGTGATAAAATTAGTAGAATTTTGAAAATATCCCTTAAGTAATTTGGTATTAGGTTTGAATTGCTTCATGAGGAAGTCTTGGCATTTGGCTTGGTCAAGAACTTCATTAAGCATTTAAGGAGAAAAAATTCAAACCTTATATTGAAATGAATGAATTAGAGCAGTTATAAAGAGTTTGAATAAATTATCATCAATCATGCTAGTTTGGGCTACAGATTTCTAATGTTTGATAAAATCATGCGCTGATTTGGTGGGACATTGCTTAGCATTAATAAAATGGCTAAGGCAATTTTTAGGAATGTCATTGTGTTGAAACTCTTTAATGAGAGGATTGGCTAAATCTTCAAGTTGCCAAATATAATGTTGGGGAAGTTGGTTATACCATTCTAACACATCATTAGTTAAGGTTTTAACTAAAATTTTAGTGTTGGTGAAAGTATTAGTTTAAATCCACTCTTTATAAAAATTATCAAATGCTTTAAGAAAGGATGTAGGTTTTTTAGTCCCATCATACTTTATAGTTGAAGATATATTACCAATATCAATGGACACGATGAAAGGAGCTAAAGACTCATTTTGAATATTTTGAAGTATTTTGTTATTCATGATAAGTTGAGGAATAATATTTCTTGAACAAATAACCTTTGTAACTACACAAGCAAAGACCAGCTCTAATTCTACCCATATTAGATCATTGTACCATGATCCATCGTCCTAGGGGTCATTACACCCATATTCCTTTGCTTGGCAAATGCCAAGAGAATTATAATAACTTCCATGTTTATTGAAAATGTCCTTGCAAAGGATTAGATATAACCATGACAACTTTTTATTTGTCAAGAACACTGATGCACACTATTAGAATTTTCTTTTGAGATATCTCCTAGGAGATACCTTAAACATGCACACTATTGAAATTTTATTTCAAGGTATCTCCTAGAATATACATCAATGGGCCTTGTAATACCTTCCATGATGTAAATGCTTAAGCTAACCCAAAATTTGGATTAGCTTAAGGATTTAGAACCGGAGGTTGATTAGCCATATTGATCAAAAGATGTTGTAATTGCATCATTTGAGAGGTGTTAGAAGTTTTCATTATGTTCATTTGTTGTATGACTTGTACAAGAAGTTGAGTCATATCAATTGGTGGATTGGTGTTTGTAGGACTCTCTGAATTGGTATTAAGGGAGGTTTATTAAAAGGTGGATTATCATTGGGATTGTTAGATAGAGTTGTGTCAATTGCTCCCACATTATGTTGAAAAGCTTGAAGATGAGAATTGTTTTTATAGGTACAAAAAGGATCAGATCCACCTACTTCATATTGAGGTGTGATTTGAACCATGCTACAATACATAGATGAAGGGGAAGAATTAATCCAAGAGTGAGGATTCTCTTGGGAGGTAAAGAAGGAGAAAATAATACCCCATATAGTGTCTAAATGGATTCAAGTTGTCCATGAATATTAAAATAGGGGATTTCATGATGTTTTGAGGAAATAAAAAGAATTTTAAGCAAGAAGAGAGAGAAATTAGGGACAAAAATTTAATTTGGTTAGATAGAAGAGCAAGGTCAACAATCAAATACAAGGTGGACTGGGTCGACTGTGTATTGATGAAAAGGGGGTTGATAAGAGTTCAAAGTTGATTGCATCAATTGTGTACTGCTAGATAAAAGATAAATAAGGATACAGGGTCTACCAAGTTGATTGAATACTGTAATCCAAGAGGAAGATTAGGGTATAGGGTCGAGTAGGTCGACTTTATACTACAAATAGTGTATTAAATTGAACTTGATAAGGATACAAGGTTGATCAGGTTGACTTAGTACTATAATCTAACTGGAAAAAGGGATACAAAGTCGTACAAGTCGGCTATAGACTATAGATAGGAGAAAACATACTCTGTAAGAAGTTGTATCAAATAGAATGACAATGTGTTAAAACCAGAAAAGATTTGACATATAATTGAAATAAAAAATGGAAGCATACACAAACAATTGGATCAATGTGAGTGATCCAATTGGGACACACAACACAAAACCTTACACCAATGTTGGTCAATGCAAGTTTTTATAATACAACACATGATGATCAAAGATCAAGCAGTCAACTAAAAATTATATGCTAAGTGGTCATCTTGTATGTTATTAGATTATTAGAAAGTGTTATTTAAGTGTGATAGAGAAGTTCGTTGAATATAGGGAACTAGAAAGTAATATATGGATAGTTTTGGGATGTTTAAGCTAAAAGGAATTTGTGTTAGCAATGGTACTAGCTTGATATTGTGGCTTATCCCCTCACTTCATAATCCTATAGCGATTAGGGTGTTGAGTGCTTTGTAAATATATATCATTAACCACATTTTTATACTTGGCTAGAAAACCAAGTCGACTTTCCTCTTTGTGATGAAATCCAAGTAGGTAGGCCTTGGGAAGACAAATGTTAATTGCATTTTGAATATTGTATGATTTGGTAGTGTGTGCAAAAAGAAAAAAAAATGTAATTAAATGGTAATTTAAAAATCTATCTAAATAGACTATGTGAGCTATTCTAAGCATGCAAACAACTGAAAATGAAAGTGTGAATTAATTACTAGCAAATAGTTGTTAAATCCCAAATTTAGAATAATGCATAGTCACTTCAGATGACAATGAATACAAACAGTACAAAACAAAGTCGATTGGGTTGTTATAGTTCTACAAAAGCAAAAGTTTTTAAAAACAGACTCGATCAGGTCAACTCAATAATTTAGATAGAAGACAGTTTATAGAACTAAGTCGACCAAGTTGACTTAGTTTGTTGTAGGGTTACAGTTTTGAAGACTGTAAACTTACACAAAACAGAATTGTAATTAAGTACAGAATTGACAAAAAGAGAAAAAGAGGAACTTTGGTGGGTTAGAAGATGATTAGGATTGCAAAGTTTATGTTAAAATGCCTTAAATGTTGCTTTCAAATTCTACAAACTAAGTTTACTGGTTCGACCTAGTTTTTAAAAACTCTGTGTGCTGAAGAAAGATAAGATGACTAAGTTGACTTGTTCGACTTAGTTTGTTGATCTAGGTGTTGAATGAAGGATTAAGTTGACATGTTAGACCTAGTTTGTTGATCTGGATGCTAACTAAAAGACTAAGTCGATCTATTCAACATAGTTTATTATCTAAGATTGAATAAGAGTATTGTGTCCACCTGTCTGATCAAGTAACTTGTATCTTATGAAGACTTGCATAGAAAGAATATAGTCATTTTGATATGGTTGTGTTAAATCTGTGCATAAACATTAAAACTATATCGACTGGTTCGACATAGTATCACAAATATAGAAAAATAATAAAATAATAGTATCACTGATTCGATTGGTTCGACTTAATATCATGAATCCATAAAGAATCAATCTCTCCCTTAGCCAAAGGTGTTTTGCAAGAGGTTGTTGTGGTTTGTAAAGATTACTAAGAAAGGCCAAAACATCTAAGTCTTTTCCACAAAAGATAAGATTATTCTCCAAGTAAAAACCCTAAGCTAAGACTCCTCAAGTAGAATGACAGAAGAATAGATTGTAAAGAAGCGCCAATGAATAATTAAATCTTGTTGTCTCTCTAAAAATGGTGAAATAAATGTGTTTATATAAGCGGATCTAACCTTAAACCCTTTTGAAATTTTAAGCTGACAAGGTTGACCTAGTATCATAATTAACAAAAACAAACTAGGTCATGGACTAGGGCCTGACCTAGACCCTAATAAGTTTTATCAATAAGAACACAAGGTCGATGGGGTTGACTATGTAATGTAAACTGTCAAAAAGGGGTATAGGCTAGGGAAGGGATAATGAAGGTGGTAAATGACTAAAGGATGGTGAAAAATAGGAGGCAAAGCTTAGGGGAATGGCTTTTAGGAGATAAGTGTGTAGATAGAAAGTGGTAAAAATGGACAAAAATTATGTGAAGCACCAATGGTCTACCCACCCCTTTCTCGATGCACCTCTTAGAACATGCATTTAGAAAGATTGAGACTCGACAGATTCCTACAATATAGAAAACATAAATAATTGATAAAGTTTGAAAATAGTGTATATACCCTGTACTGGGTTGGTTTAGCTAGGAGAGGATAATAGACTCCTCATATGCACCTCTATAACCCTCATGAGGCTTGAGAGTGGAACAACCATATTGAGGAGAAGATTCACCTTTTCACTTGATATGAATCATTTGGGAGGAGTGATAACCACCACCTAGCAGAAGAAGAATGTTGGGAGGGGCTCTCAAGTTGAGTCACTAAGGGATTAGCCTGGGGAGTTCCTTTCATAAGTGGAGGTTATCCAACTAGTAAGGGAGATATGTCGATTTGGGGTAAAGAGTTGTGCCCTAGCTTGTCATTCAGAGCAACATCATTCTCCTTGTTTGTGTTATCTTTCGAGGTACCCAAATAGAACACTCCTAGAGCATTGAGATATTTTCAGAGTCTGTCTAGTTTACCCATATTCTCTTTGTGTTCCTATTGAGGAGACATTTTTTGTATCTAGGATTGCTTAGGAGTGCTTGGATCTCGGGTCTTCTTAGGGCAGTTTTTTTGGAAATGGTTCAGGATGTTACATTTGGGGTAGAAGATGGCATGATCCTCGTATTCAATGTATTGTGCCCAATCACCATATTTGGATTTGATCTTAATCAAATGAAGTAGAGGTTTGTCAGTGGGCATGAATACATGGAACCTAGCCACCACCATCCTCTTAAAGAGGGTGATCGGATCAATGGTGATAGGTTGGTCTAATGCCCTGGTTATGCCCATAATCACTTTTGTATTCCAGTATTCTAAAGACAGCTCTGGAAGGAGGACCCACATTGGGATATCATCCATATCCGTTAGTGCTTGTCTTTTAACCCCTTACACTGATGTTAAATTTTCCCATAAACTATAGTCCTTTAGATATGACCCTAAAATAATCTTTTTGATTCATGAAATTGACCAAAAAAAGCTCTTTGCCAAGGCAATAGCATCTAGTTGACCCTTAGGTTATCATTTTAGATAGGCCCATCTTTTGAAAGAGTCAATGTTAGACCTAAAACTACTCACCCTAGCCAAGGTGGACTTTACCAAATCCGCATCTGCTTTTTCGACCAAAGAGTCAAGAATAGAAACATATACCTCATCATTCTCCAATGATGAGATGATGTGTAAATCTGACATATTTTGGCCCACCTGACGCTTACTAAGCACATGGTCAACCTAAGACAGGGGGTGCATGGGAAGATCGCACCTCTTGAGGCCCAGGTTGTCAGTTGGTTGTAGTGTTAATGAAAATATTATTGACCCCTAATGAATCTAAGTCCGTGACACTCTTGAGATTCTCTTGGACCTTGTTGCACAGCACTACATTGACCTCCAAACCATCTCTGCGACTTTAGTTTTCTTGCACAGCCACTACTTCCGCCTCTTCATCGCTCTTCAAATTTTCCTGCCCAATGTCAAATTCAAATTGCTGAGGACCTTTTGCCTCCTCTCCATATTATTACTAACAATCTAATTATTTTAATTCTTACATATAAAGATAAACTAAGTTAAATATTTGAAAAGACTAATCTAGACATTCTTCATTATTGTTTATAATTAATAATTTTTGAAAATAAAAATTCAATTGTTGTATTACAATTTCAATATGCACATAAACTTACATCTACTCTTATTGAAGTTGGTATTAAGCTCGATCCAAAAATTGTGACAAAACTAACTTTATTATTTATAGTCAGCCTGTTGGTACTTTGATTTAACTAACCATTACTAGGCCAAATTTTCATATATTATAGGTGTTACTTTTAGACTCATTCCTGATCCATATTTGAATTATTAAAAATTAGTAAAATAGATACTCTGATATATCAAAAGATTTATAAATTTTAATTTATTTTATTCTTTCATTGATCATATTAATTTATATGGTTATTGTGATGTTGACCATACTGATAATACTATAGATTGCAAATCTACTTGTATATGTGTTTAAGTTTGGTGCAGGTGCTATCACATAGAGCACCCAAAAAAACTTATTATTTATATCTCTTCCACAAAAGGAGGGTATATGATTGTTATGGAAACTACTTAAAAAGTTATGTGGTTGTGAATGTTGTTATAATAATATTTAAGCGTTTCTCACAATACCACCCTTCTATGTGATAATCAAATTTGTATAACTCTGATAAAAATTTTAATAAAACACCAACGAACTAAACATATTGAAGTTCATGTGTATTTTATCTGAGAGAAAATCTTTAATAATCATATTGACCTACAATTTTGTCCTATGAATGATCAAGTAACAGATACGTTCACAAAACCACTTGGTACTATCAAGTTTAATCAATCTCGTACAACGTTGAGCTTCTTAGATTTGTCATTGAGGGGAGTGTGCATGACAATATCACTTCCTAACGATGTATTTTCTTCTTTTCATCTACACTTCTCATTGTAAATAATTGTAATAAATTATTGTATGTGATTTTTGTACAGCATCTTTTGCAATGGAGGTCCTTATGTTGTAAAAGGATCCAAAAATATTTGGTTGATTATTCATAATAAATTGTGAGATGTACTCTGACAATAATGCTAGCCTAAACTTATTTTAATAGTTTATGAATTATAATTCATTTTGTTTCAAAAAGTAATATTGGCATGATGCAAGTTTTTAAATCCTTCAAATTTTACATGCCTCCTAAAATCAAGTAGTTGATTCATGGAATATAATTCCTTTCTTAACGTGACTATGGCATGAATCCCTATTTAACATTAAAGGGAAGTCTTGAAACATGTAATGGTTAAGTGGTGTTTTATGTACCTTTAATACATTCATTATATATCTGATAAATAAATAAATAATATATTTTATTTATTTATACGAGGTTAACTCATATTAATAAATTAAAAATAGTATTGTTCTATTAAATGTTTCTCAAGTAGAGGTTGGATTTGTTGGTTACAACAGTCCACATCAAACCTCATTATAAAATAGGTTTTACCCCTTTGCTAATTTACTTACCATTGTAAAAATTAATACATCGTGTATTCATTGTATTTGTTTTGAAGAGTTTTGTGAAAAGAGATTTTCCTTGTCAAAACAACATCAAAGAATGGAATATAATAGAAACTCTTTTGTTTCCATAGCGAATTGAATGTGTGGTGAAATACTGTTGAGGTCTTTAAAGAAATATTCGATTTTATGTTTTGCATGATGCCAATATATGTTAGTTTAATAAAAAAATATTTTCCATCATTCTAGTTTCATTGGGTAAGTTTCAATTAATATTTTCTCAAAAGCTTCCATAAATAAGTTTGCAATTATTAGTGAAAGGGGAGAACCCATTGTTATGCCATTTGTTTGTTCATAGATTTCCCCATTAAAGCTAAAGAAGGTTGATGTTGCTAGAAGTACAACTGAGAGGGGGGGTGAATTAGTGCCCTTAAAACAATCATTCACTTTCATTAATCATTCATGAAATATTCATTTAAACACATACATCAATCAATGCATAAACAAGCATCCACATAATCATATAACATATGAACACAAGAGATATGTGGGAAACCCTCAAGGGAAATAAAACCCACAAAAACACATCTTAGACTACAGTCCTACAAACAATAAATCAAGATTTAGTGAAGCACCAACCCTACAAGAAGCACCAACTTGCAAGGAGGCACCAACCCCCTAGATAACTCAACACCAACTCAACCACCTAGAACCTTTGATCGCCTTTGGACACATGTTGCTCACTCAACTGATGATGATCACCCTCTTTTGCTCTTAACACTCCTCTATCTCTCTCAAACAACCTATTAGGCCTCTCCGCTCAACTATCCCTCCTCTTAAATCACCCTATGCATTTGGATCCATCCCTAATCATTGACAACCCATCCCTAATCTCATTCTCACTTATGTATGTTTCTCTCACTGTCTTTTTTCACTAGGCCTTTTTAGCGATAGGTCAACTTTCATGATTGGTTTAACATATTTGAAGTTTGTAACCTACTCGTAAATTTACATGAACATAAAATATAAGTCTCACACATCTTTCAATCATTTTCATGCTTTGACTTGGTAAACCTTGCTTGGTACATCAAAAATCTAAGAAATAAAGGGTTTCATGTAGCTTCTACTCACTCTTCTAATAGACCAATGCCACTTGAAGGTACCTAGGAGAGTCCTCAGCATGCTCCAATCATCAAAGTAGGTAATCTAATTTATTTTCATCCATTTCTATCAATATCTTCCATATCAGGTCATTATTAGGGTTTTAGAGAGGGTAAGACCACCTTACAGTCTTAACGATCATTCATAAAGCTTAGGCCCTTAATCCAGAAACTAATGCTTGAAAACTTGAGCTAGGATCCTTCCCCACCTTCCATGAACTTCTTAGGATCTCATGCAAAAGTTGCGCGTGCCAACGAGCACAAGAAAAACCTTCTTCTATCTGCAACACTCTATTCCAGCACTCAAGAGACCTAAAATTCCACTTTTCATGCATTCTTCTTTAACTCAAGATTTGAAACTCCATGAGCACTCTTGAAACAACCTATCACATCTCTGACAATGCTCTCATGAGCTCTAGTACCTTGGAAACTGAACTTGACCCCTCATTAGGTCATAATAGGTCTTTTTGCTCACTAAACGTAGACCTGTAAGTCACTTAGACCTTAAACACACCTTGAAACCTCTTGCACTGCTCTCAACACCTCATACTCATGTCGTAAAACCTCATACCATGCTCACACACTGCCAAACTCTTCTCACAATCTATAGACTACTCATCTCATCATGTTACCAAGCATATGCCTTCTCAATAAGTCTCTTCATGCAAAGGCTAAAGCAAGAACTGACCTAGAAACCTCCTCTAAAAGTTTATATATCTTATACATGTGTTTACACAGTGTCAAACATCTTCTCACATGCTCTACCACTTATTTGCATTCTTCATAGACCTTGATAACACGTCAAGACTCCTCATTAGGTCAGGCAGGGTCTAGGACTAGTCTAGTTGCATTCTTAGGCTTAAGACTTTACCCTTGAAGGTTTACCTTGAAATTTTTCTTAGTGTTTCAACATTTTATATGCATGCTTGGGCATCCTTAAACATCCACATATACTTGTGTCTATCCATCTTACCAAACCACCGTCTTCATACACATGCTCATGATATGATAATCCTCCTTAAGACTAGTGCTCAAAAGTATGCTTACCTTGTATCTTGATCTTGATCTTGACCTTGACATGTCATCAACCTCAAAAGAATTACCAGGTTGCCTTCAAATTCTCTCTCAACAAAGAGACAATAAGTTGTCTTCAAATTATTTCTTATCATAAAACTTCCTTACCACATACCACTTCACCATGCATGACATCATCATTGACCTTGACATTAATGACATCCATATTGACCTTGACATCAATCACAATATTTATGCCACAACACCAATAACAGGAACATACCTCAACAATCTCCCCCTTTGTCATTGATGACAAACACTCAAATAAAGTTGATCATTCTCATCTCCCCAAGCTAGATCTTTTTAAAGTGACATTTTTTCCAAATTGAAACTTTTTCTCCCTTTCACATTAATGACAAAGGATCATCTCTTGACAACTATTTGATCTTTGGACCTAGAACAACACACCTTTTCTCTCCAAACAAGGTCACTCTCTCTTTGACAAAAACTCAACACAGATCAGGCTCACAACCAACTGCTACATATTTTCATGGCAAACACACCTAATCTTGGAGCATGATTGGTTCCCTTTATCTCCATGAGGTATTCAAACACTATTATGAATGTGACTAGGTTTGAGGAAGTCATCATACAAATACTTTGTAACCCATCTCTTGCAATCACACCTCTAACAGACTATTGACTAAACTTTGGATCTGAAACAAACAATACAAAACTCCCCCTAAGACCAAGCATCCTTCATGCTTCTACTCACTTGTTGAGTGCCTCCATGAACCCTAGTGGAGTCACCTCTTATCTAGGGTACTAAAACAACATAAACTCAAGAGATTTCTAGATCTTCATGTCCTCACTATACTGAACTTTCTTCATGATCCTCTTAGGCTTGAATAGCCTCTTTGGTTTGACCTCTTCAATCTTCATTTGAACAACATTCTGACTTGCTCTATATATCTTGACTCTTTCATTCACAACCTGAGTTGATAGGAAGAATTCTTGACACTCCATTACATCTAAACTATGTTCCACCATGGCAAATAGTCTACTTGGACTTGCATATTAATCATCATTCACCTTAGATACCTTTGGTCTCCATTCATTGTCTTGTCTTCTTTCTTGCACTTTAGGGGCCTCAATCTTCTTCTTTTGACTTGAGAATCCATGCTTACAAAAATTTGCAATATGACAAACCTTTTGACAATTGAAACACACTATTCCTCTTGATGGAAACACACCATTACCTATACCTCTTAACCAATGATTCTTCTCATAGTTCTTTGCATATTCATTCTTGGAAGGTCTTCTACAATGCCTTGTTCTATGACCAAATTGGTTACATGAATAACAATAACCGTTCAAAGGATTACCATATCTTATAGCATTAGGCTACCTAATTGGATTAGTCTTCATTCTACCAGCACCATCATTTCTTGATTAACCATTGATCTTTAAGGTTTGATTCTCCTTAATCACATTAGTGTTCTTCTTTTGTCCATTGAAACCAAGACCTATTTTGTCATTAGCAGTCTTTTGACAACTCAGAATGTTGTCTAGATCATTGGTGCTCTTTTCAAACTTCACAAATGACTTACTTGATACCTAATCCAACTCAGCTCTCAAGGCATCCACTTCAGTAACAATCTCAATTTGAGTCCACTTGTTTGACAATTTCTTCTTGTTCCTTGGAGTTGTTTCTCAATCTATTTTCAAACAAATTGATTTATTCCTCAGTCTTTGATAAGAGACGTCATCACATTATTCTTCTTCTTCACCATTTTCAATTCTTTTAGAGTATTCATCAACCCAACCTCAAAGTCCACCTCATCTTCTTCTTCATCTAAATCACCAATAGTACCTATGAACCACATGGACTCTTTTTTATTTGAATAGCTTGCTTCCTCAACCATGACGAGAACTTCATTGACATCAAGATCAATACCTTCATGGTCACTCTCATAATCACTTTTGTCACTCTCATTAGATGAGTTGTAGTCTTCCTTGGTGTAAAAGCTTCTTTTATTCTTAAAAAACTTCTTATCATCATACTTTCTAAATCTTTTCTTATTTTTATCAGACCTATAAGATTTTATCATCATCATGACCTTCATCATGTTCTTCATCATCCTTTGTCTTATGTTTATGAGGGCACTTGTCAGCAAAGTGCCCAATTTATCCACAATTAAAGCACTTGAAGGGGAGCTTACCCTTGTATTTACTTGAACCAGCTTTCAACTTTCTTACAAACATAGCTATCAACTTATCATCATCAATATCAGAATCATTATTGTCTCTGACTTTCTTACCTCATTTCTTCTTCTCTTTTGGCTTCTTTTCTACCTTGAATGCAGCTTCCTTCTTTGCAAGTCTTCCTTCACTTGTTTTCATCTCATATGTTGTTAGGGTGCCATGAAGTCCATCCATCTCTAACTTGTCTAGATCTTGCATCTCTTCAATAGTAGACACTTTAGAATCAAACTTAGGAGTTAGAGATCTCAATACCTTTTAAACAATAGTAGACTCTTTCAATTCTTCACTTAGACCTCTTATGATGTTCACCAATTTATCAACTCTCAACAGGTAAGCTGCAATGGTCTCATCTTCATTCATCCTTAGGCTTTCAAATTGTCTTCTATGGGTTTGCAATTTAGCCAACTTGACCTTGGAGTCTCCCTCATGGATAGTCTTCAGCTTATCCCACATCTCTTTGGCAGACATACACTGCATCACTTTCACAAGCTCTAACTATGATAAGTCACAAAAAATACCATTCATTGCTTTTGAATTGTTGTCACTAGCCTTCTTACCCATTGCATTTGTAGAGGCAATAAGGGGTACAGTATATCCGTCCAAAACTAATTTCTAAACATCATGACCTTGAGACATCAAATATGTTCTCACATTGACACTCCAAAAATCATAATTAGATCCATTGAATAACGAAGCCTTACTTGTAGAGAAACCACCTTGTGCTTGACTAGCCATCTTCACTTGCTTAGAATCTCTTTTAGGCTATTAGTCCTCCTTCAAAGGACCTACTCTGATACCAATTGTTGGAAGTACAAAAACTAAGAGGGGGGTGAATCGGTGCCTTTAAAACAACCATTTACTTTTACTTATCATTCATGAAGCATTCATTCAAATACATACATCAGTCAATGCATAAATAAGTATCCACATAAGCATATAACATATGAACATAAGAGAAATGTGGCAAACCCTCAAAGGGGATAAAACCCACTGAAATACAGCTTGGACTATAGTCCTATAATCAATTAATCAAGATTTAGTGAGACATCAACCCCACAAAGAACACCAACCCTTTACTAGTAAACACCAACTCAACTAGGCCTTTAGCAAGCACCAACTTGCAAGAAGGCACCAAACCCTAAGTAACTCAGCACCACCTCAACCACCTAGAACCTTTGATCACTTTTGGACACCTGTTGCTCACTCAACTGACCATGATCACCCTCTTTTGCTCTTAACACTCTTTTATCTCTGTCAAACATCCTATTAAGCCTCTTTGCATAACTAGCCCTCTTCTTGGCAGAATTAGGTCAAATGACCTTGTTCATCATGTCTAGAATTACTGTTAGAACGTCATGACATATTCAACACACTTATTTGATGGTCTTCAATCCCTATACTTGGTTTCCAAACTTCTATTTCATTCATTTATTCGCTCAATATTCTAACTAATCAAATTAGGCTTATTAGACCTTCTTATACATAACTCTTGCTCTCACATACCTTGGTCGGCCACAAACCTTTCCATACTTTTATCACCTTTGGAATAGATCAACAAACACATTTCACAAGTGAAACAACCACTACATAGATCATTTACCATTCATAAGAACCAAAACCAACATTAGGCCTAAAGGAGACCTACTACAATTAGGTCTTCTCAAAGCACACGTTTCACCTTAACCTCCTTGGAACATCTTGAGCCTACATAGACAAATGAAACACTTCACACACGCTTCAATTAGACCTGTGATAAGCTCACCTTAGGTGTCAAACACCATTTAGCTCATTTCACTCCTTGAACCACACCATTAGGCCTACTCACAATTAGACCTTCTCACTGCCAAAAAGTATGCTTTAATATCTAAAGTATACACTAAACATTGCCACATAACTATATTAGCAAATCATATGGATACAACCTCCATGACATCAAGGTCATCACCATGTCCATTAGACTTCATATAGGGCAAAAGATCTCAAAGTGACCACTTCCATATGCACACTCAGAATTGCAAATAGGCTTCAAAACCCAGTCAAGAACTTTGACTTTTCACACCATAGGAATTTTTCATGAAGATAAATATATTCAAATGAACCTATGAGACCTCTAGAACAACTTCATATGCATTAGATTCTTCAACTCTGTGCATGACTCAAGAACATCAATCTTGCTAATACACAGAAAATTACCTAAATGCTCCAAAACATAGTCATGGAAACAATGACTTAGAACACCTATAAATACACTTATGATCTTCCAATGGGTTTATATGATCCTAAAACATCCTAAGATTAACTTACAATAAATAGATTATAAGGTTCAATATCAATATTGGTCTTACAGACCAATCTCATGGCTTCACTATACATAGACGTCATTGTGTTAGACAAGTCAAATTAAGAGCAACTTTTTTGCCATACGCACACATCTCCAAACCTTCTATCCAATAGGGATATGGGTTACATGTCTTGAAATTCAACCCCATGCAATTGGATCTATCCCTAAACCATGGCAACACATCCCTTATCTCATTCCCACATCTTATTTTTCTCACTATCTTTCTCACTAGGTCTTTTTAGCGATATGTCAACTTCTATGACCAGTTTAACATATTTGAAGTCTATAACTTGCTCAAAAACATTCATGGACACAAACTACAAGTCTCACACATCATCCCCTAATTATTTTCATACTTTGACTTGGTCAACCATGCCTACTACATCAAAAATCCAAAAAATAAGAGATTTTCTCTAGCTTCCACTCACTCTTGTAACAAACCAATGCCACTTGGAGGTTACCTAAGAGGGTCCCCTACATACTCCCATCATCAAACGAAGTCATCCAATTCATTCTAATCCATTTCTATCAAGATCTTCTATATTGGGTCATAGATAGGGTTTTAAGGCACTAAAAACTAACTTCCATTCTTAGCAATCATTCATAAAGGATTGCCTCTTAACTCAAAAACCAATGCTAGAAAATTTGAGATAAGACCCTTTCCCGACATCCATGAACTTCTTAAAGCCTCATGCAAAGGTTGCACATGTCAACGAATATAAGAAAATCCTTCTCGGGTCTGCAATACCTCATTTTGTACATACAAAAAACCTCAAAACCAAATTTCATGCTTTCTCCTTCAGACTTTGACCTCAGACTTGGTCAACACACTTGACACAACCTTTCACACCTCTAAAAATGCTCTCATGAGCTCTAGCACCTTGAGCATTGATCTTGACCAATCATTAGGCCACACTAGGTCTCTTTGCACATTAGGCTTATACCTATAAGCCACTAGACTTTGAACACATCTTGAAACCTCTTGCACTACTCTCAACACCTCATATTCATGTCATATAACCTCATACCATACTCACACACTATGAATCTTCTTATCACAAGCCTCAGACTACTTCATCATTCTACCAAGCCTATGTCTTCGCACTAGGTCTCTTCATTCAAATTAATAAGCCATGAACTAGCCTTGAATCCTCCTGTGAAAACTTATCTACCTTCTACACATGTTTACACAATGTCAAATATCTTCTCACATGCTCTATAACTGATTTTCAACCTTCATATATCTTGATAACATGTCAAGACTCCTCATTAGGTCAGGCAGAGTCTAGGACTAAACTGATTGCATGATAAGGCTTAAGACCTTACCCTTGAAGGTTTACCTTAAAACTTTCTCGAGTGTTTCAACACTTCATATGCATGCTTGGGAATCCTTAAATGTTAACATAACCCTATGTGTATCCATCTTACCAGACCACCATCTTATACACATGCTCATTATATAACAATGTTCCTTAAGACTAGTGCTCAAAATTATCCTTACCATGTATCTTGATCTTGACCTTTACATGTCATCAACCTTAGAAGAATTACTAGGTTACCTTCAAATTCTCTCTTGGCATAAGACTTCATTGTCACATACCACTTCACCATGCATGACATCAACTTGGACCTTGACATTAATGACATCCATCTTGACCTTGACATCAATGACAACATTTATGCCACAACACCAACAACAGGAACGTACCTAACCAATCTCCCCTTTTGTCATTGATGGAGAACACTCAAATAAAGTTGATCATTCTCATCTCCCCAAGTTGGATCTTCTTCAAACTGACCTTTCTCTCAAACTGAAATTTTTTCCCCCTTTGACATTAATGACAAAGGGTCATCTCTTGACAACTATCGAATCCTTGGACCTAGAACAACACACCTTTTCTCTCCAAACATGATCACACTCTTTTTGACAAAAACTTAACACAGATCAAGCTCACTACCAAATAATACATATTTTTTTAGCAAACACACCTACTCTTGGAGCATGGCTCCCCTTATCTCCATGAGGTATTCAGACACTATTATGAATGTGACTTGGTTTGATCAAGTCATCATAAAAATACCTTGTAACCCATATCTTGCAATCACATCTCCAACAGACTATTGACTAAACTTTGGATGTGAAACAAAGATTACAAATCTCCCCCTAAGACCAAGCATCCTTCATGCTTCTGCTCGCTAACTGACTACCTCCATGAACCCTAATGGAGTCACGTCTTCTCACATACCTTGGTCGTCTATAGACCTTTCCATACTTGGATCACTCTTGGAATAGATCAACAAACACATTTCACAAGTGAAACACCACTAAATAGGTCATTCAACACTCATAAGGACCAAAACCACCATTAGACCTAAAGGAGACCTAATGCAATTAGGCCTTCTCAAAGCACATGTTTTACCTTAACCTCCTTGGAAAACCTTGAACCTCCATAGATGGATGAAACACTTCACACACGTTTAAATTAGACCATTTCTAAGCTCATCTTAGGTCCCCGACACCATTTAGCTCATTTCACTTCTTGAACCACACCATTAGGCCAAATTAGGCCTTCTCACTGCCAAAAAGTTTGCTTCAAATATCTGAAATATAAACTAAACTTTGTCACATAACTATATCAAAAATTCATATGGATAGAACCTCCATGATCTTAGGTTCATCACCATGTCCATTAAACTTCACCATACATGGCAAAAGACCTCAAACTGACCACTTCCATATGCTCACTCAGAACTGCAAACAGGTTTCAAAACCCAATCAAGAACCTTAGACTTTTCACACCTTCATATGAATTTTTCATGAAGAAAAATATACTTAAATGAAACTATAAGACCTCTAGAACAGCTTTATATACATTATATTCTTCAACTCTATGCATAACGACTCAGGAATATCAATCTTGCTAACACACAAAAAATTGCATGAATGCTCCAAAACATAGTCATGGAAATAATGACTTAGAACACTTGTAGATACACTTTCATGATCTTTGAAAGGGTTTATATGATCCTACAACATCTTTATATTAACTTACAACAAATATATTATAAGGTCCAATTTCAATATTGGTCTTACAAACCAATCTCATGTCTTCACTGTACATAGACCTCATTGTGTTAGACAAGTCACATTGAGAGCAACTTTTCTGCCATACCACACATATCCAAACTTTTTATCCAATAGGGATATGTGTTACATGTGTTTAATAACAACTTGATGCAATTGGATCCATCCCAAATCCATGGAAACACATCCCTAATCTCATTCCCACTTCCTATTTTTCTCACTATCTTCCTCCCTAGGCCTTTTTAGCGATAGACCAAATTCTATGACCGGTTTGGCATATTTGAAGTCTATATCCTGCACAGAAACTTAAATGGGCACAAACTACAAGTCTCACACATCATCCTCCAATCATTTTCATGCTTTGACCTGGTCAACCCTACCTGCTACATCAAAAATCAGAGAACAAAGCAGTTCCCTATAGCTTCCACTCACTCTTCTAACATACCAATACCACCTGAAGGTACCTAAGAGAGTCCTCTACATGCTCCAATCATCAAACTATGTCATCCAATTCATGCTGAGCCATTTCTATCAAGATATTATATATTGGGTCACAGTTAGGGTTTTAAGGCCCTAAAAACTAGTTTCCATTCTTAGCAATCGTTCATAAATGATTGCCCCTTAACTCAAAAACCAATGCCAAAAATTTTGAGCTAGACCCTTCCCCAACATCCATGAACTTATTATATCCTCATTCAAAGGTTTCACGTGTCAACAAGCATAAAAAATCCTTATCAAATTTGCAATACCTCATTTTGTGCACACAAAAAATCTCAAAACCAAATTTCATGCTTTCTCCTTCAGACTTTGACCTTAGACTTGGTCAACACACTCGACACAACCTTTCACACCTCTAACAATTCAATCATGAGCTCTATCACCTTGTAAATTAAACTTGACCCCTCATTAGGCCACACTAGGTCTCTTTGCACATCTGGTCTAACTTGTAAGCTACACTTAGTCTTTGAACACATCTTGAAACCTATTGCACTGCTCTCAACATCTCATACTCATGTCATACAACCTCATACCATGCTCACACACTGCCAATCTTCTTCTCGCAAGCCTCAGACTGCTTACTTCATCATGTTACCAAGCCTATGCCTTCTCACTAGGTATCTTCATGCAAATGAATAAGCCATGAACTAGCCTTGAATCCTCTTGTGAAAGCTTATCTACCTTCTATGCATATTTACGCAGTACCAAATATATTCTAACATGTTTTACCACTGATTTCCATCCTTCATAGATCTTGATAACACTTCAAGACTGCTCATTAGGTCAAGCAAAGTCTAGGACAAGACTGGTTACATGTTAAGGCTTAAGACTTTACCCCTGAAGGTTTACCTTGAAACTTTCTTGAGTGTTTCAACACTTTATATGCATGCTTGGGCATCCTTAAACATCCACTTATGAATCCATGTTACTAGACCACCATCTTCATACACATGCTCATGATATGACAATGTTCCTTAAGACTAGTGCTCAAAAGTATGCTTATCTTGTATCTTGATCTTGACTTTGACATGTCATCAACCTCAAAATAATTACCAAGTTGCCTTCAAATTATCTCTCAATAGAGAGACAATAGGTTGCCTTCAAATTCTCTCTTGTTATAAGACTTATTTATCACATACCACTTCGCCATGCATGACATCAACTTGGAACTTGACATTAATGACATCCATCTTGACATTGACATCAATGACAACATTTATGGCACAACACCAACAACAATAACATATCTTAACAATCTCCCCCTTTGTTATTGATGGCAAACACTCGAACAAAGTTGATCATTCTCATCTCTTCAAAAGATGGATCTTCTTCAAACTGATCTTTCTCCCAAACTAGAACTTTCTCCCACTTTGACATTAATGACAAGGTCATCTCTTGACAACTATCGAATCCTTGGCCCTGGAACAACACACCTTTTCTCTCCAAACAAGATCACTCTCTCTTTGACAAAAACTCAACACATATCACGCTGACAACCAAGTGCTACAAATTTTCTTGCCAAACACAACTACTCTTGTAGCATGATTGGCACTCCTTATCTCCATGAGGTATTCAAACACTATTATGAATGTGACTTGGTTTGATCATGTCATCATATAAGTACCTTGTAACACATCTTTTGAAATCACACCTCCAACAGACTATTGACTGAACTTTGGATCTCAAACAAACAATACAAATCTCCCTCTAAGACCAAGCATCCTCCATGCTTCTGCTCACTAGCTGACTACCTCCATGAACCCTAATGGACTCACCTCTTCTCACATACCTTGGTCGTCCACAAACCTCTCCATACCTGGATCACCTTTGGAATAAATCAACAAACACATTTCACAAATGAAACAACCCCTATATAGGTCTGTCACCACTCATAAAGACCAAAACCACCATTAGGCCTAAAGGAGGCCTAATGTAATTAGGCCTTCTCAAAGCATACGTTTCACCTTAACCTCCTTAGAATAACTTGGGCCTCCATATACGGATGAAACACTTCACAAACGCTTCAATTAGACCCATGTTAAGCTAACCTTCGGTCCGCAACACCATTTAGCTCATTTCCCTCCTTGAACCACATCATTAGGCTTACTCACAATTAGGCCTTCTCACTATCTAAAAGTTTGCTTTGAATATCTGAAGTATACACTAAACATTACCACATAACTATATCAATAAATCATATGGATAGAACCTCAATGATCTAAGCATCATCCCATGTCCATTATACTTTACCATACAGGGCAAAAGACCTCAAACTGTCCAGTTCCATATGCTCACTTAGAACTGCAAACAAGCTTCAAAACCCAATCAGAAACCTTTGACTTTTCACACCTTCATAGGAATTTCTCATGAATACAAAGATATTGAAATGAAGACATGAGACCTCTAGAACAACTTCATATGCATTAGATTCTTCAACTCTATGCATAATGACTCAGGAACATCAATCTTGCTAACATACAGAGAACTATTTAAATGCTCCAAAACACAGTCATGGAAATAATGACTTAGAACAGTTGTATATACACTTTCATGATCTTCAAATGGGTTTATATGACCTACATCATCCTCAAATTAAATTATAACAAATAGATTCTAAGGTTCAATAGTAATATTTGTCTTATAGATCAATCTCATGGCTTCATTGTACATAGACCTCATTATGTTAGACAACACAGGTTGAGATCAACTTTTATGTCATACACACACATCTCCAAACCTTATATCCAATAGGGATATGTGTTACATGTCTTGAATAACAACCCCATGCAATTGGATCCATCCCTAATCCATGGCAACACATCGCTAATCTTATTCCCACTTCTACATGTTTTTCTCACTATCTTCCTCCCTAGGCCTTTTTAGCGATAGCCCAACTTCTATGATCGGTTTAGCATATTTGAAGTTTGTAACCTACTCATAAAATTACATGGACACAAACTACAAGTCTCACACATCATCCTCCTATCATTTTCATGCTTTGACCTGGTCAACCCTCCCTGTTACATCAAAAATCCAAAAAACATGGGGTTTCATGTAGCTTCCACTCACTCTTTAGACAGACCAATGCCACCTAGAGGTACCTAGGAGAGTCCTCTACATGTTCGCATCTTCAAACTAAGTCATCTAATTCATTCTGAACCATTTCTATCAAGATCTTCTATATCGGGTCACTGTTAGGATTTTAAGGCACTAAAAAACAGTTTCCATTCTTAGCAATCGTTCATAAAGGATTTCCCTTTAACTCAAAAATCAATGCCAATAAATTTCAATTAGGACCCTTCCCCAACATCCATGAACTTCTTAGATCCTCATGCAAAGGTTGCACATGTCAACGAGCATAAGAAAATCCTTCTCGGGTTTGCAATACCTCATTTTGTGCACACAGAAAACCTCAAAACCAAATTTTATGCTCTCCTTCAGACTTTGACCTCAGACTTGGTCAACACACTTGACACAACCTTTCACACCTCTGACAATGGTCTCATAAGCTCTATCACCTTGGAAATTGAACTTGACCCCTCATTAGGCCACATTGGGGCTCTCTACACATTAGGCTTATCCCTGTAAGCCACACTTAGACTTTGAACACATCTTGAAACCTCTTGCACTAATCTCAACACCTCATACTCATGTCATGCAACCTCATACCATGCTCACACACTGCCAATCTTCTCTCACAAGCCTCAGATTGCTTACCTCATCATGCTACCAAGCATATGCCTTCTCACTAGGTCTTTTCATGCAAATGAATAAGCCATGAACTGGCCTTGAATCTTACTGTGAAAGCTTATCTCTTTCTACACATGTTTACATAGTATCAAATATATTCACACATGCTCTACCACTAATTTGCATCCTTCATAGATCTTAATAACACCTCAAGACTCCTCATTAGGTCAGGGAGAGTTTAGGACTAGACTTGTTGAATGCTAAGGCTTAAGACCTTACCCCTGAAGGTTTACCTTGAAACTTTCCTAAGTGTTTCAACACTTCATATGCATGCTTGGGCATCCTTAAACATCCATTTATACCTATGTGTATCCATCTTATCAGAGCACCATCTTCATACACATGCTCATGATATGACAATGTTCCTTAAGACTAGTGCTCAAAAGTATGTTTACCTTGTATCTTGATATTGACCTTGACATGTCACAAATATGAGAAGAATTATCAGGTTGCCTTCAAATTCTCTATCAATAGAGAGATAATAGGTTTCCTTCAAATTCTCTCTTGTCGTAAGATTTCTTTGTCACATACCACCTCACCATGCATGACATCAACTTGGACCTTAACATTAATGACATCCATCTTGATCTTAACATCAATGACAACATTTATGGCACAACACCAACAGGAACATACCTCAACAATCTCCCCCTTTGTAATTGATGGCAAACACCCAAATAAGGTTGATCATTCTCATCTCCCCAAGCTCGATCTTCTTTAAACTGGCATTTCTCCCAAATTGGAACTTTCTCCCCCTTTGACATTAATAACAAAGGGTCATCTCTTGACAACTATCCGATCGTTGGAGCTAGAACAACACACCTTTTTCTTTCCAAACAAGATCACTCTCTCTTTGACAAAAACTCAACACAGATCAGGCTCACAACCAAGTGTTACAAATTTTCTTGACAAACACAACTACTCTTGTAGCATGATTGGCTCTCCTTATCTCCATGAGGTATTCAGACACTATTATGAATGTGACTTGGTTTGATCAAGTCATCATACAAGTACCTTGTAACACATCTCTTGCAATCACACCTCCAACAGACTATTGACTAAAATTTGGATCTAAAACCAACAATACAAAGCTCCCCCTAAGACCAAGCATCCTTCATGCTTTTGCTCACTAGCTGAGTGCCTCCATAAACCCTAATGGATTCACCTCTTCTCTAGGGTACTAAAACAACATAAACTTAGGAGATTCCCAGATCTCCATGTCCTCACTAGACTGAACTTTCTTCAAATTCCTCTTAGGCTTGAATAGTCTCTTTGGCTTGACCTATTCAATCTCTATTTGAACAACATTCCAACTTGGTATATTTGTCTTGAGTCCTTCATCCACAATCTGAGCTGATAGGGAGAATTCTTACCACTCCTTTACATCTGAACTATGTTCCACCATGGCAAATAATCCACTTGGACTTGCATACTGATCATCATTCACCTTAGCTACCTTTGGTCTCCATTCACTATATTGTCTTCTTTCTTGCACACTAGGAACCTCAATCTTCTTGTTTTGACTTGAGAATCCATGCTTACAAAACTTTACAATATGACCAACCTTTTGACAATTAAACATATTATTCCTCTTGATGGAAACACACCATCACCCATACCTCTTGATTGATGATTCCCCTCATAGTTCCATGCATATTTATTCTTGGAGGGTCTTTTACAATGCATTGCTCTATGACCAAATTGGTTACATAAATAACAATAACCATTGAAAGGATTAGCATACCTTATAGCATTAGGCTCCCTAATAGGACTAGTCTTCATTCTGCCATCACTATTATTCCTTGATTGACCATTGACCTTTAAGGTCTGATTCTCCTTGATCACATTAATATTTTTCTTTTTGTCTCCATTGAAACCAAGACCTATTTTGACATTAGCAGTCTTTTGACTACTTAGGATGTTTTCTAGATCATTGGTACTCTTTTCAGACTTCATCTTACTTGATCCTTGATCCAACTCATCCACTTTAGCTACATACCTTGCACATTCTTCTTCTTTAGCCTTTAGGCTTGCAGTCCTAATTTCAATTTGAGTCTCCACTTGTTTGACAATTTCTTCTTGTTCCTTGGAGTTGTTCAATCTATCTTCAAACAAATTGATTTGCCCCTTATAGTCTTTGATAAAAGACCTCATCCCTTTATTCTTCTTCTTCACCATCTTTAGTTCTTCTAAAGCATTCATCAACTCAACCTCAAAGTCCACCTCATCTTCTTCTTCTGGATCACCAACAGTTTCTCCAAACCACATGGACTCTTCTTGATTTGAACAGCGTGCTTCCTTAGCCATGAAATGAATTTCATTGACATCAGGATTAACACCTTCATAGTCACTCTCAGAATCACTTCTCTCACTCTCATCATATGAGCTGCAGTCTTCCTTGGTGTAAAAGTTTCTTTTGTTCTTAAAAAACTTCATGTCATCATACTTTTTGAAGCTTTTCTTGCTCTTCTCAAACATGTAAGACTTCTTGTCATCATCATGACTTTCATCATTCTCTTCATCATTATTTATCTTATGCTTATGAGGGCACTTGTTAACAAGGTGTCTAATTTTTCTGAAATTAAAGCACTTGAAGGGCATCTTACCCTTGTATTTACTTGAACCAATTTTCAACTTTATTGCAAACATAGCATCAACTCATCATCAATATCAGAATCATCATTATCTTTGACTTTCTTACCTTGTGCCTTCTTCTCCTCTGACTTTTTTTTGCCTTGAATGCAACTTCCTTCTTTGCAGGTCTTCCTTCACTTGTCTTCATCTCATATGTTGTTAGGGTGCCCTAAAGTCCATCCATCTCTAGTTTGTCTAGATGTTGCATCTCTTCAACAATAGACACTTTAGAATCAAACTTAGGAGTTAGAGATCTTATACCTTTTGAAGAACTGTAGACTCTTTTAATTCTTCACTTAGCCCTCTTATGATGTTGACCACTTCAACTCTCAACAAGTAAGCTACAATAGTCTCATATCCATTCATCCTTAGGCTTTCAAATTGTCTTCTATGGATTTGTAATTTAGCCAACTTGACCTTGGAGTTTCCCTCATGGATAGTCTTCAACTTGTCCCACATCTCTTTAGCAAACATACAATGCATTACCTTCACAAGCTCTATCTCTGATAAGCCACAAAGAATACCATTCATTGCTTTTGAATTGTTGTCACTATCCTTCTTACCTGCTACATTTGTAGAGGGAATAAGGGTTGCAGTATATCCATTCAAAACTGATTGCCAAACATCATGACCTTGAGACGTCAAATATGTTCTCATCTTAACACTCTAAAAAGCATAATTAGATCCATTGAACAACGAAGCTTTACTTATAGAGAAACCATCTTGTGCTTGACAAGCCATCTCTGCTTGCTTAGGATCTCCTTTAAGGTATTAGGCCTCCTTCAAAGGACTTGCTCTGATACCAATTGTCTGAAGTATAGCCACTGAGAGGGGAGGTGAATCAGTGCCCTTAAAACAACCATTCAATTTCACTTATCATTCATGAAGCATGCATTTAAACACATACATCAATCAATGCATAAACAAACATATAACATATGAACACAAGAGATATGTGGGCAAGCCTCAAGGAGGATAAAACCCACTAAAACACAATTTGGACTATAGTCTTATACGTAATGAATCAAGATTTCGCGAGGCATCAACCCCACAAGGAGCACCAACCCCTCACTAATCAAGCACCAACTCAACTAGGCCTTTAACAAGCACCAACTTGCAAGGAGGCACTATCCCCCTAGGTAACTCTGCCACCTAGAACCTATGATAACCATTGGAGACCTTTTGCTCACTCAACTGATGATGATCACCCTCTTTTGCTCTTAACACTCTTCTATTTCTCTCAAACAACCTATTAGGCCTCTGCGTTCAACTACCCTCTTCTTGGCAGAATTAGGTCAAATGACCTTGCTCATCATCTATAGAATTATTGTTAGAACTTCATGACATATTAAACACACTTCTATGATGGTCTTAAAGCCCTCTACCTGGTTTCCAAACTTCTATTTCATTTGTCTGTTCGCTCAATATTCTAACTAGTCAAATTAGGTCTATTAGACATTTTTCTCATACATAACTCTTGCTCTCAGATACCTTGGTCGGCCACAAACCTCTCCATACTTGGATCATCCTTGGAATAGATCAAAAAACATGTTTCACGAGTGAACCAACCTCTACATAGGTTGGTCACCACTCATAGGGACAAAAACAACCATTAGGCTTAAAAGAGACCTAATGCAATTAGGCCTTGTCAAAGCACACATTTCACCTTAACCTCCTTGGAACATCTTGAATCTCCATAGACGGATGGAACACTTGACACATGCTTCATTTAGACCCATGCTAAGCTCACCTTAGGTCCCCAACACCATTTAACTCATTTCACTCCTTGAATCACACAATTAAGCCTACTCACAATTAGGCATTCTCGCTGACAGAAAGTCTACTTTGAATATCTGAAATATACACTAAACTTGGCCACATAACTATATCAACAAATCATATAAATAAAACCTCCATGACCTCAGGGTCATCACCATGTCCATTAGACTTCACCATACAGGGCAAAAGACCTCAAACTGACAACTTCTATATGCTCACTCAGAACTGCAAACAATCTTCGAACCCTAGTCAAGAACCTTTGATTTTTCACACTTTCATAGAAATTTCTCATAAAGACAAATATATTCAAATGAACCTATGAGACCTCTAGAACATCTTCATATGCATTAGATTCTTCAACTTTGTGCATAATGATAACACATAAAAAACTATCTGAATGCTCCAAAACATAGTCATGGAAACAATGACTTAAAACACTTGTAAATACACTTTCATGATCTTCCAATGGGTTTATATGATCCTAAAACATCATCAGATTAACTTACAACAAATAGATTATAAGGTTCAATAGCAATATTGATCTTACAAACCAATTTCATGGCTTCATTGTACATAGACCTCACTTTGTTAGACAAGTCAGATTGAGAGCAACTTTTCTGCCATACATACACATCTCCAAACCTTCTATCTTTAGGGATATGTGTTACATGTCTTGTATAATAACTCTATGCAATTGGATCCATCCCTAATCCACGGCAACATATCCCTAATCTCATTTCCACTTCTTCCTATTGTTCTCACTATCTTCCTCACTAGGCCTTTTTAGCGATAGGCCAACTTCTATGACCAATTTAGCATATATGAAGTCTGTAAAGTGTTGAGAAACTTACATGGGCACAAACTACAAGTCTCACACATCATCCTCCAATCATTTTCATGCTTTGACCTAGTCAACCCTGCCTACTACATCAAAAATCCAAGAAACAAGGTGTTTCATGTAGCTTCCACTCTTTTTTCAAACAAACCAATGCCACTTGAAGGTACCTGGGAGAGTCCTCTACATGCTCCAATCATCAAACTAGGTCATCCAATTCATTCTGAGCCATTTCTATCAAGATCTTCTATATCGAGTCACGATTAAGATTTTAAGGCACTAAAAACCAGTTTTCATTCTTAGCAATCTTTCATAAAGGATTGCCCTTTAACTCAAAAACCAATGCCATGAAATTTGAGCTAGGACCCTTCCCCAACATCCATGAACTTCTTAGATCCTCATGCAAAGGTTGCACGTGTCAACGAGTATAAGAAAATCCTTCATGGGTCTGCAATATCTCATTCTATACACACAGAAAACTTCAAAACCAAATTTCGTGCTTTCTCCTTCATACTCTGACCTCAGACTTGGTCAACACACTTGACACAACCTTTCACAACTCTAACAATGCTCTCATGAGGTCTAGCACCTTGGAAATTGAACTTGACCCCTCATTAGGCCACACTAGGTCTCTTTACACATTAGGCCTATATCTGTAAGCCACACTTAGACTTTGAACATATCTTGAAACCTCTTGCACTGCTCTCAACACCTTATACTCATGGCATACAACTTCATAGCATGCTCACACACTGCCAATCTTATTATCACAAGCCTCAAACTGCTTACCTCATCATGCTACCAAGCATATGCCTTCTCAATAGGTCTCTTCATGCAAATGAATAAGCCATGAACTAGCCTTGAATCTTCCTATGAAAGCTTATCTATCTTCTACACATGTTTACACAGTGTCAAATATCTTCTCACTTGCTCTACCACTGATTGGTATCCTTCATAGATCTTGATAACAACTCAAGTCTCCTTATTAGATCAGGTAGAGTCTAGGACTAGAGCGGTTGCATGTTAAGGTTTAAGACCTTACCACTAAAGGTTTACATTGAAACTTTTTTGAGTGTTTCAACACTTCATATGCATGTTTGGGCATCCTTAAATATCGACTTATACCTGTGTGTATCCATCTTACTAGACCACCATCTTCATACACATGTTCATGTTATGGCAATGTTCCTTAAGACTAGTGCTAAAAAGTATGCTTACCTTGTATCTTTTTCTTGACCTTGACATGTCATCAACCTCAGAAGAATTACCAAGTTGCCTTCAAATTCTCTCTTGTCATAAGACTTCATTGTCACATACCACTTCACCATGCATGACATCAACTTGAACCTTGACATTGATGACATCCATCTTGACCTTGACATCAACGACAACATTTATGCCACAACACCAAGAATAGGAACACACCTCAACAAATCTTAGACAAAGTTCCACCAAATTAGAAGTTCCATTATCAATAACCCACATAATAATTTTGGTGGCTTCATCAATCAGGATTATAGAGAAACGTGATAATACATCGAAGATAATTATCATTTCTTGGTTGTCCATATTTTAATCTCTTACAAACTCAAAAAATAAATAAAAATATTTAAAGTATGAGGGAGTGCTTCTAATAAGTGCTTTTAATTCCTTTGCAATGAAGGAAAAAAGATGGTAAATGGGCGAATTTAACGTATTCACAAACAGGTCTCATGGGAGCTCATAATTTGTGTATTTTTTGTTTACACATATTCTAGGAGTTATTTCTTTAGTCGGAATAAGCCTCTTCTTAATGTTTTCATCCAACAATGAACTTTTATTAAATTTCATCACATTATTTATTATCCTTTTAATTGGTTTACTAGTTAACTTACAATAGTTGGGACAACTTAAGTGTTCCTTCATTTTTGATATATAATCATCATTATTAAAGACTATCATGTTGCCAAATCTATATAGAATATAGTCACCCCTGTCTCTACCCTTACTTTATTAGTATAGATAGGCCAACCACCCGAGCACCCCTATCTATATATGGCACTCGACATCCATATATATAGATAGACTTGCTACTAACTAGCCTCAAACTCGATATTCAAGCCTTCCATCAAACACTAAAACCTATGGTACCCAATCTTATTGTAATACATGAAATTCAGAATTCTAATTATAAAACAAACAATAAAACTCTCTATTATAAACTTAACATAGAAACTCAAATTGAGTTTCAACAAAATAATATCAAATACAATTATACTTCATCTTACTAAATGTGTTTAGTTTCTCTCCTTTGATGACTTGGATGTGATCTCAGTATGTGGATGCTCAATGTAAAATCTTAAATGCCAAGGGAATTTCAACAACACCTCAATCGATGATGTTGATTGATGATTGATTCCCCTTTGATTGTGAGGAAGAATGGTCAATTTATAGATGTTTAGGGATGAATTAGTGAGATTTGAGGTTATTAAATTGAGGTTGGTGGAGAATTTTGAGGATTTAGTAGTTGGTGGAGAATTTGGAGGATTTAGTAGTTAGTGGAGACTTTCAGGATTTAGTAGATTATTAATTGAATGGGTGGAGACTTTGGAGGATTTAGTGGTTGGTGGAGAGTTTGGAGAATTTAGTGGATTATTAAATTGAGGTTGGTGGAGACTTGGGGGATTTGGAGGATTATTAAATTGGATGATGGAGAGTGGTGAAGACTTTGGAGAACTTGGTGAAGGATTTAGAGGATTTGGAGGATTATTAAATTGGATAATAGAGCTTGGTGAGTACTACGGAGAATTTGTTGGATTTGAAGTGGAAAATGAGGTGGATAAGATAATATTTCATTTTAGAAATTATGGAATGTAGCATTCCATGGATTTTGTTATTATCAATGGGTTCGCTGACTAATATAACTAACATGATGTGTGATGAATAGTGAATGGTGAATAGTGATGGTGAATAATGACAGTGAATAGTGGCGATGAATTAAGATTAGGGTTTCTCATGGATGAAGGGATTAGGGACAATTATAGACGTTGCATAACGTATCAGGATTAAGATTACGAGTGAAATGATAGGTTTAGAGTTCAATTGTAGGATTTAGTGCAGATTAGATGAAAAGGTCAAAATCAACATGAAGTGTCTAGTTTTAGGTGTTTACACCTATCTATCGGTACTCAAGCCCCTATCTACAGATATGGTTCAGCGCCCAATCTTCATACTCGATATTCAAGCCTATCACTCCCACCATACTACCCTATAACTAGAAAGGGGGTGAGGGGGTTGAGGGAAGATAACACACCAAGTGATTGGTACTTAATGCACCAACGATTAACACTATCAATCCTACCTAGAGCCCCATAGATTTTAGCTCATGCCAAAAATTACCACCATCAACCACAAGGAGTTCAAGGCCTATCTATATATGGGGAGAGACTTGCATCGACGAGCCCACACCAAACCCATATATAGATAGGAGCGAACCTAATCTTAATCTATATATGTTTGCATCTATCTATCTATCTATATATATATATACTGGTGGACAGAAACACATTTCCTTTGCTAGCCTTTACCGCTATTTTATCCTTCTTGTTTTTTAGATTCTTTAACGCAATGTGTTCTCCTTTACTTATGTTGCTACTAAGCAAATTTGATCTTCGTTATAGGTGATCTTAATAGGATAGTGAAATCTTGTCGGATCTCTTTTGCATCAATATCAAATAACCCATATAATGTTTTCTCTATGTCTACAATTATGTCTTAAACCAAAATATAATTATGAGTGATGAAAAAACTAAGACCCCTATGTAATAATTTGATAGTATAAGCATCAAGCAAAAAGTTTGAGAGATTAATTACATTCTTATATCTCAACTCCCTTATTAGGTTGTAAAGAGGTATCAAGATAAGAGAAAGTTAGAGAATTAATTTTGATAGGTGAACTACCATTATTTGACCTAGGAGGTTTAAGGAAAAGTTGAGACTGAGTCTTATTAATAGAGATAACTTCATTGCTCTTATTAACAAAGCTGCAATCTTTGTTAAACACATTGTCATTATTAAAATATTTATAATTTACACCTAACAATCTCTACGTTATTATAATTATTGTCAATTAAGCTAGGCACATTATCTAAACAATAATTATCACTAGTAATAATATTAATGGTTCCAAATGTATTATCCAAAAAGAAAGGACTATCACATAATGGTTCCAACAATGTTATCCAAAAAGCAAGGACTATCACACTTTATCTCAAGACTATCAAGTTTAACACTAAAATTTGAAACTTTAATTATACCATGAAGCAACACAGGAGGGAGATTCACCTTATTATTGGTGTCTAGTGTGAAACCCACAAGCTACTCATTCAATCACCTATGTTGGGCCATAAAGTTACACCTAACATCTTCTTCAGTCCAAATCCCCTCTCATTATTAGATCTTACCCTCATAGTTGTGTTTTGATTCATTCTTCCTCATGCATTATATCAACATCAATCTTAATAATAGTTCCCGTATCCGCATTGATTTTATTAATTGTGCCCTTATCAAACAATAGTGAACAATAAATATTTTTTAGTATCTCCTAATATTCATTCAATCTACTAGACAGTTGATGCTTCAATGCTAAAAGATCCTTTGTTGGATATTCTTCAACATTGTCTTGATGTTATAAATATTTGGTAAATGGTAATAGGATCCTTTGGCAGGGTTAAATAAGCATGTAGACATACCATAGAAGCTTTCTACTTGTCGCGACATCACACATGATGAAAGATCAACATAATAGAGTTTCTACACTTCTAGACTATGTGACATCATACAATGCTTCACAGCACCTCAAGAATGATTTCATGAAGAGGAGACGTCCTACATTTCCATTGATTACCTAGGGGTATGGAGTCGATATTTATACCGTATTATCATAATGTGTACCATATCATATCATAAGGTCATGAGTATATTGAGATTGAGTGTGTGAGAATAAGGTAATATAGTAAAGAGATATTATCTGAAAGATAGCAGAGGTATAGACATATCGAGTATTTAAGCAATTGTAAAGAAGTATTTAATATATGAATAAAAGAGAGAGTTTAGGAAAGATCTATGTTGGGACCCACCTCTTTTCAATATTTGAAAACTCATAGTAGTAGCATAATCAATGCATTTAAGAACTCATCCCAACACAACACCATCTCTAACCAAGGTCTCGCAAATCTCTCTAAATATGTACCTAGTTTCTGATTTTGTCTAACAAAAAAATCCTTCCCTTACATAAAATGATAAGGGAATGTAGGTACTATTAGAGAGTGGACGAGGTGTATATAAGAAACATGCATATATATTATATATAATTTTTTATGGGATTTTTACTTGTGTATACTTTTTGTCATTTTACCCAAATAACCTACTAACAAATGCTTATGGTGGTTGTGTGCTAAAATGGGTACCCTTGCCTTGTGATTATTACCAGAAATACATGAGGAACAAAATGTCATTTGGGTAAGAACTACCCATACAAGTCATTTCAATAATAACTAAAAACATTCACGAGTAAAAATCCAACAAAAAATGATATATAATTAAAATTGCTCGTGGAAGCCTTCAACTTTAACATTTAAATACATGATTGTGTTGTAATTGGGTTAATCCCACATTGGTAATACTTGTGAGACAAGTGTGATTTATCAGGGACTACACTAATCAAAATCTTTGTCAATGGGGAAATAGGCTAGAGGGTGATACGACCGAAGTGATGAATTATATTCATCATTCAAACCCCTACTAACAAATGTTGTCAATGGTTGTGTGTTAAAGTGGCTCCCTTTGCCTTTTGATTATTACCAAAACAATACAAGAGGAAAAAATGTCATTTGGGTAATACTAAAAAACACACATAAAAATTCCACAAAAAATAATATCTAATTAAAATTGCTCGTGGAAGTTTTCAAATTCACATTAAAATACACGATTGGGTTGTAATTGGGTTAATCCCACATTGGTAATAATTGGGGAAGAGGCTAGAGGGTGAGAAGCCCAAAGTGGTGAAATATATTCACCATTCCTCCCTACCCCTACTAACAAATGCTTACAATGGTTGTGTGCTAAAATAGGTGCCCTTGTCTTATGATTATTACCAGAAATACATGAGGAATAAATGTCATTTATGTAATGACTAATCACAGAGGTCATTTGGGTAATGACTAAAAACATACATGAATAAAAATCCCAAAAATAATAATATGTATTTAAAATTGCTCGTGGAAGCCTTCAACTTGACATGCATATACATGTTCCTACTTACTAGTGGACAGACGTGGGTAGCACTCCTAGCAAATCCAAGAGTCCCTGCTTGAGTGGGGAGGCACATAGACATATATTCTCTTACACGGCATGTGACACAAGTGCTAGCATCTCTAAGGATGAGGATCATGCAACAAGAGGCCCAGCTATAGGCAACAGAAAGAGGTGGATAACTACAAGAAGATGCTAGGAGGTGGCTCACCACGAGCACCTTCTAGTAGACACACATTGACACCCTCAACCCATTCTCATGGATCTCACGCAAGCACTAGTAGGCAAAGACAATGAAGTAGGATTAGGATCCAACAACACTCAATATCTAGGAGCATTCATAGAAAGACATATGTATTAGGCTCTACCATTCTTTTTGGACTAGACAAGATGAATAAAACCTTGCCACACTTGCCTCCAAGTGTGATGACCTTGTATTGAAATAAAACATGTATTAAGATGATCATATATATATATATATATATATATATATATATATATATATATATATATATCCTAAAATGTGTAATTTATTTCCATCTTTAAGTTATTTTTTCTTTCATTTATACAAATGGACAAACTAAATAGTTTCATTTGTGCGCACATGGTATGGAAAATGTATGGAGATAATTTGTGAAATGAAAAAGGCTTATATGTGGAAGTTCCCACATTATTTTTCGGCCATATTTAGGAAAATATTTCACAACACAAAACTTTTAAATTTTGTTTACGGCTTAGAATGAAGTGGGAGAGTGAGGGAGATAAAATGAATAAGGTCACCTCGCAAAACACAAGTGGTAAAAAGATCAACTTTCGTCCAAATCGAATGCATGATAGAAAATTTAGGTTTTATATCAAGGTCTCAAATGCAAAGCAAATTTATGAGCTTTTTCCAAGATCGAAGATGCCCAACTGGGTCAAACCATGGGAAATATACCTCTGCAATTTATAAACACATTATCTATCCATTTTAATAAAAATCAAAACAAAAATTGCAGCACATAGTTCAACCTATGCATATTCTATTTTTCCAACTTTGAGTTATTACCTGCCTTAAAAATTGGAGATATGGAAGTCCAAACAACTGAAAAATACAGATGTACTTTCCTTGACTAATTGTTGAATGGGATATGGTAAAGGGTTTAACACCATGGAACAATTTGTTTTATTATAATTGTTTTATGGATCCAACTTTACTTGGCCGAAGTTTATAAGTTTCTTGGCAAGTGAAACTAAAGTCAATGAAGTAGCTTTAGACCAGATTTGACAGAACAAATGAGCGAACCAAACATCAACATTACTAAACAGGGCACTTGATGAATTAAGCAGCAGTCAACTACTGCAAGAGAATCTATTTCTCAGTTAACAAGAATGTTCCTCAGTTAGTCCCACACTTGTAAATGGGATTCGCACAAAATAAAAATATCATATTACCCAATAACCATCTAACTTCCAAAACTTAAAGGTAGTTCCAGGTGGGGCCTACTATTGCCAAATTTTATGTACAACTCATTTAAGAAAGAACAAGTTATCATACTTGAATTACTTGATTACAAATGGAAGTCGAGCCAACTGGTGTCAAAGGGCTTCTGCCATAATTTTAACAAAACTCATTGACAAGTACAACAAGTGTTTTCTGTGATGCATGAAATGATATCATGCATGATGTCCTATATGACACACTGAAAGAATGCATAAGAATTTTGGCTCAGAAATTACATGTGTTCTAGAAAAGTCAGTGATCATTTGATGTTATATTGTTTCATTAGGTTTTCATCAAAACAAAACAATGCATTGATCTTTTGTTTATTCATTTAGGCAAGGCATTACTTGAACTGGACTTAAGTATCTGCCAGAATAACTTATGTAAAAGAGTGGCAACACAGGTTGTATTTTATTAGAACTTCCTGACAGAACAGAAAATGTTATCGAGAAACATAAAAATCAAAATGGGCAAAGCAACGTAGAAGATATAAAGCATTTGAAGCCCTGAAATTTCTATAGCATCTCTTTTAAGATGTATGACTCTTGATATAATATGCAAAGTTTATACGCTACCAAATCCAATCTTCTGCATTAGTTGCACGGTGAACCTTAAAATTTAGGATAGAAAAACAGCTTGCAGATTATTCATCTTTGCCCGTCTGATGAGGATCTTGACGATGATGTGTGTTCCAATAAAGGATCATCCATGCTATTGATGTCCCTGTGGAGATATATACAATGAAGGTGAAAGTAAAAAGAAAAAGAAGATACGGCATTTATTCTTTCACTATTTGGTTTAACAACATGCCATATAGAAGAACTCAAGAAATTAGTTTCACACTACAGCCATTTTAAATCTAGCATTTGGAATTAATAACGACGATTCTTTAAAAAAATGAAATGATGACTATTATGATCAGTTCTTGGAAAAACCAAAGGAGCAGAAATAACAAGCCTTAGATGAGCACACAGATGCACTCATGGTTAGGAGATAAAAAGACAAATAGAACAAGAAACAAATCAGTTTGAAGATCAGAAAACCTAAACTTCGAAAAGTATGAAGTAAATTAGGTACAGCTATGCTTCATAGAATCATGGATTTCAGAAAGTGTAAAGACATCAGATGAACATGCACATATGTTTAATGCAAGGAACAATAATATTTTCATTTAGCAAGTAGTTCTACAGCAAATTACTAAGTAAAATAATGTATAAAGGTCTAATAATATTTAGCATTGTTCAGGATAGATGGAAATCTGTATGAGTTTTCTTAAGCTAGCCACCTCTACATAAAAATATAAAATATGTGGCAAGAAACACAACTATACTGTACAATTTACATGTTGGATGGTTACCTGTGCACTACAAAACCGTCTTATATAAAATTTATTTACAAATTTACCTAGACATTCTAATCCCAGCTTATTCAGTTAGCTCTTTTATCTTGATTAACATATATAGGGGTGCCTAGAATCTAGTTCAACTAACAAAGCTATTTAGTTTGTTTATTTGATTTTTTGCATATCATGTATAAGCATGCCTAACATCTAAGCATGTTGATGATATACATTAGCTACCATGGAAAATATTAGTTCTTAATCACCAACTTCCATTTAGAGGGTAAGTTTGAGGGCACAATTCAAATAGAATACTGCTTTTCAGGGATCTTCGTTCATGTTTTTTAAATTTAAACAACAAAGCCTTGCAAACTAGGTCCCATGTTCCATTTTGTTTGTACTGAATTTGATGCTTATGTTCTTCATTCTGATAGCGATAATATAAAATCGGAACATCTATGGAGGCTAAATATGGTCAGCAATATAAGGATCCTATAATATAGAAAAAGGTAGAAGACCATACTAGATACAACACGCATACAATACATCGTTCTGCAAAGTAGTACAGGGCTATAGATAAGGGTCATGTGCGAAGGAGGTTGTAAGGGATCTAAAAAGGGAATCTACACATATATGGCATGCGTAGGCCTAACTAGATCTGAAGTGTTATCAGACGGTAACCAAAAGGTGTAAACTAGAGTAATAAAAAGATAGACAATACCATTAGGCAGTAACCATGAGGTATCTAATATAAGGCTTGTAAGGGTGTCAATAGACGGAAACCACGAGGTTTTAATTAAAAAACAAAGCATGCAAAGATAACGATATATTAACAAGCATAAGCTAATATAAGCATCGAAGACAATAACATGCCATTATAATATATCCACCAAAGTAAATAAATAATTAGTATAGGGCTAGGAATAATTGTGTTGGGTTAGCTTTTCGGTACATCATCTCCCCCTTGGCTCAAATGACACTTTGTAAGATGTTGTAGGTAAAGCTCAAGATGGAATGAAGAAGACCTAATTATCATTAGTTAGGGACTCCAAAACTAGGTGTACCTTATTAGTTCAACTTTTCTTCTTGATATCTACAAAGACCTTGTTCAAACAAGTCTTCCTCAAGGGTAAGCTCCTTAGCCATAATTCCTCCTCTTCTTACTAAGGTGGATTCGCATTTGCAAGCATAGTGAATTGGATGTATTTCTTCTGAGAAATAATAAAGGGGAACCATATTGTAATCACCTAAAAGTGGTATTTGAGTGCTAAGAGGGCTACTTGAGACTACCAATTCCTAGCTTAGCCCTAGACCTATCCTAGAGCATATTATCACACTTTTCCAACGTTTGTGCGGACCCACATTTCATCAGTCTCAGACCCTCATTTCTCAATCCTGGTCCTTCATGCCTGGTAGTCTATCAACTAGACATTAGCGTCACATTAAGGATATTAGAGCTACGTGGTGCTAGTGTCCCCAAAATGGTGCCTATGTCCTTTGCCCTATCTGTCCCGAACGAATATATTTTCAAAGGCAAAACCCTCCTAAGGTCAACCTAAGCATCTTTTATTGTTCGCACAAGCTAATGAACACTATAAATACATGACTTTTAGACCTCTATCCGCTAGATGGAAATTAGATGCAAAATACCTATTCAAATACAAAACAAGTTGAGCAAAATCAAGGTTATTAATCCCTATTTTGCCCTACTTATGCATACTACCATCTACAGTGGCCCTAAACTCAAATTTTCTAGATTTCCAATCTCAAGCACACTCAAGGCATTCAAGACCACTATCATTCTAGCATCACTTGCACTTGCACCAACACTTAGGTGGGGAGAACTACATCGACCATGATCCCTCCTCATAGTATTGGTATGTAGACAACTCTCTTCACAGTGGGGTGTTGAGGATGTCCAACCTATCCTACGAACGAACACACTTTTCAGCTCATACCTTACTTGTAAGGAGGATTAGGGTTTGCATCATAAATCAGCTATTACAGGCACAATACAGAGTTTCAGACTTCGCATGCACAGGAACAAAACCCAAAAACACAGATGTAGTTGCACCCAAAAGTTCAGAGCAATCCTACACAGAGGACACGCCATTATCAAGACACTAGGGCCACATGGTGCCTATGTCCAAATGTGACGCTACTGTTTAGAAGGGGTTCTAATACAGGGATCCAATTGACGACACTCAGACCTATTCTTATCTTAGTTTTCACTTCCAACACTTAAATCATTTGTATCAAGGGTTTTCCAAACAAGTCTTATTTGCACATGTTTATTACTATTTTTGAAAAATCAAAGCTAATCAAATCTATAACAAATCAGTGGTTATTTTATACATATTATTTCCCTGATTTAGACTACTCGATGCTTTAATCAAACATAGGATTTACATAAGCTAAACCCTAAAAGGTTCAAACACATAAATACGACTCAAAGCCCAATAAGCCACAACTAAAACTTAGCTGATATCATCAACCCAGCAGATGAAATAAAAAACATGTTAGCAGAGACAATACATCATCAACCCAGTAGATGACATCGACTAAGGGGAAGCACTGCAAAACATCATCAACCACCCTGATGTCATCAATAATGAACAAGCAAACAGAAAGAAGAGCGGAAAGGAGGACGATAACTCTCGAAGGACTAATAAGTAGATGGCATGGCATGAATGAAGGCAGATATAATAGAGGATCATTGGCGAATCTCTCATAAAGCACCACGAACCAGCCCACCCCGATCTCGATGCACTCCTTAGGACATGCACTCCAGGAAACTAATACGTCGATATTGCAAGCTTAGGACATGCACTCAGGGAAACTAATACACCGACAAGCCCTGCAAGAGAAATCATCAATAAGTGAAAAATGAGGTATAAACATATGCCCCCACCCAAAGCTCATCATATGTCACAATATTGTAACACAAAATGGTGCTTTGGAAAAAGAACATAGCAACACGAAATAAAATCAATGAGTTGTAATAAATGTAAAGTAAATTTGAGATAAATGAAAGTAAATAAATAAATACATTTACTTGGCTAGATCATAAGAAGATGGTGATGTACGGTGCCAAAGCAGTGTTGAGATGGACTTGCAGGTTGGATAGTAACATGTCAATGTAAGATGCCTATGCAGTGTTGTGACAGCTTTGGCAGGGTTGAAAAATAGAAGAAAATTCCAATTTTTTTTGAAAAAAAATTATGTTAGTACCATGAAATTCCTTGCAATGCCAAGATTCTGTCATTGCTTCTAGTTCATTGATAGGAACTTCAGGAACAAAGATATGGTCAAATATGAAATCTTTAAGGATAATTTTTAAAAGTTTGAACTTTTTGCTTTGTGGGCTATAAATAGGAGGCTAAGCCCTTCATTTGGTTCATGGTGATTTTGAGATTTCTATAGCTCTAGACAACCATTTTTGGCATAGAGAGAAGTGATGTCAAGAGGACATAGAGTCAAGCATGGAGGAGGTTGCAATCCATTGTGACGATTCGTTAAGGTAGATTTTGCATTTAATTCTGGGAAGGGTAACTAGTCTAGAATAGGAAAAATGGATGTCAGAGCAAACCCATCTAGTCGAAATCGCCACAAAAAGGCATCGAATTGAAGATAAAAATATGGGCGAAAATGCATTTTTTGGAATGTTGTTCCAAAAAGTTGAAAAATTTTAGGAGCAATAAATAAGAATGCGCAACTACATAACATCATTGCCTTGGTTGATGATGCTTTTCAGCCTAGAAATTGAAGCATGGCTGATGACATTATCTCAGATAGCATATGTAGTAGATTTTCAGATATGGCCAATGACGTCAGGGCAAAAATGGCAGATGAAGCAAGTAATTTCACAGAAAGCCAATGATGTACTGTCAGATGGTCGATGAAGTACAGATCCGACAAATGGTTGATAACATTATGTGAAAATGGCCGATGCAGTTGTATATCTTCATGTTAGTATTATTTTTTGCAATTTTTCTTGGGTTTTAGTTGATTTGTCTAATGGGAGATTAATTGTGCTTCATTGATTGGCATTTTGCAGGTGCAGAGACAAATATGGGTGTGGCAAACTGTGGATGTGGCTTGGCTACTAGACTTGTTGGCCAAATTGTCAAATGTAGATAGGGCTCGTTTGATTAGTCTTGGTTTTTGAGGGATTATGGGGATGTGTCGAGTGTCGCTAGATGCAGACCTATTGGGCATGTTCCTAGATTTATGGCAAACCCACACTGACACATTTGTGTGGGTGGAGGGGAATATTGTAGAGGTGGTCATCCCACTGAGAATGGCCACGCCACCCTAGGGCTACCTATTGAGTGCACGCCCATGATATGTGCATTTTGGATATGGTATCAGAGAGAGGCATTGGCCCGATGGGTGATGGGATCAGTGTACTAATATTTACATGCATACACAATGAGACTATAGGATGTATGTATAACATTGATTCCAAACATCTAGAAGGCGATTTTGGGGATCGTGGTGCCACGAGTCTTGTGTCATAAGTCAGATGGAGGGATACTGCTTTCTACCATTGTCATGTGTCAGGCAGCTCTAGAGTAAGGCATTGCATACAACATGGGTGGAGGGATAGAGCCAATCATTCTTTTGTCATTTGGATATACAAGCAATTTCCCATGTACAAGCCAACAAGCACACCATTACATATATATGATCATTTGCCTTGAGTCAGGCAATGGGCTCAAAAGCCTATGGTAAGATGGAAGCGGCTATCCAACCTACAGAATGTACCAGCATACCATTATGTATGCTATAGACATACATACATACCATCCTGTTGGATGGCTCCCACAACAGCGTCTATAGTTAGAAAATCGACACCTCTGCATCCATACTTAGAATTTTTCGATAATTGTTAAAAAAACACTATTTTTCAGCAAATCAAAACCCATGACTCAACACAAGATTGTGACTGAAACCTGCGACCTCTCTGTTGTGACTACATATTTTTACCAACTTATCTGCATTAAATCATTTGCAACTAAATTTAACATATCAGTGATATTTAAAGTAAAGTTGATATTTAATGGGGCAGCACGTCAGACGGATGGTATGTATGATGGTATCATATTGCATCATATATACACATGGCAGTGCATTCAATAGATTGGATAGTCACGACCATGGTCAGATCCTGGATAGGATACCCTAGATTAGAGATTGTTTAGTAAGATGTGATCACCTAAACTCCATACACATGGACAGTAGATGCATAGCTAACGTGGCCATCTATAATTTGGGATTAGGGATTAGCCGAGTTAGCAAGACACTTCACCCAGTGGGTTTAGTCTCGCTCATGTGATTGGGTATTGGCACAGTTTCACCTTCCACACCAAGTGGCACCTATGGCCTTGCCCCATACAGGGGAAGACATGTAGAGTAGCCATGCGGAGCAGGGGGTCAAGCCACAATGCACTCCACAGCCTCATGAGAAAAGGAATAATACCAAGGAATTTTAAAAGATGAAATGGCTAAATAAAACGATGAGGTAATACAAGGAAAATATAGATACCAAAGAATCTGAAAAGATGCAATGGCTGAATAAAACCAATAGGTGTAATAGAAGATGCTAGGAAAGTAAATGCACAAATGTACAGATCATGGTACAAGAAAGTAAATAGTAAGAAACATGTAATGCTAAATATAGCAATGTAAAATCAAAACATGTGACAAATGTGAAGAGAATAATATGATACAATCAATAATAGCTCACAAACAGCTCACGATGTGTGTAAACACGCCATCAACAACATAAATATCTCATTGTAAATGATGTCTTGCTTTAACCATGGTCTCTTCTACTCTCTTGTAGATTTGTGCAAGGACTTCCTTGCAAACGGCCTTGATGGAGAAAGTAGGTGTGCTGGACTAGGGAAGAAGTTGATCTTCCAACTGCAAGTGACACAAGCGGGGAAGAAAATCTTCTAGCCATAAAGGTGGTTCTAGTGGAAGGGAGGTTGTTCCTCTGTCATAGATGTGTCATGTTAATGGTGATGTGTAACTTGAGGATCAGGCTTCGAAAAATGGATGAAATGGTGTTGAAGAGCTCTACATCTATTCATAGAATGGATAGAACACTCGTGCCAAAGACAAGACAACTTCCCACTTTTGGGGATGTATGTTGGAGCCATCTTTGGAGGACACATTCGGTTGAATATCCTAACCACAAAGTACATCCAAATACTATCAAAGAGCTCAACAATTAGTCTAAGAATGTGTACTTTTCCTGTAGAAACTACAAAAACACCTAAGAGTAGACGAATGTGGTTGTCGACTATCGGTGGTAGAAGCTTGGCCTCATGACTTTTGTTGCTCTAAATGTCTCTCATATACTCTACAATCTTGACCTAAATGTTTGGAGGTCTTGTGAAATGTACAAAATTGCATGGCTATCTCTTTTGGCAAGAGCTTTGAAGTTGGCAGGCGAATGAGCTCGGTCAACATCTTGGGAGGGAACAAACTCAATGAATCAAAGAATCTAACATAATGGTACGACCCAGTGCAGGAACAATCACGGAGCATGATAGGGAGATCATTGGAAAGAATAGGAACATCAAGCACATCTGAACTAGAAATTGTCTCCATAGCAGACTTGTCATGAGATGTTGGAACAGTATGAGTAATTTGGGATGCACGTGTAAGGATGTTGAATGGAGAAAGATACATGTCCTCAAATGTTTCACTAGGAATGTCAAAAGCATCGTACATATCGAAAGAAGAAAGACTAATCATGTTGACACTAGAGTTGAAAGAGGCTTGGTCATAGGTTTGTTGAAGAGAGAATTGGTAATGTAAGATTTACGCATTATTTGTTTACGCATACCCAAACAAGTAAGGTCATCCAACATATAGCCATCATCATAATCAGAAGTGGTGAGATCTATGTTGAGGGATTCAACCGCAATATGCCTAGAAGGTAGTTTGTTAGTAATGTTTTTCTTTAGGATAACGATAGTTGAGGGTATCTCATCAGTTGGCCTCTTGCAAGACCGAAGGCATAAGGTAGGAGGCAACTAAGCTATGATATTAGGAGGAAGGTCGGAAGTGTTGATCTGAAGCTTGATCTCATCAGGCTCACCCTCGTCGAAATCAAGGAAATTTGTTGGGACATTGCCCACAAGCTCGGGGTGACCACTATAACCTCTAACTGAATCAATGGGAAAGTTGAAATGTTGATACTCTGAAAGAAGGATATCAGGAAAGGATTTAAGGGTAGGTATTTTATAGACATCACATTCTTGGAATTGTTCAAAATTCCAAGGGTTGTAACCAACAAAAATTTTGTGAGTCATGTATGCAAAGGGAAATGCAACTGATCTATAAATCAATCCTAGCTCAGAGAAGATAAATTCTACTTACACTTCCAATTGTCAATACATTAGATAATCGGGGTCATGACCAAGATGGATTCACTAGACCTAGTCAAGGGATCTCTTACCACAATAATATCACTAGGGAGGGTTCCAAAGCTTCTAGTCAAGCAAAACCATGCAATAACCCTAACTAGATCCTATGTTTTCATATTCACTAAACTAATAACAAGTAAAGTAAGGTCTAATCTCGTGCTCACCGAAGCTTGTGGCACAAAATGAGGTTAGCAAAACATAAAAGTAAACATGCATAAGAGAATCCTATTTAAGCTATGTATAGGTAAAACCCCAATGCATAGAGAGAACAATATATTCAAAAGTCATTACTTATACTACTTCCATCTACTAAAAAGAGGAGCAAAGTTAGAAATACTTGCCTTGAAGGCGAACCCCTTGAGACTCAATCTCTCCCTTGGCCAAAGGTGCTTCGCAAGAGGTTGTTGTGGTTTGTAAGGATCACTAAGAAAGGCCAAAGCATCCAAGACTTTTCCACAAGACAAGATTCTTCACCAAGTAGAAACACTAAGCTAAGACTCTTCAAGTAGAATGGCAGAAGAGTAGATTGTAAAGAAACGCAAATGAATAATTAACTCTTGTTGTCTCTCTAAGAATGGCGAAATGAATGTGTTTATATAGTTGAATCTAACCCTAGTCCTTTCTAAAAGTTTAGCCAACAGAGTCGACCCAATCGACATTGTATTGTTATTGACAAAAACAAATAAGGCCTTGGTCTATGCCGGCCAAGGGCCGACCTAGGCCCTAAATAAGTTTTATCAATTAGAGTACAAGGTTGATGGGGCCAATAGTGTAACGTAAACCGTCAAAAAGAATTTTAGGCTAGGGAAGGACTAATGAAGGCGGAAAATGACTAGAGGGTGCAAAAGAGGAGGCAAAACTTAGGGAAATGTTTTTAGAAGATGGTTGTATAGATAGCAAGTGGTAGTAAGGGGAAACAATCCTATGAAGGACCAATGGTTTGTCCACCCCTTTCCTGGTGCACTCAGAGAGATCGAGACTCAATAGGTTCCTACAAGATAGAAAGTATCAATAATTGATACAAGTGTCAAAATATTGTGTGTATACAGGGCATACCATTGAGGTTTAGGTTGTTATTATCGGCATCTCTAGGTAGAAGTCTAGAAAGGCGTTTCCTAAGAACTACTAGGCTACGAAATTGATTTTTATTGTAATTTTGGTTGTTAGGAGGACAAGGTTGGAAAAGGTTTCTTGCTATGGGTGGGGAAGAGGTCATTCTTGGGAACCTCCTGGCATGATTGCATGACTAGTCTTCTTAGAGTTGTTACTGTGATCATAGGCATCAGAGACGCCATCATCAATAGCGTGCTCATTTTTATGAGGTCTAATAAGCATTCGAATTCCTTGATTAGGTTGAGGAATCTCAAATCGTCTTAAGAGATGCATGCTCCTATCTTTTAGCTTGATCAAAGGCTTCATCCAATTACTTAACGATATATTGCAATTTCGAGTTTAAAGTGGTTGTAAAAAGGTTAAAGAGGTTATCTTTAGCCATGTTATGCTCAGCGTTGTTAGCTGTTGACTTCCAACACTTAATTAAGTCTTGGGCGGTCTCATGATCCACTTGCTTGCAATTGATAAATTTGGCTAAGTTGTTTTCAAGAAGGTCATGATATTGGAATTCGTGGATTAAAGTGTTCACTAAGCCTTCTAAGTCGGTTACAAAGCTAGACTGAAGTTGATTGTACCATTCTAAAGTATCACTTGTTAGGGTTTTGGCAAATAGTTTGGTAGCTCCAAAGATGTTATGTTTAATCCAATCCTTCTAGAGGTTACCAAAGGCCTTTAGATGCAAAGCAGGATCGATGGAACAATTATAGGAGATAGTAAGAGCAATTCCACCAATGTCAATGTTTGAAATTTAAGGCACTAAGGGCTTGTTTTAGAGGTGTTGGATAACTTTACTGCAAACAGGAGGTTAAAAAATGAGATTCCCACTATGATCTCTAAGCGGGGGTCGAGGGGCACATTGATTAGGCATTCCCCAGTACGCTTGTTTAGGTTTAGATTGCATTTGCATGAATTGTTGAGAAGTAGTTGTTTGCCATGCTAACTATTTGGTTGATGACTTGCAACATTACTTGTGTTGTATCAGGTTCGTTTTAGGTTGAAGTAGAAGCATGGGTAGCATGTTGGGAGGCTTGAGAAGCACTAGAAGCAGCATTGATATTGGCATTGATATGAGAGCTTTGGGTAAGAGCATAAAAGCTAAGACCTGCCATGCTTGTGGCTAAAGTAGTCATTGTGGATGCAGAAGAGAGGGGATGTTGAGAATTGACTTGGCCAAAGATTAGTAGTAAAGCTATGAGATGTTTTCATAAAAGGACACAAAATGAGATCATATATGACTACAGGATCCTTGCCCCTATGCTCAGGGTGGCTTTGGACAAAAGTTTGTATTTCAGCATTGTAGTCAAGAGCATCTTCCTCTTCAGTTTTGCTTAGCTTAGATTTCTTGGTATTGGATGGCTCATAGCATTTAGTTCTAGTTGAAGCCATGTTATAATCATTAGAAGGATGATCTTGGGAGATAACAAAGTTGAAACCAGTAAGTCGCTAAGAATCCTTATTGGTATTGGTTAATTCCATAGCACTAGAATTCTTGTTATAAAATCACTAATTTTGGTCAGTTTTTTCATGGGATTACAAGAAATATTGCATTTTGGAAAGCTAAAAGGCAATAAAATTTGGCAAACAAGATATTTTTGATAAATTGGGAAACTAAGAGGATAACGCTAAGAAGCAGAAAGAGGAAAACGTGAATATGATCCAACCAAGGGGGATAAGATTCACATCGTATTCCCCAGAATTTATTAGAGATGGTGAAGTTGATGTGAAGACAACGATAAGCAAAGAAAATAAAATGTGAATATGATCCAACCAACGGTCGGATAAGATTTACGTAAGGTGCACTAGACTATATGATGGCAAATGTGGTCAACAATATAAATATCCTCTATTATAGGAAAGAGAGAAGACCATACCAGGACCACCACACATATAGAGGGTCACGGCACAAACTGAAGTGGAGGCTATAAGCAAGAATTGTTTGTAAGGGGGCGGGGAGGTTGGGGGGGTATCAAGGATATAACAAGGAAACTGCATGCAAAGAACTAACAAACAAAGGCAACCTAGATCCAAGCTGATTAAAATCTAAACTAACAAGATATAAATGCCAAAAGGCTATAGGGATTGTAACTGCATGCAAAGGTAATGAAAACTAACCTAAGCATGAATAAAGGAAATCTAAATTGTGGTTGTATTTGTAGGTCTAGATAACATACACTAGTATAAGCATAAGGGCAATCTAGGTGAGGATAGAAGTCACAACATACATACCACTTAAACAATATGCAGAATATATCTATCTACTAAAGTAAATAGAAGAAAGAGATTAGGGATAGGATACTTACCTTGAATAGACTTGTTAGCGCATCAATCTCCCCCTTGGCTCTAATGGCACTTTGCAAGAGATGTTGTAGGTGAAGACCTCAAACAGCACGGATGAAGACCAAAGTGTCCTTAATTGGAGACTCCAAAGACTAATGGGCACCTCCTTGGTTCAGCGTCCTTCTATTAAGCTTCAAATACCTTGAGCAAGATTAGGCCTCCACAAAAATAAGCTCTTATCTCCTAATACCATTTATATACTTAGAGCAAACTTTTTGTGTGCAAGTAGAGCAGATGAGTGTTGTTCTCCTATCAAAATGACATGTAGGAACCATATAAATACTAGTCAAAGTCCTAAGAGTGACCAGCTCAAATGTCAGTGGAATCGATTTAGTGTAATGAATTAGGAACGGCATTAGTACTAGGTCGGCCATGTTGATCTATTAGAGACAGGCAACAAATAAATCGATTACGATCAATTTAGTCAAACAAAGGAAAACAACTAGATCAACCCAATCGATTTAGTAGGAAGAGGACAAGGACATGCAACATACTAGATCGACCATGTCGATTCAGTAGGACATTCAAGGAATGATGTATAGAACTAGATCAATCAGGATCAATTTAATTGAGAAAAGTCCAGATACTAAGCAAAATAAAAGGAATGAAGGGAAAAGAGATCCAAAGGAGGCTAAACAAAGTTGAAGGCATGATGGTGATCGTGCACCACCAGGGTAATATGGAAATCTCTCACAAAGCACAATGAACCGGCCCCACCCCTTTCTCAGTGCACTCTTTAAGATGTACACTGCGGGAGATTGATGTGCCAACATGTCCTACAAAATATATCATCTGTAAGTGAGAAATATAGGTGTATACAAGTTGCATGCCTAGCTACTACACAGGTGGGCATGGAGAGAGAGCATGCTCTTGTAGCACAGGTTGCAGAGTTACAGACGCAGCTGGTTGCGGCACAAGAAGAGGCCTGAGGATTGCGTTCGATAGAGCAATCCTTGGCTCAATCCCTTGTAGAGGTTGTGGATGTTGCATCACAAAAGAGTGTAGCCCCTTGTCCTCATGGGGATGAAGGTGGCACATAGATTAAGTATATGATGTCTATGTACTCTGACTATGATGTAGAAAACTTCACACACACACACGTATATGGCATTGATTTCATAATCTTCTCTACATGTGAGTGTTGATATGATGTTGGCATTTAGCAGATAGTAACATTGTAGCATGGTTTTATAATGTTTTCTAGTATGTTCCAATCTTCTATAACAAATGTTAGCGCGTATATAAAAAGAATGAAAGGCAAAGTGTAAATATAACATGGTAAAGTAAATAGATAGAAAAAACTAGCAAACAAAAGATGTTTAATAATGTGAAAAATGTTGTAAAAGCACCAAATATAAGTAGATAAAAAGAATCTAAGTCATATATAAAATGTGTAAATATTTAGAAAAAAAGTAAGAACATCAAATATAGGCAGATAAAAAAAATCTAAAGCAAACATAAGATGTGTAAATAACAAAATGACAGCAATAACATCGAATGTAAGTAGATAAAGAATCTAAGGCAAACATAAGATGTGTAAGAATGTGAAAAAGGTTGCAAAAAGATCAAATTTTAGTAGATAAAAAGAATAAATAACAAAATGACACCAATAACATCAAGTGTAAGTAGATAAAGAATCTAAGGCTAACATAAGATGTGTAAGAATGTGAAAAAGGTTACAAAAAGATCAAATGTTAGCAGATAAAAGAATCTAAAACAAACATAAGATGTGAAAAAATGGAAGCAAAGAAATGAGTAAGAACCAAATCAATACTTGCGTGAGATTTTCTCAGAGAAGAACAAGAACATTCAAAGCCAAAACTAATATGACAAAGATGATGCGGGTGTAAAGATGATAGGCATTTATGAGGAGGGTCTAGTTGTATTCCTCAACATCTTACCATGCAACTCACAAACTGAAATCCAATAGGCATAAAATAAAGGATAATAGTCAAACTTGAATCAATGTGATAGATAAAGGGAAGGGAAGCAGAGAGATGTGGTGAACTAGCAGCAATATCCATCAAGAGGATATTAAGATATGAGGGGTGAAGATAAGGAGACTAGGAACCACAAGGGTAATGTGAAAATACTTAACGAAGATAAGACACTCTAAATCAAGTGGGTAAGACGAAAAAAATCAATATCAATAGCCAAGAACACCTTACCTAGCAAGCGTGAGCTTGGGCAAACAAGTATATAGGTCATCCAATGAAGGTTATGCAATAAAATGTAAAGGTGCCTACCTTCGCACGATGTGTTTCTCACTCTTCAAGACCACAATGTGTTTCTCGCTCTTCAGAACCCCGATGGAGCCATCAGTCAACTGAGAGGATTAGATACTTGCTTGAGAAGGCACCTGGCACTAATGATATACATGAAGCCTCTTATCCTAGTCTATTGGCCTAACACGCTCCAATAGACCTTTGACTCTACTGTGAGGCCAAAATATAAAGTTTGAGCTTTAACTAGGATGGGAGCATGCCAATGATATGATCACATCTTTTGGTGTGATTTACGTTTTGATATTTTGTTTTGTTTTTTTATTTTTTATTTTTTTTTTATGATATCTTGGATTTTGGCTTTGCCTCCTCCATAAAGATTTGGAAGACCAACAATGGGTGTTTAAGATGACTAACATAAGGGAGCTTACACCTAGCCACCAAAGAGAACCTAAAAACCAAGAACCTTATATACTCTTATACCTACACTTTAGAAGAGAGTGTGATCTTATGTCCGACCTGGTGTGCCTCAAGTAAAAGATAGGAGAGTTAAAGATGAAGACCGTGAGGGATGTGTAAAAATGTAAGATGATACAATGAGGATATGCTAGTTGCGGATGGAGATAGATCCCATGAAGCGAGATGAGAATGGATGAAGGGGGTAGTAATTTCACTAGATATAACATGTAAACCAACAATAGGTCTAGCACAAGCAAACATAGAGATAAAACCCAAGAGGGAAAGCATGAAAAGATAAATTACCAAAGGATCACAAAGGACATAATGATTGAATAAACCCAAGAGGTAGGATGTTACAAAATATAAATTACTAGAGGATCACAAAGGATACAGTGACCGAATAAACCCAAGAGGAAGGATGTGAAAAAATAAATTACCAAAGGATCACAAAGAATAAAATAGTCAAATAAACCAAAAAGGGGAGGATGCTAACAAGGAGAAAATTACCAAAAGATCACAAATGACGTAATGGCCGAGTAAATCCAAGAGAGGACGATGTTAAGAAAGAGAACTTACCAAAGGATTACAAAGGATGCAATGGTCGAATAAACCCAAGAGTGGAAGAGATAGTAAGATGGAAAAATACATGAAAAGATAAGAAAAAGAAATTACATGTGCTAAAGATATTGATACAATATCCACAACATAATAAGATATGAGATAAAATGTATGATACAATATATGAATACTCAAATATTTTATAATATCATTACACACATCATCAACAACATAAACTTCATGTTGCAACTGATAATGGGCCTTAATCATGGTTTTTTCCACTGTCTGTGAGATCCATGCAAGGACGGCCTTGCGAATGGCCTCAATATGGAATGTAGGTGCAGTAGAATTGGGAGGACGTTGATCCTTCGACTATGAATATAATAGACGGGGAAGCATTTGTTTTGGTCGAAGCGGGTGTTCTCGCCACAGAGGAGGTTGTTCCTTCAAAAGATGAAAATGTTGCGATTTGGGGGAGCTTGGCGCTCCAAGCTCTGAAAACTACGGATACATTGTTGATATGCTCAACATTCATCCGTGGAGTGGGAAGAGCATTCATGTCAAAGACAATAATGTTCCCTTTCTTGGGAATATACACAGAAGTTCCTTTGGAGACTGATTCTCCAATTGAGGAGATCAAGGTGTTGAACAAGTATAGACTAGTATAGAGCATCTCTAAATGTTTTCAGTATACTCAACAATCTGTCGTAGAGTGATTAGTAATAGCATGAAAGTCACAAAAATGTCTAAGTGAGGAAGGCGAGTGTGGGATGTCAACTATCCATCGTAGTGGCTTGTGCTTGACTTTTGCTACTCTAAATATCTCTTATGTGCTCGACAATTCTGAACTAGATGCCCATAACCCTTGTGCCATGCACAATATTGAGTGGGATAATGACACCTAAATTTTGCATCAAACGCTTTGGTGCTAGTGGGTGTAGTGCCAAAGCCAACATCTCAAGAGGAATAAGAGACTGCATGGCGAGGGACCTAACATGAGGGACCAAATCGGTGTTAGAATCATCAGATACGTCACTAGGAAGATCGTAAGGAAAATCATCATCATGCATGTCCAAACAAGCAGTGATCATGTTGATACTAGGGTTGAAAGATGTTTGTTGTTATTGTTGAAAAGGTTTGATAGCATAGAATCTCTGCATGCTTTGCTTGGACATAGCCAAACAAATAGGATCATCTAATGTGTAACCATCATAGTAAGCAAAGGTGGTGAGATCCATATGGAGGGATTTTACCATGATGTCACTAAGAGAGAAAGTATTGATAAGAGGTTGTTTTGCAAATGTTGAAATTGTGGGTATTTCGTCAATTACCCTCTTGCGAGAATGGTGTCAAAAGGTAGGTGTCAATTGAACTATGATGAGGGGGAAGATCGAAGGTTTTGATTTTTAAGTTTATCTCATCGGGCTCATCGTCATCAGAATCAAAAAGATTTGGTGGAACACTCTCTACAAGCTTGAGGTGGCCACTATAACCTCTCAATGAGTCGACGCGATAGTTGAAAGTGTTAATATTTGCAATAAGGGATGCATGGAAGATCTTCAATGGTGGGTATTTTGAAAATACCATGTTGAAATTGCTCAAAGTTACAAGGATTGGTATCACCTTGGACTTTTTAAATAGCTCCCAAGTAGAGAAACTTGACACATTGACATGTAGAAGTTATGGCCCTCATTCAATGAGTCCAAGGGCAGCCAAGCAAGATCTTATAAGGGGAAAGTTGAATATCATGACCTTCACCCTAAACGTTATAGGAGGCATAGTAACAAGGTTTGAAAATCTCAGTAGATTTGAGAGGGGGAAAGCTTCACCAAAATTTGAAATTCTAAAAAGGTTCACAAAAAATCCAAAAAAAATCTAAACAATTTAAAGATAAAAAAATATATGGATAGTCACATAAATAAAATATGAAGTGTAGATTAAAAAATGTATTGCTTAGTTCATATCAAATTTGATACATTAAAGTATCATACAACATTTTTATAAAGTAGTTGTAGCCTACTTGCTCAAGACCATAGGTACTAGTGGATGCCCTAGATGGACAAGTTAAACACCCTCAAAATCAAAACCTACTACATGATCAAATTCGTAACCATTGTCGGCAATGCCAACATCTTCTTCAAAGGCTTATGCACTACCATTAGTTCTAGAATGGTTTAAACTCGTATATTTCAAATGCTTTTATTGTCATCCTCATTTCAAGTGTGTGTTCAATTAATTGTATGTTTCTATGAACAAGTACAAGATCTAAAAGCTTTTGAGCCCCTAATTGATTCCTCTTGTTGTGTGGATCAAATCATGTGTGCTCCAATTTCTCTCACAAGCTGAAGTACTAGAACCCTGACTAAATATTTTCATAAGGCAAGCTTCCGCAATTCTAAAGTAGAAGCACCATGTTTTTGCCACCAATAAGTTGGATGCATCCATGTTTTATATGCTTTTGCCTCCCTTATTCCAAACAATTTCCTTTGATTCTTAAACACGGTGAACTGCCCTATCACCTTTTGCTTGACTTCATCTTGTGGAATCCCCCTGATTATTGCCTCAAATAACCCTGATTGCATCATGATCAGCCTCTACTAATTTGGGAACTAAATAACAAGCAGCTACATGTAAAGGATGGTGTAGCATAATCCATCTCCAATCCACCATTTTCCAAATAGACTATATTTTTGCTTCATCATGTCCAAAAGCTTTTTGAATTTCTTCCTTTCTTCTATCCATGTTTTCATAAACAAAACCCATGTAAGGTTCATCTCCATCAACCATTCTTAACATTTCAACAAGGGGATCAAAAAAATTCAAGCTCTTCTTAGCTCCCTCCCAAAATGCATTTCTTAGGATAATGCTTTCAATTCATTTAGAATTAATTTCCTTGGAAAGCTTGGGATTCACCTACTCATCACTAACCAATACATTTCCCGAAGTTTTCCTCTCTTTCAACTCTCTTTGCAAGGTGATGAAATTGGTGGCAAAACTTGTTTCACCAAGGAAGAGCATTTCTCGTTTTGCAAATTTACAATACAGCCTCAAAATCAAATGATGGTTTGAGTATAAACCTGGCCATTTTCTTACCGTCTGTTGTGACACTTTCATCCACTCTAACTATGATAAGTCCTCAAATAAAATATCGATCACTTGTGCAGCACGTGGTTTCCAAAGGAGGTGAGAATATCTCTCCATAAGTAACTCACCTACTCTGCAATTTGATGCATTATCTTTGACCACTTGAACAACATTCTGCTCTCCAATCTTTAAAATGGAAGCTTTGATGCAATTGCAACTGAATTGAGAAGTCTTTACCTCATTGCTTGCATCAAATGATTTTATAAACACTGCACCTTTAGGACAATGTGTAAAAATATTTATCAATGTTCTACGCCTTGTATCACACCACCCATGTGCAAATTGCCTTTAACCAAGATTTTCTCACATACCCTAATTCAATGTTTATGTGTTTCACCTCCTCTTTGAGAAGGGTAGTCCTTAGTGTCTCATAACTTGGAAGTGTATAACATTTACCTAATTGATAGACCCCTCTACAAAAGCTTTTAAGCAACATGAACAGATGACATGGAAAGGGATACCTTTGCAAAGAAAACCCAAGTCGCTAAACAATCTACTTCATTTAATTCACCATTCCTCCCCCCTACTAACAAATGCTTGCTTGTGTTCTAGGTGGGTCCTTTTGCCTTGTGACTATTACAACATATACACGAGGAAAGAAATGCCATTAGGTTAATGACTATTCATGGTGGTCATCTTGAGATGACTTTAATGTAGACGAGAAAATATCCCACAAAAATAAACATTAGGATCTATTTCATGTTTTTCATGTGGCTTCCACATAGCCTTTACCGAAGGTTGAGTATTTCCACTTCCAACATGTAATGGATTTGCAATGGGTGTGGATCTAAAGTTGTTGCATTTGAATTGATGGAGAATTAAAATCTTAAAACTTTCATAACTAAAAAAATCCACAATCATATTCATGATTAAATGCTGCTAAAATAAATATCATACTTGTATTTTACATTAAATATTCAAAAATAATAATAATGAATTTCCACAATTTTTTTAATGATTTTCATTGATTTCAACGAATTTAAACAAATTGTGTCATATTTGGTATTTGGCGAATTTCTATTTTTTACATAAAATTTGCCGCATGTAGCAACATAGGTGTAGATGATTGTGAAGTAGACATCCCAAATTGGGAGATTGCTTGTTGAAATTTTGATTTCTTTGAAGTTGATGCCAATGATGCAGCCACAAACTACCCATATTTGCCTCTTGTTGACCCTCCAAGTCACACCAGTTTGTGCAAAGTTTGTAGGACGTTGCGCAGAAGGTTTTAATGCTTACATAGTAGCAGGCCCCTCGGAAGTAGGCTTGCGCACGAATGTTCCCCGCAAGCACCCAAGGACAGCAATCGATACAGATCAGCATCCGAGTTCAGCAATTCAAGGTTAAAACTTCAATCAAAGTCCAGCAAAAATGATAATCTTTTGACTTAGAAGATTTTCAAGAGAGGTTGGTCTTCGCGCCTTTTGCAAAACCGCAGTTTTCAAACGCCGCTGCGATGTTACTCTTCAGCGCCCATCCTATTGTGCACCTTTTACGCAGAGTGCATTCAAATATTAAAGCTTGCACAGGGCAAAAAGGAAAGCACACACTTAGAAAGACGAACATGGAAACAACATCCGGATCAGTTCGCGGCTTCAGGATCACTTGCAGGGTTTCAAAGTTCTAAGGAGGATCATCAAAAAATGGCTAAGGCAGAAGACTTAACAAAATTTCCCAAGGCCTACAAGGGTCGAGCAACAAAAGACTTAGTCAATTCTTTGTGTTTGCCTGGAGCCACATGTCACACTTCCGCTCAACAGGACTTAGCCATTTCTCTTCAATGTCACTCGGTGCCACGCGTCACTCTCCCTGCAGTCTCGAGCCTATTCAAAAGTTTTTTAAAGACTTGGTCGATTTTCAAGAAGTTGCTCGACAAGGCATTCACATCAGCAAAGCCCCAGGGAAGCGGGCAAGTGGGATGCTTTTATGTGTCGCAATCCCAATGACCTAGAACCGTCCGTACAAGTTTAAAACCCTCTAGACTAGCGGCTTAGCGAGATGACGCCACGTGCTGAAATCTCGCTACCTTGCTCTTCCGAAGATTTTTGTACAACCCAAACAATATGTTAAAGCCCCCATCTAGCAAGGTGAGCGGGATGGCACTATGTATCATGATCCTGCTGCCCTGCGACCTTGGGGTGGTGTGTGTAAGCCCAGCAGTGTGTCAAGGTAGAAGGTGAGATGTTGGCACGTGGTGAAATATCGCTTCACCGCAAGAGAAAGAGTCAGCATCCATTTGCAGCCTCAGTCGAGAAAAGGAGCAAAATGAGCCACATGGAAGTGGCGGGACCTAGGTACACAATGGCAGGAGAGCACCAACTAGCAGAGCCTGACCCAGAGAGCTCAAAGTAATTAGGAGATGACACATGGAGGCCATAGACTGCGATCAAGGCTCCATAAATTAAAGGGGTTACGCGGCCAAGTAACAAAAGAGGCGGCAAATGAAATGGTGCCATGTAGTCAATCACCAAACCTAAAATTGATAGCCCCTCCGGCCGTCAAGACCATCCTAAGCAGGATTTGCAAAATCAAAATGCGGTGTCTCGAGGATTGCAGGATTGCGAGATAAATAACTCTGGAGGGCATTGCAGTTGGCACAATGAAATGAACTAAGCCCGAGTCTGTAGAATTTAATGCTAATATAGTTAATAGCATTAAAGCGTGAGCGAGACCAACATGACGAGATCATAACTAGAGCATACTGGACAAAGAAAGTCTTAGACCTTGAGATTAATAGCAACTAATTACTTTTCTTCATGCTCTATGTTTTGTGTGCATTCATGGTTGTTGACCCTTGTTTGTGGATATTCATCCCTATCATTGCCATCCTCCCTTCGCACCTCTACGCAAAACTGAAAGTCTCTATAAGTTTCATGTTGTGTATACACGAGTCTGTGTAGGCGTTATCTGTGGACCGTTTGTCGTCCCTCCAAATGTTGCATTGTGTTCCCTTACCTCCATGCGAAACACTTATGTAGTGTGCTTAGTTTGAAGTTTTCGCATTTAGTCTGTTAGTATTATTGTGTCGTTAAGCAGGTGAAGTGCTCACTCTATTCTTGGTGCATCACCTTTTACATTCTAGCAACCCTCTTACCCTTTCTATACCTTTTTCCCTTGTCAAGTTTAGGATTAGTGCTAGCTATAGATTTCACTTTGGTCTTTGTAGGTCTACGCAATGGTCTTAACCTAGGTGCATCTAGAATAGAAGGAAGCCGGCCTACTCCAGAGGTTTGTCCCAAGGAGCGCAAGTGTCCCGCACCTTGGGGGACGATCCCATTGTCTCATCGAACCTATTCTTCCAATTCAGCAAGTACATGGTTCGAGTGATAACAACTCTCAAATGCTTAAAGAATGACTCATGTTCTGATGAGTCAACCTTTTCACATAGCTTTGCCTCCCTGCCTCCAAGATAATGTTCTCTTGCTCTTGTTAAAGTCTTGGCCATGGTGTGACCACAAGGAACATTTCAACTTTTATTTTTTATAATTGGATGATATATGTCCATTCCAAGGGAATAGATCTTGTCATATTAATAGAAATTGAAACATTTGCATTCAAAACAATTCAGCATAAAAAAATGGCAAGCAATATTTATTTTTTTTAGATCGGTGCTTAGCTTTTGACCGGAGCTATAACCGGTTCTAGGGCACAAACTGGGGGCCCACTCCCCGAGAGAACCATAGAACCATTAACACTTTGATCACATTGAAACCATCGAGTAAACGGCCACATCCGGCCAATAAATGCCCTCTGAGATTCGAACTTGGGTGGGGCTGGGCACAACCAAACCATTCACCAATCCTTCTACATCTCATTGGCAAATGGCAAGCAATATTACAAGTAAAGAAAATATAGAAAATTATAAAAATATCGATAGTAGATATATAAACATTAACATAATATTATAATTATAAAAAGTTTAATAATGTATTTATTATTAAATAAACTATATTTATATTTAAAATTTGAAATCTAAATTACAATTATTTATAAATTATGATGTAAAATTAAAACAAATTAAAAGAAACTAAAACCAAAAAAAATTATATACATATAAAACTTAAAATTTATTAATTAATTTTAAATTAATGTGTATAAACTAATATTTAGATAATATTTATAAACTTTATTAAATGCAAAGGCCTAATGAATATGTTTTTTAATATTTTTATATTAAAATTTATAAATTTAAATAATAGTTTATAAACTATAACCTAGTTAAAATATAAAAATATTTATACTTTTTTGTATACTATAAATTCCACTTAAATGATAAGTTAAATTTGAAGGTGTTTAAAACAAAATTTTAATAAATTTAAAACTTAATATACAAGTAAATATTTTAAACCTAAAGTCATGATAAATCGTGACTCCCTAAAATAAGTTAAATTTTTTATTTAATATTTGTATGTTTTATATTTTTATAAACTTATATATTTTAAATTTAATTTTAAAATAAAATAAGACTTAAATAAAACAAAGATAAATAAAAACCTAAAGCTGAAATTAAAATAAAATAACTATAAACCTATATAAAAAGATGTGCACGTACCTAGAAATGAAAAATATCAAAGCAAAAGGCAGCCATGAACGTGGAAGGCATATTGCATTACACAATCACAATCACAGCCAGCAAGCACTCAACTCAAATGTAAGTAGATAAAGAATCTACGGCAAACATAAGATGTATAAGAATATGAAAAAGGTAGTTAAAACATCAAATGTAAGTAGATAAAAATAATCTAAGGCAAACATAAAATGTGTAAAATAGAAGCAAAGAAATGAATAAAAACCAAATCGATGCTTGCGCTAGAATTTCTTGTTGAATTACACAACCATCTAAAGCCAAAACCGCTATGACAAAGATGATGTGGATGTGATGGGTGTTTGTGAGGAGGGTTTGGTTGTATTCCCCAAGCCATGCAACTCACAAATTGAAACCCAGGGGACATAAAACTGAGAGATAGGAATCTCATCTAAAGCAAAGGGATAGAAGAAAGGAAGTAAAGAAGAGAGAGGTGGTCAACTATCAACAATATTCGTCAAAGGGAATTGGGAAATGAGAAGTGTGAAAATAAGAAGCCAAGGCGCCACAAATGTGATGTCAAAATCCTTAGCAGAGATGAGACACTCTAATAAAATAAAAAAGACTAAGAGTTTTTGACATCAATGGCCTAGAGAACCCCACCTAGCAAACATGAACTTGGCTTAGTAAATGAAGTATATAGATCATCCCATGAAAGCTATATGCATGGAAATGTAAAAGTGCCTACCCTCCCACAACATCTTCTTGTTCCTCAAGATCTTGATGAAGCCATCGATCAACTATGAGTATTGGGTACTTGTGTGAAAAGGGAAGTGGCATAAATAATATATATATACCATCCTATCCTATTCTACTAGCGTGTCACACTGCGATGGACCTCTGGCTATACTCTGAGGCCAACTATGGAGTTTAAGATTCAATTAGGATAGGGGCGCTCCAATGATTTTATCACAAATTTTAGTTTGAATTGACTTTTAATAGTTTTCATTTGCCTTCTGATTTTTTTCTATGATATTTTGGCTTTTGACTTTTTTGGCTTTTTTTTTGTTTTCCTCCATACAAATTCGAAGGCCAACAATGGGTGCCTAAGATGACTTAACATGAGCTTACAGCGAGCCACTAAAGAGGAGAACTTACAAACTAAGAAGCTTAAATATTCCTAGACCTACACTTTAGAAGAGAGTGAGATATTATCTCCGATTAACGTGTGCCTCAAGTGAAAGATATGAAAGGAAACGATGAAGACCGTGAGGGGTCTGTAAAATGTAAGATGATACAATGAGGATGTGCTAGTAGCCGACCACAAGAGGGGAAATTTTGCTTTAAAAAAGACTCGATATAAAGGGATTTAGATGCTACACCCTTAACCTATAACGTGTTTAAAGATACATGTGGCCAACTTGCAGCTTACATAACCTTTCATAATATCGTCACATTTATCTAAGATTCTTATATTGTTAGTAGTGTCGGCCTATGGAATAACCATGGCTTAAGTAAAGTATATATAGGAGGTAGTGGTTAGTCCTTGAGCATCATATTGCGAATTTTGTTCTTATTGCATTGTTGTGGAGGTTGCAACTTCGAAGTGGCTCAATCATATATATCGAGTATTTAGCTTTTTCATCAATTATTTTTGTGGATCCGCTTATTTTGCTCATATTTTTATGATATATTATTCCATTGAGTGTGATTTATCTAAGTAATTTCATAACAAGTGGCATCAGAGCATCGATTTAGACAAGTTTCTGCAACGTGTTTTCTTCATATTTGGTGTGGCTATTATTCTAAGAGCCAAGGGATCGAAAAAACATAACTTGTGATCCAGAAAAAAAAACAAAAAATCATCACCACAATATTGTTCTAAATCTTTTTTTTATGGAAACTTTTTTTTTTTGCACCCTTGTACAAATTAGTAGTTGTTAGATTCGTTTTAGTGAAACGATCGCAATGGTATAATCTGTCAATACACTTTTTTCGAGCCTGAAACCCTCAATCTTAGCATCCATGCATGGTTGGTCCCAACACTCGTGGTAGTAGGAAAGGGAAAATCACTCCAAAAACCCCTCACAAGGATGACATGGAATCCGGCACTTCGGATCTTGTGGTTTATGAGGTAGTTCACCAACTTCAGTCAAATATGCAAAGCATGGTGAAGACAGATGATCTCGATGCTATAAAAGGGGACATCACTGAGGTAAAAGGGAACATCGATGATGTGAAGACTTAGTTGGCAACTATCAGTGGGCAATTGACCACTCTTACGACTCAGCTTCGCCCAAATAATCCTCCACCGCTCTATTCGGGTTCTCCCAACCAGAACAATCAAAACTTCAATATCGGTTTGAAGCACATGATGCCAAAACTAGAAGTGTGCAAATTTGATGGTACAGATCCATTCACTTGGATCAATAAAATGAAAAACTTATTTGATCTACATTAGAGCTCATGTGCACAGAAGGTAGTCATGGCATATTTATAACTAGAACATACACAGATCATTTGGTGTCAGTGATTCTGTGCTCAAAAGAAAAAGAAGAGTCTTCCTATTAGCTGGTCGGTATTTACTGATGAGCTACAAATGCACTATCGCAACATCTTCGACATTTACTTCGGTCGATTAGCGAAGTTGCAACAAACAAGACTTGTCAAGGATTATATTCAGCAATTTCAAAATATCTCCTTACACATGGATGACATCAATGAGGACAACATCAATGACCTTTTTTGGGTGGGCTCAAGGATAACATCCAACTTGATGTTTGCATGTGTAATCCAAGTTCAATATCTGAATCCATAACATTAGCATGCAAGGCAGATGAAAGAGATCTAATCAAATGAAGGGCTTTCACTACTAGCCGCAAACGCAATTCCCCGACAATCATTTCCTCAGCGTATATGATTGACCCTTCAACGAATTGAAGAGAAGCATGCAAAAGGGTTATGTTTCGATTGTGATAGCAAGTGGAGCATAGGACATAAATGTGCTGAGAAGAAGTTGTTCTACATTGAAGGAGCTAATGAAGATGAAGTTGATGAGGCTTCAGGGGAGGGTGAAGAAGAGAGGAGGAATCTGCAAATTCCCACCCTACTATCTCTTATCATGCACTTTCGGGTATTCACATGTCTCAAACCCTTAAGGTTGTGGGCTTCCTAAAAAAACAGAAAGTGACAGTGTTGATTGACAAAAGTACACAACTTCATCAACAATAAGTTGGCTACTCGTTTAAATTATTTCATTTACCCAACCCCATAATTTTAGGTCATGATTGCAGATGGTAGCATGGTCGATTGTTATGGAAATGCCATAGTATTAAGCTTGCTATGGGAGATCACAGGCTACACTCATATTTTTTCTATCCCCATGGGTCGATGGACACTGTGTTGGGAGTACAATGGCTTACAATGTTGGGCACAATAGAAATGATTTTTTAGGAACTGTTCATGCATTTTCATTATAAAGGTAGGACATTTGAACTACGTGGTTTATGAGCAAAATATCCACAATTGGTAAGTGCGCACCAGATGACGAAGATTCTCAAAACAGGCACTGAGGGATTTGTAGCATGATTGTTCTCCATATAAGTCCAACTAACAAAGGCATCTACACATCCTAATCTATAGAAGATTCTTGATGACCACCCAGTTGTTTTTAACACCATGTCAAAAGGACTATCCCCAAGTATAGAACATGATCATTCCATTCACCTGCTTCTAAGTAGTCATACATGTATCTATATGCCTAGAAAAGTGAAATTGAAAAAATGTTACATGAGATGTTGGAGGCGGATATTTTCAGACATAGCCAAAGTGAATATTTATCCCCGGTGGTCAATATGTGTAATAAAGATGACACTTGGAGGATGTGCCCAGACTATAGAGAAATCAACAAGTACACCAATACACCATCAAAGATAAATTCCCTATTCTAGTAATTGATGATTTGATAGATGAATTACATGGTACCGTTTATTTTTCAAAACTAGATCTTCATTCTATAAACTATTAGAGTCTGATTAAAGATAACGATATCCCTAAAACAGCTTTCAGAACTCGTGAAGGCCATTATGAATTTATGATCATGTCGTTTGATCTCACAAATGCACCATCTACATTTCAAAGTTTGATGAACACTATTTATAAGCTTTTTTTGAAGAAATTTGTGTTGGTGTTTTTTTATGACATCCTAATATACAGCAAGACTAGGAAGCACATTTGCACATGTGAAACAGGTACTGTTAGTTCTGAAATAACATCAACTTTATGCAAAACCTTCAAAATGTGATTTTGGAGTCCAAGAAGTGGAGTACTTGGGTCATATTGTTTCATATGGAGTCAAAGTTGATCCTCATAATATCAAAGCTATGATGGAATGGAAGGGGCCAAAAATCCTCAAGAATCTCAAGAGTATTTTGGGGCTAACAAGTTACTATTGCAGATTGGTGAAAAAATGCAGCACCACTCATAGCCTTGTTGAAGAAAGACTCTTTCCATAGAACGATGCAGCTACCAAGGCTTTTGAGAAGCTGAAAGAGGCTATCTGCACCACTCCAATTTTGGTTACTCCTGTTTTTTCTACAACATTTATTGTTGAATGTGATGCATGAGGTTATGGCATGGAGGCAGTACTCACGCAGGAAGAAAGACCCATTTCATTTGAGAGTCATCAACTCAAGGGAAAAAATAGGCTAAAGCCAATCTACGAGAAAGAAATGTTGGCTATTCTTCATACAGTCGAGCAATTAAGACCTTATCTGATGGCTAGACATTTTAAGGTAAAGACTAATCATGATAGTCTAAAATATTTTTTAAAACAATGATTGTCATCAGAAGAACAACAAAAATGGGTGACTAAAATATCGGGATATGACTTTGAAATTATTTATAAGGAAAAGAGAATGTTATAGCAGATGCATTATCCAGGAGGGATGAATCTACTAAGGCATTGTTATGTGCAATGACCATTTGACAAGAAAATAGGTTGGAAGAGGCACAAGCATGACGGGGATACACAGGTTTGATCAAAATATCCAGCCCAATCTGATGCCTTAGCCAAATTTGAGTGGAAAGGTAATGCATTATAATATAAAGATCGCTTATACCTATGTAAGAATTCTAGCCTCAAACAAAAGATCTTTAAGGAACTTCATGCATCGCCACTAGGGGGGCACTCAAGATATTTGAAAAACTATCATACAATCAAACATGATTGTTTTTGGGAAGGACTTAAGGGGGGATATACATAAATTTGAGGCTAAATGCATGGTGTATCAATAAAACAAGGGTGAAACAATTAAGACATGTAATCTTCTGCAACCTTTATCCATTCCTAGCCAGAGGTGGGATGAGGTCTCTATGGATTTCATTAAAGAGTCTTTTAGGTCTGAAGGTAAAAATATCATGGTAATAGTGGATAGGCTCACAAAATATGCTCATTTTTGCTCTTCGCAACCATTTGTAGCTAGTACATTAGTTGTTACATTTCTGAATACAATTTCAAAGTTGCATGGTACTCCAAAGATCATTGTAAGTGATTGTGATCCCATCTTTACTAGTATTTTTTTAATTGATTTATATTCATGTTTGGGTACTCACTTGACTCATAGCTCGTCATATCATCTTCTATCTCATGGGCAAACAGAAGTGGTTAACAAATACCTATAAGGTTATCTCCATTGTTTTGCATCGGATAAACAAGAACAATGGGTTCATTGGTTGCCACTAATAGAATAGTGGTATAACACTTCCTTCCATACCTATCCAAAATGTTTCCTTTTGTACCCCTTTATGGTTTTCAGCCTACGTCCATCACTGCTTCCTTGGAGGCACAACCCAAACTTTGAGTTGTTGAACACATTCAACATTGACATGAGGTACTAGCTAATCTAAGAGAGAATTTGGCAATGGCACGAAAAGAAAGAAGCAACAAGCAGATCAACACCGGAGTGAGTGGCATTTTGGCATTGGTGATTGGGTATTTGTGGGCTTGCAACCATATAAGCAGACATCTCTGAAGCAACAGAAAAAGGATAACAAATTTTTTCGAAAATATTATGGCACTTATAAGATCTTGCAAAAAATTGGTAGTGTTGCATACAAGTTGAAGCTACCCTAATCCACTCACATACATCTTGTATTTCATGTATCTTGACTGAAGAAACTATAATTGGATAGAGAGTTTTTGCCCAAATGAGTTACCAAATCTAGATGAAAAAGGCCAAGTCGTTCTAGAACTTGAGGAGATCTTGCACACGCATAAAAAGGTTGAGAACAAGAGAGATTAAGGATTATTTGATCAAGTGAAAGAATTTTAACCGTGAAGACGCAACATGGGAGGATGAAGTTTTTCTGCAAAAGCATCCAGAGTTGTTCAACGTTGAGGGCAACATTGTTTTGAAGGGGAGGGGCATGTTGCGCCCTTAACCTATAGCATGTCTAGGAATATGGGTGTCTGACTTGTGGCTTACAAACATTTCATAATATATTGTCACATTTATTTATGGTTCTTATATTGTTATTAAGGTTGGCCTATGGAATAGTCATGGCTTAAGCAGAGTTTATATAGGAGGTGGTCGTTAGTCTTTGAGTATCATATTGCAAATTTTGTTCTTATTGCATTGTTGTGGAAGTTGTCCCCTTCAAGTGGCTCAGTCATATATATCAAGTATTCTCCTCTTTTGTCAATTATTCTTATGGATATACTTATTTTGCTCATATTTCTACGATATATTATTCCATTGGGTGTGAATTATCTAAGTAATTTCATTACATTAGAAGTACATGTGAATGCGCAGCAAATCGCATAATGAATGTATGAGGATGGAGATAAGCCCATGAGGCAAGATGAGATGTACGATTATGAGGGTAGTGATGTCACTAGATATATCTTGTAAACCTACAATAGGTCTAACACAAGAAAAGATAAAGATAAAACCCAAGGGGGGCGAGGTATAAATAAGCTTGAGAAGGGAAGCATGAAAAGATCAATTACCAAAGGAACACAAATGACATAATTACCGAATAAAAACAAGAGGGAAGGATGTAAAGAAGTAAAAGATTACAAAAGGATCACAAATGACACAATGGCCAAATAAACCCAAGAGAGAGAGATACCAAGAAAAAATTACCAAAGGATCACAAAGAATGCAATGGTTGAATAAACCCAAAAGGGAAAGATGTTAAGAAATAAAGAAAAATTGCCAAAGGGTCACAAAGGGCGCAATGGTAGAATTAACCCAAAAGGAGAAGAGATACTAAAATGGGGGAAAAGTAAGTAAAGTAAGACACATGAAAAGTTAGAAGCAAGAAATGACAAGTGCAAAAAGATAGTAATATAAAATCTATAACACAAAAAATATGAGATAAAATTTATGATAAAATATGACTGCTCACAAATAATTTAGAATATCATTACACACATCATCAACACCAAAATCTCATGCTGCAACTCATAACATGCTTTGATCATGGTCTCTTCCACTCTTTGAGATTCGCAGAAGGGCAGCCTTGCAAATGGCCTCAATAGATAAAATAGGTGTGGTAGAATTGGAAGGATATTGATACTCCAGTTATGAACAGGATATATAGGGAAGCAATTCTTCCAACTAAAGAGGGTGTTTTGGCTGCAGGGGGAGGTTGTTCCTCCATCCTCAAAAAATGATGACTTTATTTGGGGGAGCCTTGTACTCCAGCCTCTAAAAATTGTGGATATGTTGTTGATATGCTCAACGCTCATCAATGGAGTTGTAGAAGCCTCGTGACAAAGACAATAGTGTTCCCCTTTCTTAGGGATATATGTGGGAGTTGTCTTTGGAGGTTAACTATCCGACTGAGGAGATGAAGGTTGTGACTAATGATATAGAATCTATAAATTTTGTTGATAGACCCAACAATTTATTGTAAACTGAGAAGTACCATGAAAGTCACAAAAGTGCCTAGGTGGGAAAGGCAAGCATGGTTGTCGACTATCCACAGTAGGGTCTTCTACTTGCAACTTTTGTTGCTCTAAATGTCTCTAATGTGCTCAAAAATTTTGAACTACAAGGCCATAGGTCTTATGCCATGTGCAATACAACGTTGAATGATGATGTCCTAAACTCTGTATTGGATGCTTTTGTGTTGGTGGGTGTAGTGTTGGAGCCAACATCTCATGAGGAATAAGAGACTCCAGATTGGGTGAGACCAAACACAAGGGACCAAATCGGTGCTAGAATAAATCAAATACGCCACAAGGAATATCACAAGGAACTAAATCATCATCATGAATGTCAAAGCAAGAAAGAGTGTTCATGTTGATACTTTAGTTAAAAGATGCTTGTTTGTGTGATTGTTGAAGGGAACTTTCATAAAGTAGGACTACTACATGTTTTACTTACGTGTAGCCAAAAAAATAGGGATCATCTAATATATAATCATCATCATACTCATGAGTGGTGAGATCCACATGGAGGAACTCGACTACAATGTCATTGGAAGAGGAAGTGTCGGTAAAAGGTTGTTTTACAAATGTTGCAATTGTAAGGATTTCCTCAATTAACCTCTTGCGAGAAAAAGGTCGCAATGCGGAAGGAAATTGAGCTATGATATTAGGGGAAAGATCAGATGTTTTCATTTTTAAGTTGGTTTTATTGTGCTCGTCATCATCAGAATCAAGAAGGCTATCAGGGTGGCCACTATAACCGCTCAATGAGTCAATGGGATAGTTAAAACATTAATATTCATGAAAGGGAATACTCGGAAGCACTTCATCATGGGTATTTTGAAGACACTACATTATTGAAATTGGTCAAAGTTCCAAGGATTTGTATCACCTTGGACTTTGTAGATAGCTCCTAAGTGGGGGAATTTGACCCATTGACATGTAGAGGAAGCTATGGTCCTCATTCAATGAGTTTGAGGGTGACCATATAAGGACTTATTGGAAAGGAGAGTGTTGAATACCATAGCCTTCACCCTAACCATTTTAAGAGGTATTGTGATAGAAAGTCAAATGCATCCCATGGGTGGCATTTGTCTTCAATCATATCCTTAGCATGTGCTACAAGTTGTCTTAAGGTTGCTTATTGATTAGCCTAGAGATCTGATAAAATATAAAGAAGCAACGTAACTACCCGAACCTTTGTTAATGAGGGCTTTCTTGGCTTGGACGTCACCAATTCGGACGGTAAAGAAAAAGAGGGGGTTCATCCACACGAAATAGGATTTTTGTCAGGAACCATGGATTAGATTGGAAATCTAAGAGAAAAGGCTTGATCGGTTGTTTGATCAATTTGGATAGACAACTCTTAGCTTTTTTGTATGATATTCTCATCAAAACCATGCGAGGTAGCTTCTTGCCATAGGGGATTGTTGAGGAATATTCATGTCAAAGAGTGTTTGCATTAAGCAATTGCGATGTTTAGGAGAGGTGCATATAAGCTCAAGGAAATGCATCTGGCTAGGAAGATTAGAAAATTCTTCAATGGTATCCCATTCCTCAAGGCTAGACTATACTAGAGCTGACTATAATTGATAAACAAAATGTTGAATGATATCAGATTTGGCCTTAGGCGTGGTTGAATCTAAGTTTTTATTTTTAGTTTTTTCTTCAACATCATCGACTCACCAATGACGCACCCAAAATCAAATAATGTCATCTGTCAGGGTAATAACATTGGATCAACCACAGACAACATCATCGGCCAGTGACATCAAAAAAAAATTAAGCTTTCTAATTCTAATATTTCGTTGCAGCAAGGGGCTGACAGAAGATTTTCACATGTAGCATAGACCTGAACAATTATGTAGGTTTTGTAGATCTTTGTAGGAGAGTTAAATGTTAGGTAAAGAAACAGCACAAGTGATGATGCACTTCATACCATTTATGTGAACTAGGCTTTCCTCATAATTCAAGGAATTAGGGTTAACCATAGTTTCTAAGGCAATGGTAGCTCGAGCTGAATTTTGAGGGTGTTGAGATGTAGGAAGATTCGTGTTATCTTTGGATTTATTGTTGTTTTCTTTGCAGAGGTCCAAAACAAGGTTTTTGATAGATTCTAAAGTGAGTATTGGATTGGTCAAGTGTGTCACGCTCGGTACAATTTTTATGATGTTTGGAAAACTTTTTGAATTCTTAATAGCATTCTCTTGCCATAGCATCATGGTTAAAATGGTTGCCAAGGAAAAACTTATATGTTAAGGTCTGAAGGGAACAACAACCAACAAAACTTTTGCATATCATACCATTGAAATTTTGGACGTGAAGGATCATATTAAGCTCCTCAACACTTAGAAGTTCATGGGTGTTATCATCAGAGAGAGGTGGTTGAAATAGACTTCCCACAAGTGGTTTGGAAAGAGTTGCATTTTGAGGACCATCAACCATGATTGCATGATTAGTCATTTTTTAATCAAAGCTTTGATCATAGGTGTCTAGTGTACTTGTTTTTTTAGGTCTCATAAGCATTTGCATGTTTTGTTTGGGTTGAGGAGTCTCAAAATGTCTCATGAGATCATCCTATCTTTTAGATTAATCAAACGCTTCTTCCAATGTCTTAGGAGAGAACCTAACTTTGTATTGAATTTTTGGCTCTAAGGCAGTTGTGAAAAGCTTAAATAGACTCTCTTCGATCATATCAAAATCAGCTTTATGGGCCAAATACTTCCATCGCTTAATGAAATTGTGGGCAGCCTCATGATTTAATTGCTTACAATTGATGAAATTACCCCAAAGTTGTCTTTAGGTAAATCATGAAATTAGAATTCTTAAACTAACACATTAACTAAGCCTTCTAATTTGACGATAGAACTAGGCTTGATTTGATTGTACCACTCTAAAGCATCACTCGTAAGGAATGATCCAAGTAGTTTGGTCGTTGCATTGGTGTTAAACTTGAGCCAATCTTTGTAAAGGTTATCAAAGACCTTGAGATGCAAGGCAAGATTAGTAGACCCACCATAAGTGATGGATGGGGTGACTCCCTCAATGTCCATGGCTGCAATATCACGTGCCATGTGATGTCCCTTTTTCATATAATTTTAATAATTAATAAAATTGTCTGAATAGTGATTTTAATCATTCGAAAATATAAGGAAATTAATTAATTATTAAAATAGAACTATCTTGGATAATTATTCGAATTACCAGAAAAGTGGTTTTAACCACTTGGAAAATTAGGGTAATTTTAATGAATATTCTAAGGAGATTCATAATTAATAAATTTCTTGAAAGTGATTTTTATCACTTTATAATTAGAGCAATTTAATTAATTATTTAAGGACCTAATTATTTAATTTGCCAAAAAGTAATTTTAATTACAAATTTATTAAGGCAAGTTATTTAATTAATTTTAAAAGACCTAAAGTGAATTAAAAGGAATGTCGGCTTGGGAGCTAAAGCAAAAAAGGAAAAGATATTCTAAAAACGGCAAGTGAGGCTTATGAGGTATTTTACCTCCCAAAGGTGGTTTGCCCCCTTTGAAAAGTACAAATACAAGGTGAAGCTCACAATTGAAAACATGTTGAATTTTAATAATTGTTCTTCATGCTTAAAGAAACTATTGGGATGCATGCCCAATAGGTATTTGCATTTTTTGGTGTTGATCATTCTGAAAAAAGTGTCTTTTGACGCCACTTTTGTTAAGGAGATCTTGTTACTTGCCTTAGAAGTGGGGCGATTTGTTTGAAGAGTTCGTGTGAGGTTTTTGTGAGGGTTTTGAGATTCACTTTTTGCATATTAATTATAATTAATATTTAACCTATTTTTACAAGTGGAGCGAACTACCTTGGAGACTCGGTTGAGGGTTTGGAGGCCCTCTTTTGAGTCTATTTATGCAAATTAAATATTCTAAATTTATTTGTTATTTTTTTGCATTTTCACATGAGATTTTGGAGGAATTTCGTGGAAGGTTTGAAGCCCTAAATTGATAAAAAATTAAATAATAATTTTCAAATTATTATTTAATTATTTGTAACAAGTTTTGAAGTCTTTTTCACTTGCGAAAGACAGATCTTGCTCTCCTAATTTTTTGTTATTTTTCTTACACTTGGCGACTTGGGCGATTGGCTTGGAGGACACTTTTTGATCATTTTTATGCCCTAGGAGGCTCACTAGAATTTTCTGTAATTTTTTGGGCACTTGAGGCGAATTTTGGCAAGGGTTTGAAGTAGAAAAATATCCATAACTGTATTTTTGGAGAAAAATCAGATTTTTACAGCTATTATAAGTGGCATTTGAGAATCAATAAATTGGCAAAAAAGTACTTTTATGTATTTAATTTTCTGATTATTTTTACAAGTATTTAGATGAATTTGAAGCAAGATATTGGCTGAAAATTGTCTACAAAACCCTACTATTGTAGCACTTAGGGTTTCTAAGGCTTTGACATAGGTTTTTGGAGCATTATTTGCAAACTAAGGTTTGTTGATTTCATTTTCAGAATTTTGAGATTTAGGGAAAACCCTTTTTGTGTGAAATCATCCCATTTGGAGACATTATAGTGGTATCAGAGCACCGATCTTGTCTACCTGTTAGTTGGTTGTTGAATGCAAGCAAGTAAAGAGATCTTGTGTTATCAAAAAAAGAAAAAGCCATGGGTGATAAGGGGTTTACTTCGGAGCAAGAAAAGTTTTTGCAAGATTTATTTAAGAAGAGCCAAAGTGATCTTCAACATACCTTAGAGTATGCAATTGGCAGTCATGTTGAAGACTACACTAGATCCAAGCAAGAGCCATCACCTCAATGGAAAAGGAAGTTTGAATGGCAATGAGAGGGCTTCTATCAACCCCCCTCATAAATTATTCAAGGCTACATTTTTGCAGAGAAAACTAGTTGTTAAGATTGTGGCGAATTTTGCCGAGAGTTTGAAGCAGAAAAATATCCATAACAGCTGTATTTTTAGAGAAAAATCAGATTTTTACAGCTATTATAAGTGGCATTTGAGAATCAATAAATTGGCAAAAAAGTAGTTTTATGTATTTAATTTTCTGATTATTTTTACAAGTATTTAGATAAATTTGAAGTAAGATATTCGCTGAAAATTGTCTACAAAACCCTACTATTGTAGCACTTAGGGTTTCTAGGGCTTTGACATGGGTTTTTGGAGCATTATTTGCAAACTAGGGTTTGTTGATTTCATTTTCAGAATTTTGGGATTTAAAGAAAACCCCTTTTGTATGAAATCGTCCCAGTTGGAGACATTATAGTGGTATCAAAGCACCAATCTTGTCTCCCTGTTAGTTGGTTGTTGAATGCAAGCAAGTAAAGAGATCTTGTGTTATCAGAAAAGGAAAAAGCCATGGGTGATCAGGAGTTTACTTCGGAGCAAGTAAAGTTTTTGCAAGATTTGTTTAAGAAGAGCCAAAGTGATCTTCAACATACCTTAGAGTATGCAATTGGCAATTCTGTTGAAAACTACACTAGATCCAAGCAAGAGCCATTACCTCAATGGAAAAGGAAGTTTGAATGGCAATGAGAGGGCTTCTATCAAACCCCCTCATAAATTGTTCAAGGCTACATTTTTGCAGAGAAAACTAGTTGTTAAGATTGAGACACCGATGTGCGATTCACTTAATACACGTCAACAAGAGTATGCAACCCTAAACTTTGACACACAAGCATTCTTGTCATTTCGTGATTATTGTGAAATGATGGATCAAAACCAAGAGTACCAAACATGCAGCTCCGTAGACACTTGCATCAAGGGAAAAGGCAAGGAGTCATCAAAGAAGAAAAGACCGAACTACATGGGGAGTGGGAGGAAAAAATGAAGGGGCAGCCTTTTATGGGGACCCCTATGAAGGAGCACAATGAAGCAAAAAAATCAGAATTTGATGGGCAGCCCATAGGGGTGCAAGTGGATGATAAAAAAGAAGAGGAAACCAAGGAGCATGAAATAAAAGAAGTGCAAGGTGAGGATTTTTTATTGATAGGAGATGTCTATTTATCTTCTAATGATTGTATACATGTCAGTGAAGTCACTAAAAGTGATAAAATAAAGGATATGGTTTGCAAATTAAGGCATAAGGATTCTTTTATTCAAGTTCACAATTATTGGCGCCAAGAGGTATGGGATACTGGTAATTTTTTTAGTTTTACAAAGGTTCTCAATTACGATTTTAAATTCTTTATGACTAATTCCATGGGAATGAAGAAATAATCAGAATCGTTTAAGGCATATATAGGCATGCACAAGTTAACATTGGAACTAGAATTTAAGGTGGAAAATTATGAGGAAATTTTGCATGGTTTGAATGACACGAAGGCTCCTTTATCTTCATCAATCAACATGATAGGAGGATATATGAATATGAGGATGGAGGATGAAAAGAACAATGATAGGACTATTATAAGACATCATGGACAGCCATGTGCTTGCAAAAGAGGGGACGCTACAACACAATTGTTACAGCAGTCTATAAAAAGGGATAAAATCCAATATTGGTGGGGTTTGTTTGATGATGCATACATATATGAGAAAGCTAACAAAGGGCAGCCAAGGCAAGGACATACATCTTCGTAAGGGGATCCCTACCAATGGGTTTAGATGATTATGATATGCACTTGCAAGGTATCTTTTCCAAATTGGTTAAGCTTGTTTTCTTTTTACAAATGAAAGGACTACATTTTCAAAATGAAGAAGGATTTATATGGTATAAAAAAGGTCCTAGCACACCTTGGAATGCACACTATGGAAGCACATCTTGGAATGCACACTTTGGGAGCACACCTCCTCTAGTATTTTTCCATGAGATGAATTTAATTATGGGCAGCCTTGCTAAGATATTAATTTGGTTCAGTTTTGCAGTCCTAATTTTCCTCATATAGGGCATAAGTCCATGATGGTTTGTTGGAGAAGCATGGAGTTAGAGAGCCCATTAAAGATCAGCTTGGTAATGAGCAAATTAAAACTTCTGAGTAGAGGCATGGCTGTGTTTTTCTATGACAGCCAACATATTTGTATGCACAATTTATGGTGAGAGGTTTCAACTCATAAGGGGACCTTGTGGGTAAGTTCAAAGCATGATAATAAGTATGATAGCTACTATTTTGAGTTGCATGACACATTGAGTTCTTTTGAGCAGCATACTAGGTACAAATATGGCAAGGTCAGAAATTTTGATGGCATCCCACAAATCATGGGAAGGAAGAGAAAATGCAAGTATTAATTCTGAATTTTGTCATCATGAAGAATCAGAATTAGACATGTACTTACCACAGTATCATGAAGGAGGAAAGACTGATTTTTGGGGACTCTTGATGAGCTTATGGAGTGTTACATGCATGCAATGGAATGTTGATAAGGGGCAGCCTTTGGAAGGGCACATGGAGTGCACAAGGAGGCCCATATATGATGAGTTGTACTACCTTGAGGCCTCACATCATGGTAACTTTACAAGATAGTACCTAGCTGATTTCTTTTTACATGATTGGAGAGTTATAGCATGGCATCTGGGTGGGTCATTACCCTCGGGGCATAAAGTTAATCAAATTTTATTATGTTTTTTATTCTAAATTTTGACCACATCACTTCCTTGGAGGGTATAAAGGAAAGGAGCTTCCTCATCCACCACTTGGTATTGAAAGGGGTGTTTGGTTGGGAACATGTGGCGCCTTTGGAAGGCTATGAGGACACATCTAGCACTTGGGGGCAGCCCCCAAAATATAGGTACAGTAGGTTCATGGCTCCATTGAGGGCTACCATTTCTTGGAAAGCAAGGAGTAATTTTGTTTGCATTATGGGACGTGTTGGCAAGGTGGAATGGCATTCAATATTCATTTGGGGTATGTCACACTATGTTTTTTGGCAAAAGTTATTTCACTTAACAGGTACAAGAGCAAGGGTTTTTGCGTACTACAAGTTTTATCATTCGGACATGGTAATTGGGCATATGAACTTGCATTTGCTTAAAGACAGCAAATTTGGGAAAGGGGGACTGTGATGTCCCATTTTCATATAATTTTAATAATTAATAAAATTGCGCGAATAGTGATTTCAATCATTTGAAAATATAAGGCAATTAATTAATTATTAAAATAAAACTATCTTGGATAATTATTCGAATTACCGAAAGGTGGTTTTAACCACTTGAAAACTTAAGGTAATTTTAATTATTATTCTAAGGGGCTTTATAATTAATAAATTGCTTGAAAAGTGATTTTTATCACTTTAATTATTAGAGCAATTTAATTAATTATTTAATTTGCCAAAAAGTAATTTTAATTACGAATTTATTAGAGCAAGTTATTTAATTAATTCAAAAAGGCCTAAAGTGAAGTTAAAAGGAATGTCGGCTTGGGAGCTAAAGCAAAGAAAGCAAAAGATATTCTAAAAAGGGCAAGTGAGGGTTATGAGGTATTTTACCTCCCCAAAGTGGTTTGCCCCCCTTTGGAAGGTACAAATACAAGGTAAAGATCACAATTGAAGACATATTGAACTTTGATAATTGTTCTTCATGCTTGAAGAAACTATTGGGATGCATGCCCAATAGGTGTTTGCGGTTTTTGGTGTTGATCATTCTAAAAAATGTCTTTTGACGCCACCTTTGCTAAAGAAATCTTATTGCCCTAGAAGTGGGGCGATTTGCTTGAGTAGTTCGTGTGAGGGTTTTGAAGTTCACTTCTTGCATATTAATTCTGATTAATATTTACCCTATTTTTGTAAGTGCAGCCAACTACCTTGGAGATTCGGTTGAGGGTTTGGAGGCCTCTTTTGGGTCTATTTATGCAATTAAATATTCTGAATTTATTTGTTATTTTTTTGCATGTTGACGTGAGATTTTGGAAGAGTTTCGTGGAAGGTTTGAAGCCCTAAATTGATAAGAAATTAAATAATAATTTTCAAATTATTATTTAATTATTTGCGACAGGGTTTGAAGTCTTTCATTTTCGAAAGGCAAGATCTTGCTCTCCTAATTTTCTACTATTTTTCCTAAACTTTGTGACTTGGGCGATTGGCTTGGAGGGCACTTTTTGGTCATTTTTATGCCTTATAAGGTTTGCTGGAATTTTATGTGATTTTTTGGGCACTTGTGACGAATTTTGGCAAGGGTTTGAAGCGAAAAAATATCCAAAACATCAACTGTATTTTTGGGAAAAAATTAGATTTTTACAGCCATCATAAAGTGGCATTTGAGCATCAATAAATTGGCAAAAATGTACTTTTATGTATTTAATTTTCTGATTATTTTTATAAATATTCAAATGAATTTGGGATAAGATATTAGCTGGAAATTGTCTACAAAACCCTACTATTATAGCACCTAAGGTTTCTAGGGCTTCGACGAGGGTTTTTGGTGCATTATTTGCAAACTAGGGTTTGTTGATTTCATTTTCACAATTTCAGAATTTTGGGATTTTGGGAAAACCCCTTTTGTGTGAGATCATCCAGGCCAAACCAGATCTACAGTGCTCTACCTCTGGTCTGATTGCATCGGCTAGGCCGAGGGAGTATTATTTTAGGCAACACTTTTCCGACTACTTCGCTTGGCCAAAGCAATATTGCATATTTGCCACGCTTCAGCCCAACATATGCGATGCTATGTTTACCGATATTCTTAATACTAGTTTGGTCATGCCGATGTCATCAACCATGTTTGATAGCTGACTTTTAGGATTTGGATTCGTATATTAGGCTAGCTCATTGTCATTTTTCATAAGAAAGTCATATAATAAAAAAATCCACCCTCGTTCGAAAAATAGGAATTAGAGCTTAGAAGGATACACTTGTGGAATGCTAGTTTGCACAAGGTCTTTGAAGGTCTCTAGGAGAGAAGATGAACCAGCAAGGTACACCTAGCCTGTGGAATCGCAACTAAGGATACTTAGGTCTTCTTATTTACATCTTGAGCTTCACCTCCATCTCCTCACAAAGTGCCACATGGGCCAAGGGGGAAATTGATGTCCCAACAAGTCAACCCAACATAAGTATTCATATCCCTATACTTTTTCTTTGTTTACTTTTTTGGATGTGTATGTATGTGTTATATGGTATGTTGTCTCCATGCTTAGATTAGTATTTGTTATTTTTGCATGTTTTGTTACTTTGCTTACACTTCTTGGTTACAATCATTAGTTTAGATACCTCTTGGTTACTAACTAATAGCAGTTCTCTCTCTTTAGCTTACCTCTTTTACATCTCCGATCTAGGCGAATCTTTGTTCATCAGCTCCTTGAATAGACTTCCTAATTATATCATTATTATAAACAATTCTTACATCCTGCGCTTCTTTGCAAGGTGACATATTGTATGTATGTTGGATCTAGTATGATATTCTCTCTTTTCCTTTATTAGAATATATTAATATTGTTGACCATATTCGCCCTAAATACACCTTCTAACTTGTCACACTCTCTAAGACTAAGAGTAGTCATCTTACAACTTCTAGAACACACTTCAACAACCAGATCAATTTCATAATAGATCAAAACAATGCCTTCACAAGTCCAAGCGCCTATCACAAGCACGTAACGGCTTCAATCACTGAAGCTAGGGAATCACACCTACTAAGATCCTTTGACAGCTCCCTCTCACAAGTAGTAGCCCATTCCATACAAAGATCTAGAGCATCTAAGATGCATCGCTCCGATACCATGTTAAATTTTAATTCATTGTGCATTGATTTGTACTTACAATGAACAAAACCTTAACACCTCTCAAAACATCGAACTATTATACTCAGAAATATGGACTAAATGTTCACAAGTGCATACACTACATTTAATTGGAAAAAGGACAATGGATTGTATAAATCAAATCTGCATAAAAACAATGTTGTAAATCCAACAAATTCTTTACTAAAACACACATCAAATTCATATATTTATGATGCACACACAGACCAGGAATCCACTTAAGGACAGCTACTTTTAATGTTATGCTTAGTTTGGATATACACACACGAAGACCAATTCAGAAACACATTTGCAAAATTTAATACACGATCTCATTCTCTTTACTCCTGATGAGGAAATTCAAAAAATCCTTATAGTTCAGAAATGGCCGATTTGTGATACCAAAATTCAGTTGTATAATGCTTTGCCAAAAATTCGTAGATGAAAAAAAACACTATACCAGATTTCAACCAAGAAAATCCCCCTATGAAAGCTCGAATTTTCCATATATGTAGAGAATGGTCTGACCCTTGACCTTCCCAAAAGACCCATGGCGTTTCCACTTCCAACGCATACCAAAATGGACTTGAAAGCATACAAAAAGACCAAAAACAAGTTTTACACCTACAAGTAGACCTAATGAAGTCTTTTTAAGTAGTCATAAATATATGAAAATGCACCTTTCAATTTGCAAACCTAGGCGAGCTTTTATAACAGCCTAGGTGTTTTTTATTAGTCCACAAGCCTAATCGGCATCCCAACCCCGATTAGCACTGTGTGCATTCATTCAAATCTTCCCTGACCTCTTAGGGCTTAGAATTCCATTCACCATTGCATATTCAATCGCATCTCTCCCCGAGCTAATCGGGCTTTCGGCTTCAGCTTCCAAGTGCAAATGCAAGCCAAGTCCTAGTCGGGCTATCAGATCCCAACTACCATTCTCAAACAAACCTGAAGTTTCCATAGACCTATATGGACTGTAGGCTCTGAATACAACATACTTTACTCAAAACATCTGCCAACCTAATCGGGGGTCTCAAAGCCCGATCAACATTGCATGATTTCCACATAGAACTAATCGGACTTGAAGTCCAATTAGCACTACACCACCTAGCCAAGCATTCCAAAGTCGTAATCGAGGAATTTAAACTGATTTACACTGCATTCCAAGAATGGACATGCCACAAACTTGATCAATATATGAAATCCCAATCAACACAACGTTCAACAATTGAATTTGCCAATTCTAATCAGACTTTTGTGTCTGTTGAGTAAAGAAGCTTTCAGCTGCGACTTCCAAAGACCAAACCAGGTTTCAAAGCCCAATTACCACTATCAAGACTTATGTGAATCAACCAAGACCTAATCAGTGTTGTGAAACACGATTAGCACTGCAAGCAAACAAGACCAAATCAGAGTTTGGTCTTCTTGAACATTTAAGTGCCCCAACAATTTTTCCAACTAAGTATTAGAAGCGAAAGTTGATGGCAACAACATGATCATCCCACCAGTGCAAAGAACGGCCGAAAACAAAAACAAAGAAAAACAAGCTCCAACCAACCACACCAAAACAAAACGACAGAGAAACAATAGAAAACAAGCATCACTGTATTTTTAGGTGATGCAAGAAAACCTATTCGCCACGGATGCTCCTGCATCAATTTACTCAAAAGGAGAATAACAAAATACTACACCTGATTGAATGAATCGCCCACCCACCGTCCCTTAATTTTATGGGTGAAGAAGGCTAGAATTACAATACATTTAGACAGTGTGATAATAACAACTCTTCTATTAATAACAATTCAAAAATTGAAAAATACGTCTCACAATAACAACTCTTCATTTAGCATGTCTAATAACTACAATTTTTAATTTAACACATCTAATAATAACACTAGATGCCTATTAAAATTGTTGTTCTAAATTTTTTGGGTGCGCCATGCTGAGGAGTACAACTAACCAATCACAAATAAAATTCTAATAGGAGCAACAGTGACCACGATGTAAGGAGTGGGCCTTGGGATAAGGAGATGTAGATTATCAAGTTACAAGCTCAAAGAGGGAAGTGTCAAGTAGGGGATGTGCAGGAGTGTGCACATTAAGAAAATTCATTCATGGACTCATCCTTACAAGATTACGTAGATAAAGAAGTCGCAAGGATAGAGGTAGTCATATGTTCAAAATCGTGATCCATGCATAGATACCTCCACGTTGACTCGCAACTCCTCCTAACCTATCGCCCCCTCCCCTACCCCGAGACCAAAGGTACATGTTGGTGAAATATTTGGTACTCATGGCAAATAAAATTTTCACAACAGTGAACGAGACAAAAAGTCTCTCTATTTAGGAGGGGAGGTTCCTTTTATTGAAAACAATAAAAACTAAGCTAAGCATATTTACACTATTTAAAAGTTCAATGGAGGGTTGTTTTGCAACATTCAATTGAAAAGAAAACTAGAAAAAGGGAAGGTGAAGAGTTACACATGAATGAGCAAATGCAAATTTCATTCAACTTCGTTACAAGAAAGTGTTTAATAGAAATAAAAAGCTTACTTGATATCAAACACGATTACTGCTTGGAACAATAAAATATGCATTAACATAATAAAAACACATATCCATAAAGGAAAGCAAGACACAAAGCTCTGAATTTCCTTGAGTTATTAATTGAAGATCGAACACAATTTTTTCCTCCTTCAAGATTCAATTCTCGTGAATATCAAAAAGCCCTTTTACAATTGCCATTTCTCCTATTTATAAAGATAGAAAGGAATGGGTTGACCCTTCACATTCCATGTGACTGTTCATATTCATATTTTTGTCATTCTATTTTCATTGTTTTCAAAATTACAAAAGGGAAAATACAACTTTCCAAAATAGAAGACCAATAAGAATGGATAGAAAAACCTACAAACTTCTCTAGGAAGTATTTTTTAGGGTTATGGTTGGTCGAGGAATCTAGAGAAGCAGTAGAACTTCTGACCTGTTCTTTGTTCTGAATAGCTTTAAACTTTCTGAATTTCTTCACTGCCTTAGTAATGTCATTGTCTTTTGGTACTGCCATGTGCTTGTAACACGTTAGCCTCACCTGATTATTCATTTCTCTCAGCGACACGTAAATTTCACTGAGCATGGTCATGGAAGCAATATTGAAGGCATTCTCTTTGAATAGCTCCTCATGAATCACCTTCTTGAACTAAGTTTTTATTTCATCCGCAGTGTACAGGGTGATTGTATCCTCCTTGATTAAATCACAATGTATTTCATCTATATTGGAAGAGAGTAATTTATGTTTCTCTCTTCCAATGCTGACTTGTTCCCACAATTCTTCAAGTGCTCTGTTCAAGATTTTGATCTTCTGAAGAATGCAATCAGACCACTTGCAGGTGGTGTCATCTTCTACTTTCTGAAGAATACATTTGGACCACTTGCAAGTGGTGTCATCTTCTACTTTGTTAAAAATTCCAGCTTTGACCATCACATTTGTTTCAACATCAATCATTGCACAAACATCATCCTTCATTTTCTCCCACCCTTTTAATTCACTATCATGGGCTTTGATTTATTGATTGATATTGATGATTTCATTAACAATCGCCCCAGTTAATTTCAACACTTCCTCAATATATTTCATCCCACTCAACAATACTTCCTCAACCCAAGCTTCCAGAGTTTTGCCATATGAGTTGTATTTGTTGATGGTGGCAATGGCTTCTTTGTTGATACCAAACACTTGGGAAGAAGCATCTACATGCAGTGTTGCATGTGTGTTAACTAGATTAACAAGATAGTTGACATATCTTGCCAACTGCTTAATCTAATCTCTGGGCTGCTCAAGAGTGAGCTCATCCTGCTCTAACGTCTTGATCATTCTCTCAGTGGTCTCACGCAAGTTGAGAACATCTTCTCTAGTTGCCTCTCCAAGTGATATCCTCTTGAGAGTGTAATCATTCGCAGTCATTTCTTCTACATTATTCTCCACATTGGGCACAACAATTTCTACAAATTGTGCTACCGAAGGATCTGACACCAACCTAGAAGTGGTTTTAGCTTTCATGGGAGGGGGAGACTTAAGAATATCAACATCAAAATCTGGAATGTTTGCCTCTACTACTCTTTCTCTTATTCAGCGTGGGCTGCGTCCATTGAAATCCAGTAGGAGTTGGTGTAGGTTGCTTTGGAGGAGAAGCTTCTAGAAGCAGAGGAATGGTAGGGGAAACTGAAGAGGACGAAGGTAGGACTGCCTCAACTTCTTTAGAAGGTACCTTTTGAGTTGCCTCTGAAGCTAAGCCAAGGTACTGTTGGGTAGTGTCGAGAATGAGAAGGGAGAGGTCACCAAGAGATAAATAAGACTGCAACATAACAAACTTCTTTACCTTCAATTTCCAACCCACAACAGAGCTCCCTTCACAAGTTTTGCCTTGTGATTTCATCTCTCAGGGTCTTCATCATTACCATCCTCGAAGCTTGAAGAGCTAGATGACTGAATTGTCAAACTAGTACTGCTCTTCTTTGGAGTCAATGCAGGGGTTTCCTTTGGGGGGGTTGATGTCCTTGATCTCTTAGAGCCACCGGCTCCTATAAATGCTACCACTTTCTTATCAACCCATTTATTAGTTCTAACCAAGGCAGCCTTGGTTCGTCATTGTATATCTGCAAACTCTATTATTGACCAATTGATGGTTAGCAAAGGAGCAGTAACTTTCTTAGCATACCCAGGGTCAATAAGATTTGTCATGTCATCCACCATGCCCATCTAGGACCCATTCATTTGTGAAAGCCTTGATCTGATCAATAGTCATCCTACTCCAATCTCGTCTAATCACTTCATACTCATTGGAGCAATTTGTCCAATAATCCTCTTAGGCACATGCTCGTATGAAGAACCAATGCCGAGATTCCTCTTCATGAATCCCTTGCTATCAATAGAAGCTCTGCAAAGATACAAATGAAGGGTGAATTGAGAGATAGCCAGTGTCTTGAGCATTGACTACAATTTTAAATTAAAAATGTCCCAAAGATATTTGGAACAAAACTCCTAGCACGTGTTTGACTCTGCAGCATTTGTGAACTACTACTAGTTGCCTGCACAACTCTATCAGTATGATCTTATTGTTGGCTTACTTTGGTAGCCGTAGGTTATATCCCTCAAATCCTCCAACCCTGATATAGGTGAACTTTTGAAATTGAATGAAGCAACCACCATAATCGTTGATCAAGGTAGTTGCTTCATCGAAAATTCTTCTTCCCCAATTTTCATCAAGAGCTTGCACCATCCTCATTGTGAAAGCACCATTCACCCTTCTAAAAAGTTTATTGCTCTGCTCTAGAGTCAGCAGAGGGAAGCATTCATATACGTGTGTCATGGGAGAGATATTAACCTGTTGTGAGAGGCTAGCATAAATTCTTTATGAAGCCAATTAATACACCAAGTACGAAGTCATCAAGAACTGCTTTGTAGAGTCTACATTTATCAGCGGATGATGAAGAGAATCATTGATCCACTCACCCCAATCTATGAAATGTCTTCCATTACAAATAATGTCCATTGCCATGAACATCCAGGGGTAGAAGTTTTGAGTGTTTTCATTACCAACCACGCGATTCATGAGAATGATCATGTCTGAAAGCTCCTCTTCGAATTCTGATCTAATGAATTCTTCGGTAGCTTGGAGACCCTGTTCCTCTTATTCTTCACCCAGAAGTGGTTAATCATTTTAGATATTTATCAAGATTGTTGTCACAAAACTTGTCCTTGAAAGGTGCTCATTCTGGCATAATTATCATGCATAGGGATCCTCATTGGCATTCCCACTGACGTCCCATCTATTTTAGCCATTAGTCATCCGCCACTTGATTTTATCTCCCTAGTCTTACAGTCATAATATTTCCCATAGGCAAAGACCAGCTCTGAGCACTGAACAGATGTTGGAAAGTCGACTACTTGTGGAAGACCGCTTTCAACCAGGGGAATAGCAAATGTACTCACATTTTATACATTCAATCTTCTATGAAATTCCTCTATTTCAACATGTCCAATCTGTGAATCAGCAATTTTGAAGATGTTGTCCAATACCAACAATGGTTTGAAGCCAATATATTTGTACTTCATCTTGTTAGGCTTCAGAATCTTAAGAGCCGCTTTAGCAAAGGTTAGCAGATTGAACGGGTCTGGAGAGAAGAAATGTTGATGAGGTTGAAATAAATAGGTCGCGGTGGTCATGAGAAGGTCCAAATGCTATGAAAATAGCCTTAGAACAAATATCTGAGGGAGAGAAATTCAATGAGAGGAGACTATGATAACGGATATGATCTTACTCCAAAAGATGTTGAAGAGAGAAACACTGTGAAATACTCAAAAGAGAGGAAAATCCGGTAGAGTTTCAATAGCATAGCGTCTTCGGGGGAGAGAAATCACTCTGGGGCAGAGATCACAGAGCAGAATAATCATTCAAATAAATCCCTAAAGGGATTTTAAAGCTTTTTTTATGGCCCAATGCACAACGGTCGATGCCCCCAACACTATGCACGGATGCACCCTGCATGGATGAGTCACGTGTCCACACAAGCATGTTGGACGTGTCTGCGCATGCGGAGATGCAGCGACCACATTCACAGGGATGCACAGGCACAGGGCGCGCATCCACCATGTCCACAAAGACGCGCAAGATGCACGTCACACGAGCAACGAGTGTGTCCACCACATTCGCGGATATGCGCACCACACAGGGGGCAAGTTGAGTGGATGGTGCGTTTCCACATCCCACACAATCCGAAGGTCTGGGAGGCCCACCCCTCGGGCCGCACAAGGCACGAAGACACGCCCTACGCACTTGCTAAAAAGACAACCAAATCACTGCATTTTTTACTTTTTTCGACTTTTTAACTTTCACAAATATATTGTTCTCAATTTTAGCAGAAACTAACCTTTAACAATTTTGAGGAACAATAGCTAGCTCAAACTAGGGATGTGGGTTTTATAAGAAGAGATGATGAACTTCCAAAATTTTATGGTTTTGCAAGCAAGTGCCTTATCCATTGGGCTATGGAGTTCATTTCCAAATGACAGAAAAGAGGAAAGAAACGGGGAAAACCAAGAACACACAACTGAAGGGAAACACATAATTAAATTAAATCACTTACAAGTGATGGTAGGTGACAACCTACCTTCACTCTTTGATTAGCTTCAAATATTGCCTGGTGTATAGCAGTGGGAGGTGAGTACCATCTCTGTATGCCAAATGATGTGTTCTCACCATAGAAATGTCAATCTTGAATGGCCCCATCCACAAGGAGTCGAATTTTCTATGACTTCCTCGTGGTTTTCTTTTTCTGTCCCAAAGTAGGACTAGATCTCCAACTTGAAAATCACGTTGTCGCGCTTTCTGATCAAACAATTATTTGACTTTTTCTTGATGTGTGGCAATCTGATCAATCACCGTGACTCGCTCTTCTTATATTTTTGCCATATACATGATCCTTTTTTCCAATGCATCTTTGAATTGATCATCTTTGATAGCCTACGCTAACTTCAAGGCTAGCAATTCCAAAGAGATAGGAATCATCGCGATTATACCATAGAGCAAAATGTAAAGGAGACATCCCGATTGCCCTTTTGGGTGTTATCCGATCAGCCCAAAAGGCATCCTACAACTTGTGCTAATTTCTCTGATTCTCACAACCAACTTGCAGACGATGGTAGTTATGTTTTTATTGCTAGATTTTGCTTGACCGTTACCCTGAGCATAATAATTTGACGAATGTGCAACTGAAATTCCATATTCATAACAAAAACCAATCAGGTCAGCTGAAGAGAAGTTAGAAGCATTGCCCATGACGATTTTCTAAGGAACTCCAAATCTAACCAAGATGTTCTCTTTTATGAAATTGCAAATGACTTCAAAAGTGGTGGACCTTACAAGAATAACTTCTACCCACTTAGTGAAGCAGTCGATTGTTGTCAAAACATGAGTTTGTCCCTCACTGGAATGGGGGATTCAGAGTCCCAATGAAGTATAATCCCCATTGTTGGAATGGTTCTTTGATGACCATAGGCCGGAGAGGCAATGCAACAAGCTTGGGCCGACCAACGAAATATTGACAAGCCTCAAATTTAGAAACCCATTTTTGTGCATCTTTGAATAGCATTGGCCAATAATAATACGCTTGCAGAATTTTGAAAGTTGTAATGGAAAACAAAAAAGTGTCCTCAACATGGTTTATCATGAAATGCTTCCAAGATCTTTTTCTATTGCTCTTTGTTTGCACACCTCAAGAAGGTACCATCTAAGGATTTCTTGAACATAGTATTGTCCAAATTACATATCTGGTTGCTTTCAGCATGAGAGTTCGCTTCTGTTTTGGGTTTAGATGCACTAGGCATTCTCCGTATGAGAGGAAGTATGCAATGTTTGAATACCATTCTTCAAGAGAATCATTGAAGACTACTAGCAACATCTCTTTATTTTCTTCTCTCTACAAATCAGCACCTTTGGCGATCAGTTGACAAAGGTCTTGCCCTTTTACCAACTTTGTGGAATTAATTTCAAAATCATACTCTTGGACTTTGGCAATCCATCTGCCTCTTTTCGATCCGAGTTCCTATTGGGTAAGAATTGATCTAACTATTAAATCTGGAACCATTATGATGGTGTGTGAGTTCAAGATGTAGAACATAAAATGTTTCACAGCCTTATTCATTGTATAGCCATGCTTCTCAACAAGTGAGTATTTGAATTTGTATTCTTTCAAACCACAACTCATGAAGGCAATTGGAGATTCAATCCTTTCCTCATTTTTCTGCACCAAAATAGCAGACAATGTGTACTCAAAAGAATAGAAGTATGCAATGAAATCTTTTTGAAAATTGGGACAGGTCAAGACTAGTGCTTTAGCAATTGTCTCTTTGATCGCTTTGAAATCCCTTTTTCCATCATCGTTCCACTTGAAAGAGTTTTTTCCACACATCATTTGCACAATATGTCTGGTGAGTTCAGCAAAAAGCTAGGAACAAATCTTCTAAGAAAGTTGACTTTGCCAAAGAACGAATGAGGGCCAAGCTTGTTGGTGGATAAAGACAACTATTGAATTGCCTTTACTCTCTCTGGATCAATCTTGGATCCTTCTTTAGAAACTACATGACCTAGGAGCTTGCCCTAGGTTACTGCAAAAATAGATCTTTTTGGATTTAAGGATATCCCATGAGCCCGATATCTTTCAAAGACCATCTTCAGGTGTCGAAGTGATCTTCTCTTTTCTTTGGGAATGTCATGAAATCATCCACGTAGATCACTATGATCTTGTTCTTCATGTCACCAAAGGCCAAATCCATTGCTCTTTGAAATGGTGTCCCTGCATTGATGAGACCAAAAGACATTCTCTTGTAGGCAAAAGTTCTCCACAGAGTAGTGTTGAGGTCAACATACCCCCATTTTTGAAAGTTAGGACCCTAGGGATATTTTGACGCTAAACCCTGAAAGCATGGCATGTTTTTTATGATTATTAGAAATTGAAGATCATCCACTTTTGATAAGATTAGCTTATTGAGTTATGTTTTGCTTTAAGCTTGTCTAACATTGCTAATGATTGGTCTTCATGTGTTTAAGTCACAAGTTTCATGGAGCCCTTGTTGGTAGATTCATGTTCTAAAATGATGGCATAAACCCTTGATTCAAGTTTGAATTTGAATTTGGCGGGAGCAAATTGGCAGGTATACTTTAAAACTTGTTTTGGACTTAAGAAAGATTTTTATGTTAAGGCTTGGTCGTATTTTTTAACACAACCAAACCTTAGCCTAAAAATATATGCCTTGGTCCTTTATTTTCTCCCCTTATGATTCCTTTATTTCTAACGTGGTCCAATGTTATGCTGGCAGGGTCCTCTTTATCTTCTAACATGGTCCTATTTTATGCTAAGAGTCCGTTTTGGTTTTCCTAGCAGAATCCCTTTTACTACAGGTTCCTCTTTGTTATAGCTTTAGCTCAAAGCCTTAAGCCTAAGGCCCCATTCGTTTTTATTAACACGAACGAGACCTTAGCCTTAATGCTTTAGCCTAAGTTTTTTATCCCCTGAGCCTAATATTCATGTTTGCAAGATCCTTTTATGTTTAAATCATGGTGCCCTTTGGTATTTCCTACTTAGTCTAAGTCTATATGTTAAGGCCCCGTTTGTATTTATTAAATACGAATGAAACCTTAGCCTAAATACTTTAAGTATTATTTCGTCTCGAGTCTAATTTAAATACCTCACATCTTGCAAGATCCAATGATCCGCGCTACCTCGCGGTCTTTCAATTGGACAACGCGAAGAAATCCCAACAAAATCCAACAATTAGTCCTCCGACCAATCGTGATTAATGGTTCTCGTTTCGTTGCGGATCGAAGATCGGACAGAGCGAGGACACCATTGAAAAGTCAAAGCCTCGAAAAACCCACGGAGTTGCCAGGCGGCATTCCTACATTCGAAGATTAAAAACAAAGGGTCTTGCATGTCAGAAGGGACCAATCACGAGCAAGCTCTCGGATCGTGATCAGATGGCTCTCGCTTCATCACGATTTTCAATCCAACTGAGCGAATCAAGTCCGGATCTCGAGAAGCCTTGAAAAAATGCCAAGTGGCACTCTCGTATTGGAACACAAGAGTTTGACGAGCTTAAATTTGACGTTTGGGCGCCCGTCATTTGACATCCACGAGGACGTATTTGACATCCGTGCGACTGTCAACTTTAAGCCCATCAAAACTAATAGCTTCACTAGCTTAAATTCGTCGTTCACACGACCGTCATTTGACATCCGCGAGGACGTATATGACGTCTACGAGACCGTCAAATTTAAGCTACTGAATTATTTTGCTCAGAACTCAGATGCACTCCAAAATGTTGCTAGAAAGCCCATGAATGGCATTGCAGACTAATGGAACCTCTCAAGGGATTTTCAAATGATTGAAATATTTAAACTAAAAATATTGAAATGGTCTCATAAGTCTAAATATTTGCAGAAATGGATTTAGTCTAAGCCTATACCCTAAGATCCCCATTGCATTTGTTTGAATGTCGTGAACCGTAGGCTAGAGACTTACACTAAATCTTAATTTAAAAAGGGGCCCTTGTAACATTAAACTTAGCCCAAATGTTTTTTACCGAAGGTTTTATTGTGTTTATTAATACAAAAAATCTCTATGTCAAAATTTGGCACTTGATCATTATATCATTTTGACCCCTTTGGACATGTCTATGAGCTTAACATAAGTATTTTAGCCCGAAGTATGTGTTGTGTCCATTAAACACAATGTAAACTTTAGCCTAAAATATGTAGCCATGGTCCCCCTTGTATAATTCCCAGAAAACTTAGGTATAAACACTTTAGCCTGAAGTTCATTTCGTGCTCAATCAACACAAAATGAACCTTAGCCTAAGGTATTTAAACTTAAGTCCCCACCTAAGTCCTTTGATTTAAAACTTAGCGGAAAATGCTTTAACCTAAGTCTGTTTGTGTTTATTAATACGAAATAAACTTAGGTAAAAGCATTTTAGCCTACTTTCTTTTATGTCTATGCATTAACTTAAAGCTCGTACATCTTTGCAGATCCTACGACTCGGGCTTTGTCACAGAAGGATGATCCAATGGCGCAAGGAGGCCAATGACTTTTCAACGAAGCTCCGAGAGCCCGCAGGCTCGACGCATGGCGAATGCGCATTCAAAGTGCGACTGACAAAGGTGCCAGAGCTCGGAAGGCCCGCGGAGGTGCCAAGTGGCACAACTATGAGATTTGGTGCCAAAAGAAGCAACGACGAGCAAGGCCCCGGATCACAATCATCAGGCCGCGTTGATCCTCCAATCTTGATCCAACGGAGCAAAAAAAGGCATTTTTGAAATGCCAACGACTAGTGCTTCAAAGGCATTTATGAAAAAAGTCACGAAAGGTCCTAAATTGATGCCACATAAGCACCACACAAGCAAAAAATGACAAAAGAGATCTTATGTGCCTAAGAACGCAAACGCATATAGGCAAAGGTCCAAATCAAATCTGAAGCACGTATGAGCTACCACCATTAAAGCTATGAAGCCCTAAACTTGCATAAAAGACCCTAAGTAAACTCGGATTGATTACAGTGAATTTAGAAGAAGCTTAATTGTGTTTTGAGCACAAAATAGTTAACACAAAGATCAATTACAATCCAGTTGTGAACAATTTGCAAGTACAGAAGCCATGGCAGCTCGGAGGCAACAACTGAGAGACGAGACAGAGTTATACCTGTCTACAGACAACGAAGGAAGGGTTTTCAAGGATACAGAACTGGACACCACAGCCCTAAACAATGGCAATAAGAATTGGTCCGAGCTCTTCTGAACTATAGAGGAGATGAAACCCATTACCAAGGAGGAGCAAAGGATTGTCGCTATCAACAGAAGGTATTATGACTTGGTTGTCGTTCAAATGGCTGGCCTCCATCATGTTGCTACCAAACCAGAGGTACTCCATTGCATTGATATCCTTGCTCCTATTTTTGTAAACTGTAGAATTGACGATGATTGGATTATCCGTGAGGGAAGCTCTAGGAGAGTCACTTACATTGCCCCATTAGCCTTTGAGAATTACTATAAGCTCCCAAAACCCCATGTGGACCTACCCACAATCAAAGAATGGACCAGTAAAAATGATCTCAATACCATCCTCAGGCCATGGTTGTTGCAAGAGAACCACGTATTCCAGGACTTTGAAGTTAGAATCACAATTGTCCAGTTTAGGGAGGGAATTAGAATAATCATGACCCTATTAAACAGAACATCTAGAGCCCCTGCAACCACTTATGTTAATAAACGTTGGGTGTCTTATGTTTATTTTATGGTAGAGAAAGAGCTTGTTCCTCCAATTGGGGATATGATTAGTATCCACTTTGGGATACAATTTACTACCATAAAGAGGAAGACTAGCAAACAATTCTTCATGATGTCTTATTTGCTAGATGCCTTGCTAGCTTCCACCAAGGTCCCCAACATCAAAAATTGGTCTCCTAAGGGCAGAACCACCATCTCCCACCACTACTCAAAGCTACACATCTTCAAGAATAGACACCACATGCAATTCATCTGTGATTGTGTCTATCCTGCTTTGGTAAAAGTCATTACATGTCTCCTATGCCCAGGGTTAGCCCTTTGATTAAGAAATATGTGGAACTGATGGGAGATATCTGGATTTACCCAGATTGTACTGTAATAAGAATTGAGAAAATTTTGACCCAGCTCTACAGGGTGCCCATTTATGTCCCCAACAAGCTAGCAGAACAGGAAATTACATCCCAACTCCTTAATGGTGTTGATGGAGTCTGCAAGGAGAAAAGGAAGGGCCTCCTCCATCCATTTCCTTTAATAATTGGATTAACAGTGTTGCAGGATTGGAAACGGGTGGACTCCATGGCCAGGCACAAGGAGTCCTTTGCATTTCAATTGGATGACCTCGGGAATTGGGATCCTAAGAATGTAGTGGGCCCACATTTGAAGAACAAACAACTGCCCAAACCAGTCTATGAGCATCAGTCGGGTCCTTATGACACCCTCCACATCAAGGCCCGTAATTATGAGGAAGTATTGGCTAGATTCCAGAAAACCAACCTCAAGTTGGTGCATAGATTGACTAGTGATGACAAACCACCAGGGGAGATATGGCAAATGCATCCTCTGTAGTAGCATTTGCTACCTGGACCTTCCAGGCCACCTTAGGAACAACCTCAAATGAAAATACATCCCCCAGGACAGATTGTACAAGGTACTGGCAAGGAGAAGTTGGAGGAGAGCCCTGGTGAGGGACCTTCATCCTCAGCTCTCCCTCAAAGATCAGCTTCCCCTATTGAACACTTGGATATGATTGCCCTTGAGCCTGAGGAAACATTGGAGGATGCCCTCAAGGTCTTCGTTAAAGCATATGGCTTTGGCGAAGAAGAGCAAGCTGAAGAAACTCAAGTTCAAGCAGAGGAAGCTGAGAAAGAAGATAAAGGAAAGGAGTTGCCCTGGACATAGTCCCAGTGGCACAAACAAAGAAGAGAAAAGCAGAACTGGCAATTGTCCCTGTTGGACAAAAAAGGCCAAAATTGACCCTCATTCATTCCACAAGTGAGATCAATTTGTTCAGTGAGGATTTCCCCATTCATGGACCAATCATCCCTGATTGGTTTGTCTATGGGAAGTTGCAGAAGATCCCTTGTCCCATTCATGGGCTCTGACCCAATCCATCAATGTTGATGTGCATCAAGAAATCAAGACATGGATAAGGGCCTTAATGAAAGTGCAAGAAGAGAGAAGAATAATAACTCCTACAAGGCCAGGTGACAAGAAGATGGATGCTCCAGGAGCATCAAGCAGCGCAAGGATAAAGGTCCCAGAACCTCCAAAATACACAAAGTCATCTACCATTGTGCAATTCAATCCAAAGACGGATGGATTAGAAAGGGTAACAACAAGAAAGGCCATGGTGGGAACAGAGGAATTCACATTCCAGAAAGTTGAACCTTTTACAGGTTTAACTCTAGTTGAAGGGCAACAGCCTGGCGAACAACCCATCCATTAGTAAGATATTGAGAGTCTAACAGAGGCTCATTCGGCCCAAGTCAGGGCAGGCATAAGGGGAATGAAACAAAGAATTCACAATTTGGAGAAAGAAAAGGAGAACTTAGAGGCCCAGTGCATTTTATTGGTCCCTGAGGCCATAATAAACATGTTTGAAGCATCCTTTTTTGATATGTTTGATTCTTTAAATCAATAACGCTGAGGCAAGATGCATTAAGCCAACAAAGTGAGGTGGCCAAAGGGCTGGTAACAAAGTGGCAAGATGTGGAGGCCAAAATAAGAGATCTTATCAGCATATTGATTAGGAATAAGATTTCTAAGTTCAAAACCATTAGCCTAGCCCACATAAATGCTATACTAGGGATAATGGTGGATAAGATCCAAAGCTTAAGTACTTGGTCAACAAGCTTGGATAGGCTTCTAAAGGATGATGAAGAGTTGATTGCCAAAATTAAGCAGCTCCTTGGCACCATGTTGGCAAATCCTGCGAAGACTACAGTCCTGGGGATTATTGATAATGCAGAGTATAAACATAGTCACTTTAGTGATGAAGTAGAGGGCAAAAGCCAGGGCAAATCAGGTAGTGACAACAAAAGGATTTTGAGCATGAACTTCACTACTGAAGACAAGATTGCAGAAGCTAGAAGCATCAAAGAATCAATAGCAAGGGATGACCGAGACTTTGAGGACTTAGTAGACCAAGAAGATGCCTCCCTCTTGAAGCCAGCTGTGGATTTGGAGCTTGTCAGGGAACAGCATCAAAAGGCTATGGAGCTTCTACAGGGGCAGCAAGGGGACGCTTTGGCAATGGGCCCACCTAGTTAATATTCCTTTTTGTAAAAACATTGTAATATTTGAAATAGGAATATTCTTTTGTAAAAGGCATATGCTAGTCTATTAACATATTTACCTCTAGGTCAGTCTAATGTAGAAAAAAAAATGTATTCTAGAATTTTCTGAAGGACAGATGTCCTTATCTTTTGTACATTTTGTATCTTGTAACTGACTGGTATACTACCTGATCTTTCTATAAAAGGCATGTATTACCATCATGTAAAGGGAGAGATTTTCGTACAAAATTTGTATACTTTGAGCAATTAATACAGTCAGAATTCTACAAAGATTGTCCAAATTTGTTGTGTCAATTGTTAATATAGCTTTCTCTTAATTGTTGGTTCTAAGCTTAAATTTGAATAGTTTCTTTGAATTCTGAATTGCATTTGTGATACAAGGTTGCTAATTTGTGCTTATGCTAAATTAGTTGAAAGATCTCAAATTTGTTTCATTTCATTTGTTTTGTATTCAAATGTGCTTATGCTAATTGAGTTTAGTAACAATTCTTTAAAGCAAAATCTAGTTCTTACTTGTATAATTCCATATTATCCTTAGAAATTTGCTTGGTATGTGGTGAGATCTGAGCTTTTGCTATTTTGCATCATATACTGGTAAATGTAAGTTCAGTTGTAATTAAGACTTTGTCATGATATTTAAGTCAAGGATCAGCAATCACTTGTCTTCTTTTTGCCTTACCCTTCCCTTTTGTTTCTTTTTAACCAGATCACTGTAACTTAAACTTCATTATAAATATCCATTTAGATTAATCTGTAGTTAAGTTTTGATCATAATTCACTAAGAATAACAAAGATACTTACAATTTACAAAGAATTGGACCATGATGGCTCCCAACCATCAATTGTTATAAATTTTGTGGAACATTCATACATTACTCTGTTGCTATTTCACCACAGGGGACATCAAGTTGCCACACCCTGCTATTCATGCTTTGAAGTCCTAGAATTCTAAAATGAGAAGTGTTCTTGAACACTAAGAACCCATGTGATACATTTAAAGGCATCAACAGGTAGTGAATATTGTTTTGTATTGATCTTCTGTAGCCACTTCAACTTCATTGTATCCCGAAAAGCCATCTAGCACTGACATCATTTCAAATCCTGTAGCATCTTGTAGGATTTGATCCATGATCAGCAAAGGGTAATTATCCTTAAGCGAGCCCTGATTAAGATTGCAAAAATATACACAAACCCTGAAATCCACATTCTTCTTCCTGACAAGCACGATGTTAGCTACCCAAGTTGAATGGTAGATAGGAAAGATGATTCTAGCATCCCGCATCTTCTTGATCTCTTCATAGATAATACTGAAAATTTTGAGATTGTAGTGTTGCAACTTCTACCTCAAAAGATGTATACAAAGTTTCAATGGAATACTATGTTGCATACTCTTGGGTCTGAAAGACTTAAGATCAGCACAACACCACAAGCAAATCTATCTATATATAGTTTAAAAAGAGTGATGAGCCTTCTACATTCTTCTTTAGAACAACATTTTCCAATATTGACATATTTTGGTTCTTTTGTACCGATGTTCACTTTCTCGTACTTGGGTGATCCCTAAGGATCTTCTTAGATCCTTGGCTTAATGTATCTGTCATGTTTGTCAAACATTTCTTCCAAATAAACCAGAGCTTTTGGGATCTTATTTCCGTTTAGTTGGATGACATTATCATCCAATTGATTGGCTTTTTTATCGAATGATTCCAAGATTTTCACATCCTTTTCTTTTGGAACAGAAGACTCTCCACAGGCTATTGGACTTCCTTCGAAATACATATTTCTAAAGTTGTCCTGTTCTAAGAAAGAGATAATTTACTCGTCATTGTTGAACACTTGCCAATGTTCAGAATTATCAGGAACACTAGGATGATAAACCATCTCTATGATATATCGGTCTTTATCAATTTTTGGATGAGGTATTAGTAAAGATGCAGATACAGCACGGGCATCATCGTTAAGAGTTTTCTGCTCTTGGGACAACATAAATGGAAAAAGCTTTGAAAGTTTTGATACAATTGCATACCCTATTTCTATAATGTTTTCGTCTGCCATTCTTTACCTAATACTAGCCTTGTATATGTTTGACAATTAGTTTAGGATCTCCTTGAGCTTTGAGATTTTGGATGCCCATTTCTTTCGTCACCTACAATCCTAGGAGCAATGGTTTATATTCAGCAGCATTATTAGTACATTCAAACTATAGCATATAGGAAAAAGGAAATTGTTCATTTTTTGGAGAAATGAAAACCATGCCAATGCCCGACCCTGCAGTTGAGCAACTTCCATCAAATTCCAAGGTCCAGATATCATTGGGATCACCTTCTACAAGTTCAGGAAGTTCAAGATCTTTTTTGGTCATTATCATATAGGTGCCAGGACCTATTTCCTCCTACAAAATGTATGCCCTAGGATCATTTGATTTTTGTACCAAACGCTTGGTTTTTGGTTCTTGGAGCAATTTCTCATTAACTCATTTTACTGAGATCACAACCTATGTCCAATCTATTTTGATTTCTCCTACAAGATCATTACAGAAATTGGCTCAGAAGCATTCCATAGTTGGGAGGAATGTTTGCCACTAGTAGGGTCATCTTGACTCTCTTTTGAGGAAAGGCAACCAAAGCAACCTGTGCATCCTTTATTTGTCCAATCAACGGAACTTGTTTTGCTTCCATGTTAAAACAACAACCAAAGGTTTTAGTGCAAGTTATTCCCAAGGCGTGTGCGACTTGGACTGGCATGACATTGTCCAAGGCTCCTGAATCAATTATGCAATTGTTCAACCTGAAACCACCAACAAACAAAAGACACAGAAAGTTCAAACCTTTCGTTACTTTGAGCAGAAATGGCTACATTATTTTGCACATCAGAATCAACCATTTTGATGTGTGCTCTTTGAAAAAGTGTATCAGAACTTCTTCCCTTGATGAACTTGATTAATCTCCAATTGCTCAAGATTGGCCCTCATGTATTCAGTTTGGGAAATCTAAACCTTAGTCTTGTTCATATGATCAATTATGTCGAAGGAAGAATTTGCAGGTTCTTCACTGATGGACACATTAGGAGAGTTAAAACTTCCAAACCTCTCTAGTCGTTTATCTTATGAGAAATTTGGCAAAGGAGTGTCGTTGTTAAGAACAAACTTAGGAGTAATTGCAACCTTAGGGATTTCTTTAGCTTTTTGTTTGTCAAATTCCTTGTTTTTTCAGAAGCCTTCATCTTCTTATTTTGAGCACAAGTGAACACTGCATAGGAATGACTATTCATATCCTCTACGCTTTCATCATATTCAATGCCTTGATGTTCATATTTGAAATAACCCATAGTGGAGTCGTCATCGGGTTCCTGAATTTCAAGATAAGAGGTGCCCAAAACACCTTCCTTAGGTGGTTCTTCAATGGTACATAGTTGTCGCATTTTGGCCATTTCTGGACAGTTAGAACTATCATGATCATTGGTGGCATGAAAGATGCATGAAAAATAAATAACAAAGGGGGTTGCTTCAATAGTGAGTTGAGGACTTGGAGGAGGTAGCCTAGGATGAATGTTGCCATGACATGGAACAAATGGTCTCCTGGGTACGTCTTTGTAAAGAGTATTTTGGGTTTGGGGAATCTGATTTTTTAAAGCCAAGATGTCATTTGCCAGTCTCTCAACCAAAGGGTCTACTGAATTTTGTTCTTTACTCTTGAAAGAGTCTTTTTTAAGCTTCCCAGCCATAATTATATCATCTTCGATTTATGTGGCTTGGGTTTGTGCAGATACCAGAGTTGTCAAATGATCCCTCCAAAGAAAAAAGCACTTCAAGGGCTTGTGTGTTCAAAAAGAAACACTTTTGATTTTCTACTATAGGCATGACAGTAGTTGGGATTTTATGTACCAACTTAATGAATCAGGCAATGAACTCTCTTATGGGTTCATGGGATTCTTTCTTTATCCAGGACAATTGTGCCAATAGAGAATGTCCATCTTCGGCAGGTTTAAACCTTTCTTCAAATATGGTTCACATTGTTTGCCAATCTGGTATGGAAACAGCAAGCAAATGATGAAACCATTATAGAGCGCCTTTGGCCAATGTTTTCACAAACAACTGGACTAACACATCTTCGTTTTCCACACCAAGAATACCACATACGAAAAAGAAAGCCTTTACGTGTTTGTCAGGGTGTTGTTTACCATCATCGATAAACTTGAGAAAAAAATTCTTTGAACCTTTTGGCAGTTCATGAGGTTGAGCACCTAAAGCCAGTGGGCCAATACAAGGACCCCGTGATACAACAACCATGTCTTGAAAAATTCTCTTGAACCAACATGTTTGGTAGTGACAAAGTTTTGCTTATGGGTTGTACCTTCTTTATTTGCTCGAGAGAGTCTAAAACTGGACTATTCTTACAAATCAAATAATGGATCGAGGATGCCTTTTTGTTTACTAAACCTTGTATACATTTTATCAACGAGGATGCCAGGATATTTTATGGAACTCAATGTATTATTCTGATCACTATCCTTCCAGCAACAAGTGCAACAATTCTCTAAGCAAAATCAACATGTTCTTCATCTAGCACAATTGCAACTACTTGGAAATGGGGATTATTCACTCTATTATCCCAGAGAACTGTCAAGGATCTGAAGAGATATTTGCTTGCGCAACTTTTGTCCAATCCAGGTTTGGTTAGAGAGTTGAGTTGGTAGTCATATAAGTGACTGCAACTAGTAACTATGGGTTGCATGAAAAGCACATAACATGACATCGGTGGGCGCTGAAAACTGTTGGTGAAATATTTGGTACTCGTCGCAAACACAAATAGAATTTTCACAACCATGAAGGAGACAAAAAGTCTCTTCTCTATTAGGAGAGGAGGCTCCCTTTATTGAAAATGGTAAAAACTAAATTTAGCATATTTACACTATTTACAATTTGAATGGGAGGTTGTTTTGCAACATTCAACTGAAAAGAAAAGTAGAAAAATGGAAGGTGAAGAGTCATGCATAAATGAGCAAATGAAGATTTCATTCAACTTTGTTACAAGAAAGTGATTTATGGAAATAACATGTTTACTTGAGATCAAACACGATTACTGCTCGAAACAATGAAATATGCATTAATATAAGAAAAACACGTATCCATTAAGGAAAGTAAGACAATTCTAAATTTCCTTGGGTTCTTGGTTGAAGTTTCTTTCTCCTTCCTTCAAGATTCGATTCCCGTGAATATCAAAAAGCCCTTTTACAATTGTCATTTCTCCTATTTATAAAGATAGGAGGGAATGCGCTGACCCTTCACATTTCATGTGATTGTTCATATTCAGATTTTTGTCCTATTCTATTTTCACTATTTTCAAAATTACACAAGGGAAAATACAACTTTCCCAAAATAGAAGGCCGACAAAAATGGAAAATAAAACCTACAAACTTCTCTAGGAATTGGGTGTCAGCTCAGGGAATTTGCTATTGGATTGGCACTTCATTTCTTACTCTTGATGTTCAAAAGGAATTGTTGGGGGTAAGAAGACCATTTTTGACACCACTCTTGCTATGTAATTTATTGAGCCTATAAGAACCGAAGCAGCGTGTGATCTGTGTGGATCACAATCTCCTTTCCCAATATGTAATGCTTCCACTTCTTACATACCTAGGTAATGGCATAAATCTCGCAATCATATGTGGGATAGTTCCTTATTGGCACAGTGAATGTTTCACTATGGTAAGAAACTAGGTGACCATGTTGAGGGAGGGTTGTTCCAAGTGCATAATTAGAAGCATCTATCTCTATCTCAAATAGTGTGGAACAAATAATTAGCATACATTTTTATGGCGCAATTGTTCATCCCATGCTTTGCCGAAGATTAGGATGTCATTAAGGTAGGATCCCAAATATTGCATCTCCCGCATAGCAAATAAACATTTTTATGTATTAGCATACAGCTTGTGTTGCCCCATAGTGTGAAACACTTGTTCAATATGGCACAATATGTTATGGCAATTGTTCATCCCATGCTTTGCCGAAGATTAGGATGTCATTAAGGTAGACTCAAAAAGTAGTGAAGGCCCTAAGGATGTCATTCATCATCAACATGAGTGTTGCAGGAGCACTAGTAACGCCAAAGGGCATAACCAACCACTCAAACAAACCTTCTTTTGCTTTGAAGGTTGTTTTCCAAATGTCTAGAGGTTCAACCAAAATCTGATGATACCCAAACTTAAGATCAATTTTATTGAAGAATATGGCACAACGGAGCAAGTCTAGTAGTCTTCAATCCTTGGAAGAGGATAGCGGTTCTTCATTGTGATCTTGTTGAGAGCTTTGCAATCGATGCCAACCTCCTTGTGTTGTCCTTCTTTGGATGCAAGAACAATTAGGCTACCACAAGGTGATGAGTTGAGCCTAATGTGTCCTTTATCCATGAGTTTGTGGATTTTTTGCTTTATCTCTTTGTTTTACATAAATGATCTACAATATAAAGAAGCATTAGGCAGAGGTAGTCTTCTGATCAAATCAATAGTATGCTTTACCTTACAATGCGTAGGGACTTCCTTCAGTAACTGAAAGATATTCATTGATTATCCCAAAATGTTGTTTAATTGTTTTGTTTTTGTTGTTACTGGAGGAACAATGGTATGAATTGGTGTCACAAGGATGTTCTTATGTTCAAGTCTACCCATCAAGAGTACAAAGTTATTACTAGAACTGACTAGCTTCTTGCACTACTTCACGCTAATGAGTGAAAACTTGGGAACTAGTTCCGATATACGGTATCACATATCACCAACATTTATGACAACATTCCTAGTAATTGCTTCATAGACTGCATGTCGACAGTAAAGCTATGGTTGACCAAGAAAAACATCACATACCTCTAATGGTGTGACATTGCAACGGATTGCATCTTGAAAAGGATTGAATTCTGTATAGCCAAGTGACACTATTGAGTGATGTGTTTCTCAGAGCTTGCACTGAACCATCTTATGGAGTATGGTTGTGGGTAAGGCATCGGTGGCAAGTTCAATCTTCAAACTACTTCAAGAGAAATTGGGTTCTTTTGACTTCCATTGTCAACAATGAAGTGTATTGGTTGACCATAGATCTACATTTGAGAATGGAACAATCTTTTTGCTTCCTCAGAAGCTGTGTTGGAGGAAGAAGCATTGTTTGTGGTAATGACCATAACATTTAGTTCAAAATCTGCTTACCTTTCTCTTGTGTTGTAGTGATTGTACTTGTTGCCTCAAGCTATGAAAATATTACTTTCCTAGCGCAACACTCTTCACTGAAGTGACTGCTAACTGCTAAAATTGTGAACTGAGCACCACTTGCGAGTCTTGGGATGCTATTTTTGGTCATTTAGCTGTGAGTTTTTCTTCTAAAGATGGCATGTAGGGCCATTCCTTTTGTTTAGGATTTTGCTTGGCAGGCTTAGACTGCGGTTTATCCTTAGACTTGGAATCTTCTTTCTTAGTCTTTAGTTTAGTTTCTGGTTCAAATTTGCAAGCGAATCTGTAGGGTTCTTCAATGGAGGAGATCCTAAGGAAATCCATATCAAATTGGATATATGGTCTCAAGCCTAAGCTCTACTTCAAAACAAGGTTTTGCTCAAATTCCTAAAAAATCAGTTTTGAAACCAAAGTATGAAAAGTGCATGTATTCCTGCACAAATTGATCGCAGCCTTGCGCCACTAATAAAACTTGATGTACTAGTCATCATAGTTTCCATCAAGATAATGAGTTGATTTGAGTGCTTCTAAGACACCAGTCCAGGTATCTAAAAGGTGTGTCTAAGTCAACATCTTCATCTGCATCACGCGTAGTGCAATAGTTATCCTACTATTTCTTTACTAATAAAGAAACTTTTAAAAGAGCAACTGTAATATTTTCTTAATCAGAGAAATGATTCACCCCGTAGTATGAACGAATTGGATTAAGCCAATTATCTAAGGCATTTGCATCTATTTTTTGCCTACAAATATAGGGATGTCTAGACTAACATGTACCTTGTAGGGTGTGTGACATCCTTGAGAAGTTGAGCAAAGTGATCAACAATACCCACTTATTCACATTTATGACATTCTTCCAATTCTTCTTGTTGCTTTGCAAAACATCCTCTATCACCTTTTGGATCATGTCTCAAGTCAGAGTATCTAAATGTCATTTGTCTGCCATCTGAGGACGTGAAGGAAGGTATAATGAAGGGTCACAAGTGATAGGCCTTAAAAAGGCACTAATCTTATAATCTTTTGGCCTTAAACTTGTTTCATTTTGGTATCTCATAAACTTATTGTAGCCTTTCATTTATGTTTTTGTCCATAATTGTATATGTTGCATATAATTGTTGTTAAGGTCTTTAAAACTTATGATTTCTAGATAAAATAGTATGATTTTTTATTTTTTTATATTGGTACACTAATGGTTTAAATGAGAATGCATAATCTCTTTGTTTAAATTCTTTATTGATTGCCCCACATCTGTAGCCACTGAGTGAACATTACTCGTAGCCATTATGTTACTCACAATGAAATCACTATGTGTTGCTACTCAGTTTGTAGCCACTGACTATGGTTTTACACAGCCACTATTGTAGCTATTCTTGTGCTTGTTGCAGACCATTCATTAACATTTTTATGGATTGTGCTGCAACAATACCAAAAGGAGTTGTTGAATTAGTTGTTGCGGGTAAATGAGGAAGTTTAGTGACAGTTGGCAATTAGAAGTTAGCTATAAATGCTGCTTGTTTCTCCTTCATTGTCATTGGGCAGAATCATGCATAACAACCTCTCTAACAATTTAGGGATGGTTTTAGCTATTTCTTCTATACGTAGTCTTTCATATTGTAATCGGTTATTTTCAGCTTCAAGTAAAGATCGTTGTTGTAACACCATAGTGATAGTTTAGCAATAAGTATTTTCCTTCCATCTATTTAAATAGAAAGATGTAGACTTTCAGATTAGTCAGGAAGTCAGTCAATTAATCAGGAATTCAATCAAGTATCAGACAGATAGTTCAGAACATTTTGTAATTGATCTGTAGCAATTCCTTTATTGCTACATAATCATTTTTATTGTAATATCAATTCCACTTGGAGTAATCTGTTCTAGCTAAGTGGAGAATCCATACATCAATTCCACCGAGAAGGGGTCCACTCATGTGGAGTGACTGTGTAGGAATCCAATCCGTTACTTTATCCTATTTTGATTGTGTGAGTTATTCCCATTTCCATATTTCAGTTTCAATTAGCTTATGGTTTGATTATTTCTTTCGTTTCAAGCAAAGAGTGATTTGCTTGTTTTCTTGCTTTTAAATGTTTTAGAGTGAGTTGTGTGGAAAGCTTCAAGTTTAAGTTCAGCATTCATTTGTGTGATTTATATTCCAGTTCAGCATTCATTTGTGTAATTTACATTCTAGTGCTTTCAGTGCAATTATTGTTTCTTTCTTCATTAGTTCAGATGTCATTGAAAACTTTGCTTTACATCAGCTATACACAACATTAGATTAGCATGAGTCACTCAACAAGAAGCCTACAGCTGCATATACAATGCAAACCCCTAGTCAAAACACGTCCCTAGATTAATAAGTTAAATATAATAGCCTAAATTTTTGGCGCCATTGTCGGGGATAGGGTTCAAAGCATTACGATGATTGAGAAGCTAACTTAGGATCGCATTGCAGGTGTAAACAGGGGAGCTCATATCACTATGCTTGTCTTTGTGTGATGCTTCAAGTTTTTTTAGATAGTTTACATTTCATTTTTATGCACCATAGATTAGAAAATCATCAAAAAAATCATATTTCCAAAGTAACTAACCTTGTGCAAAAGCAAGAGCAGGGGCATTCAAAAGAGAAAAAAAAAAAAGGAAGGAGAAATACAAAGAAAGATTTGTTGCTTGTATGCAGTGTGAAAGAGACCACTTGGGGAGATTCCTACCAAAAAGACTAAACTTTGACACAAGGTTATAAGTAAAGTGCCTCCGGCCACACAAGCCACCACTAACAACAGAACAAAGGCATCTACTATAACACCTCAGGCAACACCATTTGACGAAGCAGTAGCCCAAACTACAGTAGAGAGAGAACTAGCAAGGCTAGTAGAATGTGCCAAGATCAGAGGGCAGCAAGAAGAGGAAGAACATGTAACTTCAAAGACTCCAAACCCTTCCAAAGAGTACCTCTTTGGCCACCCCATACAAAAGAATCAGTCATTTGAGATCTTCCTCAATCACCTAAACTCTTTTGTAGAAGAGCCTCCTCCTCCTCCCAACCAGCCCCAACAAAACCCCCTAAACCTCAATCATCACCTAAGACCATAGTCCATTATACACCATGGGCTACTAAGATTGATGAAGACTTTGAAAGGAGGATTGAAAAAGACAACAGAGGAGGAAGTGTACTAAACATAATGGCAGACCTTGAAGAAGCAGCTTCCACTAATGAGCCTTCCACCTTTGAATTCCCTATCAGCACCCCAGTTGGTGTTGCACCTATGAAAAACATTCCTCAATCAGCATTACCTAATTTCCGAGGAATGGCAAGTGAAGATCCTAACACTTTCCTCTTTGATTTGATGTCCTATGTCGGAGCTATGATTACAACAATGACTCAGTGGTTGAAACCTTGCCCATCCACTCTCAAGGATATTGCTCTTCCATGATTCATGGGCCCTAGGCAAGGATAGTGTGAATGGTTGGAAGATCATGAAGGAGAAGTTTTAGAACAAATATCAAGACTATTGCAAAGGAGGAGACCACCGAGGTGATGACATTTTCAAAATGTCACAAAAGGACGATGAGGGATTGGAAGATTATATGGAACGGTTCCAATTCAACCTACAAAAGGTCTCAACATAGCAAGATGGATGTTGAGTCTCTATAGTTTGTGTTTTAGAGGCATTAGAGAAAATTGCATCAAAGCAATGGACTTGATTGGAGGCAGAGATGTGTCACAGCGACCTTATGATGACATTTGTTCCATTTGTAGGAACTATTCAAGCTCCTTGATGAAAAAGAAAAGAAGCAATAGAGTAATTCCATCATCAAATAACGCAACAAGTGGAGTAACAAGATTGGAAATTGGAAACTTGTTGGAGGGGACATGAAGATGAACATTATCAATCACATGGTCACTCAGTTTGACACACTACATACACAAAGGAAGCAAGAGGACGCAAAGAGGGCATTGACAGTACACTGCCTTGACAACCTCAAGAAAAATTTTGAATGCATATGTCAAGCTGCCTGGGCAAAAGTTGCAAGCGTAGTGGAGTAATGCCAAAGTGCAAATGAAACTCGACTTAATAAAGATGAAGGAGAGCAAGTCTTCTTTGTAGCCCAAATAAGACCTTGACCACCAAGGCAACAAAATTCAGGTATGCCTAGTGACTCTTTGTCATTTAATCCACTATTCAAAATCTCGACGATTTCTCACTGTTTCTTGGCATTTCTCGCGAGTTCACTGCAAAACAAGAAAATAGATTATTTCTCGCAAGACAATAAATTGCAATTTCTCGGCATTTTTCACCCAATACTCTCAGTGATTACTCAGTGAAAATCGCTGAGAAATTCTTGTCATCTCAGCTATAAGGAAAAAATAAACTTATAGGTTGTTATTACAGAAATTTAACACGGATTTAACAGAGTTTTATGAGTTTCCCAATACGTGGATTTAACAGGGTTTTCTGAGTTTCCCAGCAGTGATACATGATTCCCAACAGTGTTCATTGTTAGTGTTAATTGTTCTGCATTTATCCCACAATGATTCGTGATTCCGTGAATAGTGAACATTGAACACTAAATAGTGAATACACAGTCATGCCAAATTGCCAATAGCGATTCAGAGGCTTGAGATGTAGCCTTTCAGGGGCTTGAGGTTGAGATATCGCCGAGATTTTGAACAATTGTAGGAAGATGGAATCTAATTAATGAGCATTTGGTGGGTTTTCAAGATTTCTTTAAAGCTTTGCAGAGGCTGGACAGTAACAACACAGTTTTGTAGCATTTGCCATTAATACTCAATGCCTTCAATTGGGTTGTTCATTAGTTCAAATTTATGCTTGAAACATTTGCCATTAATACTTATTACTCATTGTCTTCAGCTAAGTTGTTCATAAGTTAAAATGAATGCTTGTAGTTCCTGCACTTTGTACTTGTCATTTGTAACTTTGTACTCTTTTTTGGTCAAAAATTAATAGAAAATATACTTATGGCATTCTCTACATTCATTTCTCATGTCATTTAACAATATTTTACATTTAATTTAAGTTTATTTTATGAATTTATATGTTTTTTAAAGTAACAACAAACTTGTCGAGAAATGATGAGGAATTGCCAAGAAATGACGAGAAATTGCCGAGATCCAAGACCTGGTTCAAATTTTGCCCTGCCAAGAAATTGTTGATTTGCCCTGCCAAGAAATTGTTGAGAACGAGGTTTTGAACTATGATTAATCCATATTTTGCTAGTCAAATGTATGATGCTCCTTCTCACAATTGGTACCCACCCAATGTTTGGAGTCAAATGCCCCAACCAAACCAACATGAGCCACAACAATACCAATGGCCATAGACCTAATGGCAGCGATAACAAGGGCATCCATAGCTACCACAACCCCAAAACCAGCAATGACACCAACTAGCACCTCAATATCAACTATGGAGGGGAAACCAAGCCCTGTAAACCACAAAATGTTGGGTTCCAACAGCCACAACAGGGTTTGTTGTCCCAAATGCCAAATAATCCACCCCAACCTCTCCCTAGAGAACCTCAATTACCTGCTCAACCTGCACCTAACCCCAATAATACGCTGACTCAACTGGTCAATAATAATGAAATGATGACATACCCAACCTACACAATGGATATGACCGAATTACAACTTCGTTTAGGGAGAATAGTTGAGAAGCCCACCTCACCTATAATTACAAAACCCCCTAAGGAGGTCTTTGAACCCACAATTGATGCACCACCACCAATAAACAAGCCAATCCCTAAATCATATCCATCAACAAGTCAAGTTGTACCACATAATCCTCCTTTTCCCGAACACCTTAATCATCAAAGGGAAGAGCCTCTGCCAAAGTTTAACTTTGTAGGAGAACTAAAGAGTGTATGTGTCTACATCCCACTCTTCCACGCTATCAAAGATGTACCCATCTACACAAAGGCAGCCTGAGAGTTATGCCCAAGGAATCTTGGAAGAAAGAGGAAAGATCCTCAAACAGTCCGAGTAATTGGACTTGTCGATCTCATAATTGGGAACATTGTTCCACCCAAGCATTCTGATCCAAACAGCATTGTTGTGGATGTACACCTAGTTGATTTGCTTATTAAGAACACTCTCGTAGATTTAGGAGCAACCATTAACGTTATGACCAAGGAAACAATGGAACAACTAAAGCTTCAAGTTCTTTGCCAAACACCTATTGTCTTCCAAATGGCAGATAGGTCAACTATCAAACCTTAAGGCATTCTAGAACTTGTTATTTCAGTTGATTCATGGGAATACCCTATCAATTTCATTATACAACCACCCAAAGCCGCTTGGAAGGGTACCCCTTATCTTTGGAGACCTTGGTTGGCCACAACCAATGCATAAATCGGCTGCAAATAAGGAAATATGGTCATTTCAAACAGGAACAACACCAAAAAATTAGTTTTGTACCCACTCATCCAGCCCTCACTTGAAACAAAACAACCTTATGGCTAGAAACTGAAAAAAAAATGACCAATCTCTTATTCAAACTATTCTCACCATTGCCCAAACATTAAACCTAAGAGACCCAAATGAAAACACATCAATTCGTATATAAATTCCTCCAAAACAATAATTGTCCCCTTAGAAATATCATCCCAACTAAGGGATCTTCAGATCCTTGTGGGGATGTTATGACCTTTCGTTAGCTCTTACCACATGAATGTTTCCTTGGTAACTTATTGGGAAACATAAAGTCCATGGGTTCAATTGCTAAAACGATTGAAATCTTTCCTGAACAACCCCTAGACATAAACAGTCAGTTAGAGCACAACAATAACACCAAATGACTACCATGCTACACAGACACAAGTCTTCTTTTGCATGGGAATATCATGATATGCAGGGCATTCACCCACATACATGCACCCACCACATTTACATCAAAGATGGCTGACTGTAAACCCATTAGACAGCCACAAAAGCTAACGAACCCAGCCATAAAAGAAATTATTAACACTGAACTGCAAAAGCTTTTAGATGTTCGATTCATTTCTGACAGCCAGTGGGTCTCCCCTCTTGTCATTGTACCCAAAAAGGGTGGGAAATAGCGCATTTGTGTAGATTATAAAGTACAACAATGCTACCTGAAGGGACAACTTTCCTCTACCATTCATTGATCAAGTCCTAGACACTCTCTGGAAAGAAATATTTTTATTTTCTTCATGGATTAAATGGTTATAATCAAATCAGAATTGCACCTAAAAATAAAGACAAAACCACTTTCACATGCCCATAGGGAATGAACACATATTGCGTCCTTCCTTTCAAGTTATGCAATGCTCCAACCACATTCCAAAGAGTTGTGTTGAGCATATATTATGATTTAGCCCATGACTTTGTAGAAATCTACATGGATGATTTCAGTCTATGGGGATTCTTATCATGAAGCCATCAACAACTTCAAAAAATCATTAACGCTACCAAGACAACAACTTCTCATTAAGCCATGAGAAGTACTACATGCTGATGAATTTTTTTGTGTCAGGCCACCATATATCACCAAGAGTTATAGAGGTAGGCCTAGCAAAAGTTGAAGTGATTAGAAATCTGCCAACACCTCAAAAACAAAAGGATGTTAGGAATTTTTTGGAACGTGCAGTTTATTATCAAAGATTTATTAAATATGTTAGCAAAATTGCAAGCCCATTATTTGTTTTATTATCTAAAGATGTTGATTTTGTATCAACTAATGCATGTACTTAAGTGTTCCAAACCCTCAAGGACATCTTAGTGTCAACACCTATTTTAAGAGGACCTTATTAAAAACTCTTTTCACACATCCATACAGATGCCTCTAAAATGGCATTGGCAGCTGTCCTTGGTCAAAAGGATGGCCAATTGTACTACGTTGTTTACTTCATAAGCAAAAATCTTTCGAGCATTGTGCTCAAATACACGGTAACTGAAAAAAAGTTTTTGTTGTTGTATATGCTATAAATAAATTTCGCCATCATATCTTGGATACCATGTCTTTGTGCATACTAACCATTCGACAATAAGATATGTAATGAACAAACCAGTACTTAGAGGTAGGATTATTAGATGGTTGTTATTGATACAATAATTTGACATTACCATCCCAAATAATCCTGGAAAGGTTAATGTAGTACTTGATTTTCTTTCTCAACTAACATCCGATGAGTAGAGCTGCCCAGTGGATGATTCACTACCTAATGAACATCACTTTGTGCTTTCTGTGAATGCTTCTTAATTTGCAAACATAGCTAGTTACTTGGTTGTAGGGAAGTTTCCTCAACATTTCTCACCTAAGAAGTGTCGTAACTTGGTGGCCCGTACTGGGGACCCTTTCCATGGATCTCTGACTACGTCTTCCACACCGGGCCTGACTTAGTCATGTGTCAGTGCATAAGAGAAGATGAAGTGTTTGATATCCTCAAAGCTTGTAAGGATGAACCCTGTGGGAGACAGATTGCAGAAAAGAGGACAAACACCAAAATCCTCACCATAGGGTACTACTGATCCACTTTGCACAGTTATACAAAAGAGTACACCTGCCAGTGTGATGATATTAGTGTATGGTGAAGACCACACGCTATGATGAAATGCCCCTTCATATGGGGGCTTGACTTTGTTGGTCCCATAGATCCACCTTCCTACTAGACAAAGCATATCCTTGTCTTCACTAACTACCTCACCAAATGGGTATACAATTGAAGGCATTGCAACATGCTCGAGATGAAAAAGTGGATCAATTTTTATAAGGAGATTTTCACAAGATATGGCATTCCTTTAGATATAGTTATTGATCAAGAAGCACAGTTCACATCAAACTTGATCACAACTATTGTTCATGAGTATGAGCTTTGTCACCACAAGTCTATCCCATAACATACACAATCCAATGGCCAAGTGTAAGTCACCAGCTGCAAATTGGAGATCATTCTCACCAAGACAATAGTCTTACACCATCAGGATTGGGCACACCCTCTTCCAGAGGTAGTTTAGGCTTACCAGACTACATGGAAGACCACTAACAAGGTTCACATCCTATGAGTTGGTCTATGGCAAGAAGGTTGTTCTTAAGTGTTTGAAATTAAAAATCTAAGGATTATTTTTGAGCTTGGCTTGGACTTATCTAAGGCACATAAACAAGAAGTAACCCGACTCAATGCTTTGGATGAAATCGGTCAGGAAGCTCTTCGTCACATAGAGATAACACAATAGCAAAGAATCCTATGGCATGATGGGTTCATCAAAACAAGGAGATTTCAACCTAAAGATTGGGCCTTACTCTATGATTCCAAGTACAAAGATTAGAAAGGTAAGCTTTAGACAAAATGGCTTAGTTCGTATGAGGTTGAACAAGTGTTTAACAATAGAACAGTGAAGCTATGTACAGTTGATTTTATAAGCTTTTCCTTAATGGTCAACAGACATCGCCTCAAATTATACAAGAAATCCCTAACAAAGTAGGAATTCATTTGTGCACTCAAGTCTCGTGTCCATCTGGAAGTTGTGGAGGTTGTGGAAGTGTCATCATCCTCCGTATATCAAAAGAAAAAAAAATTAAAAAGCAATAATGAAAACCCTCAAGCATTGTTGGCAGTGTTGGCTCATAAAACCAGATTGTTCGTTGAAGGAGTGTTGAATAAATAGGCCTTGATTGGAAAACCGTGTTGGTTGATCATGCACATATAAGAAAAACATAAACAAATATAATGTGTGTGATAATGCAATTTCTTGTTTATCATGTAGCTTTGCATTATGCACTCACCAAGTTGTTGCAAAATGACTCCCTTGTGGCTACAAATTTCATCCAAGTGGCTACAAACTCCTGCTTCTTGTATCTTTGCAGTGGCTACGGATTCAAACCTATTGTGGCTACGGATTCTTGTTTGCAATAACTTTGTGTGTGTGTTTGAGGACACATGCCCCCAACCTTGATGTAAAGGTGAGTTACAACACATCCATTGAGTTTGTTTCATCACAATCATACAACCCAAATATGTACATGATCTGGTGTGTGTGTGTAATTCAACCCTGTTTTGGCTACGGATTCTTGTTTGGAATAACTGTGTGTGTTTAACTTGTTGTGGCTACAGATTCTTGTTTGCAATAACTATGTGTGTGTGTGTGATTCAAACCTGTTGTGGCTACAGATTCTTGTTTGCAATAACTGAGTGTGTGTGTGTGTAATTCAAACCTATTGTGGCTACGGAATCTTGAGTGCAATAATTGTTCGTGTGCATGTGCGCCTGTGCGTGCATGCGTGTGTGTGTGATAATGTAATTTATTTTTTATCATGTAGCTTTGCATTATTCACTTGCCAAGTTGTTGCAAATGACTCCCTTGTAGCTACAAATTTCATCCCAGTGGCTACAAACTCCTTGTATCTTTGTAGTGGCTACTGATTCAAACCTGTTTTGGCTACGGATTCTTGTTTGCAATAACTATGGACTCAGGGGAACCACTGCAGATGCTACGGCGTCGTACTTGTTTTGGCTCTGAACCTATGTTTTCTATTTCAAGATGCTACAAACTCCCGCATGGCTTGGCAACAAAGTGGTGTGTTCTTCATGAAGCTACGAACTCATCCTTTTCACTTTGCTTCGACAATGGTTACGTGTTGCTACATCTCTCTTCCTAGTGGCTGCAAATTCATAATTGTTGCTATGTTTTTTACACGGTGGCTATGTGTTGCCCCATTCTTCACCTAATAGCTAATAATACCAGGATACTATTAATCCTTCCGCCATGAGTTTCACACCAATCAAAGATGCTTTCTTTTTCTATATGCTATAAGAATCAAACAAGCATTTCATTGTTTTCATGGCCGTTCTATGGATTGGTTGCTCTAGTTGATGTGATTGTTCACTTTGATTACATTTGTCTTGATCATTAAAGACTTTATTCTTTAGAAGTTGAGTATTTCCACAAAAAGATCCAGGGTATTGTCGAAATTTCACCATGGAAATCACGGAGCGGTTCATGAATCATGATCCTACAAAAGTTGATTTCATTTGACAACCCTTTTCTTCAGCTCTCAACTATCCTACATGGGTGTTCATCATTAAGGATGATTAATTGCTGAATTTATCATTTGGCCACAGTGCCTGAAGTATTGCATGTTACCACTAAGCCAACTATGCTTCTGGAATCTTTTGTTGATTCAATTATGATTGGTAAACTAATGTGAATTCAAGTAATGATAATTTTTGTCTAATTAATCAATTATTTTTCCTTTAACAATTATCTATGCAACTATCTCTTCCCTGTGAAAAATTCTATCATTCCTAACAGCTAAGGGTCCTATAACCTAGTCTCCCATCTGTGGCATGTGAATGGCCAATCCTCATCCCTCCATGTCGTCTCTCTTCCAGTCACATCATTGTATACCACCCACTTTTGTGAATGACTTGTCATTCATAATTATCCTCCACGTTATCACCTTTCACATTCCATCGCCACCTTTTTAGCCTTTCTTCCTTCTCCCAAAACATAAGTGTTGTGTGTTCCATCACACCCAGCCATTCCCCCAAATGTCACCAATTACTCCACCCAACTCCACTTGAGAACAAGTGTCACAATTCAATTGGGGAGGGAGTCGCGGCAAGAGGGGATGGTCAATAAATGGGTATTTATTTCCCTTTATTGATGTGCCACAAACATCAAGTTGGGGGCGAAGAGGAACAGCAGGGGAAAAATTAAAGGTTGCATGTGTAGCCAAGGGCACGTGACAGTTACTGAATGTACATTTCAATTATTGCATAGAGATTTGATGATGCAAACTGGTACAAGTCACTGCCATTTCCCACTTAAGTGGCTTCTGACAAGACAAGCAGGTGGTCTGATAGGACATAAACCATATCTCTCTGCCATGACTGCTTACGGTCACATTTTTTCCTCCCTTACATGCCCAATTCAATCTCTATTGCTACAACATTCCATTTAGGCACTATCTAGCAAAGTGTAGTTGTTGCAACTTGAGTGAAGTAGTGGATTCACGACCATGGGATGCATGCGGTTCATAAGTACCCCTCAGATCCCTCACTACTCAATAAATAATAAAACCATTGCAGCCATATTCTATGATGCTTGATGCCTAGTATTCTTTGAGAAGTTCACAAGATACAATGAGAGCATAGCAGAGGGCTTTGCACAAACCTTACATTATGAAGTTTCTATGGTTAAGGGATTGAAGGTGATTATCGCACATGAGCTTCTTGCAGAAATAACAGGGCTACCAATGACTGGGGAAAGATGGCCACAAGATAGGCGTATTGCTACAGAATCCAAAAACCAATTTTGCCAAACATGAGAGATTTTTACAGTGACACATTTTTTCCTCCCTTAGAGGCCCAATTCAGTCTCTATTGCTACAATGTTCCATTTAGATGTTGCCTAGAAAAGTGCAATTGTTGCAACTTGAGAGAAGTATTTGATTCACGACCATGGGATGACATGTGGTTCGTAAGGAGCCCTCAGATCAGATCACTCACTATTCATGAATAATAAAACCATTACAGCCATATTCTGTGACGCCAGATGCCTAGCTTTCTTTAAGAAGATCACAAGATACAATGAGAGCATGGTAGAGGACTATGCACAAACTTTGCACGATGATGTTTCTATGGTTAAGGGATTGAAGGTGATTATCAAGGACGAGCTTCTTGAAAAAAATAACAGTGCTACCCAAGACTAGAGAAAGATGGCCACAAGAAAGGCCTAATGCTGCAGAAGCCAGAAACCAATTTTGCCAAGCGTGATAGATTTTGACACTGACTCCCAAGGGAGTAAACAGACTTTCATTGCCACCACCCTGGAATGAAGTGGTTGCATTCATCATGAGATATATCACCTATGAAGGTAGAAACTCTCTACTCTTTACTTTTCATTTCAAACTGCTCAGTCAGTTGAGGCATAATCATCATGTCATGTCAATCTACCTCATTTCTTGTTGAACTTGCTACAGAGGATGGCTATGGAGTTTCAAAAAGGCAAGGCTAGGGCTTAGCCCACCATTGCATAATTCAGTCAACAGTTCAGGGAATTCTACAAGATACCAAGCTAGAGATACCCTGGGAAACATTTGTTCCCATGCAATATATACCTCCACAACTTGAAGTTGTTGAGTCCAGTCGCAAAGGACAAAAAGAAAATATCCTTCACCACAGGTGAGGCCACAAAAGAAGCGACCAGTCCCTCAGGTTCCATCTGGGTGCACCAGAAGATCTCTCAACATTAGGCATACAAGAAACATGAAAGATGAGACCACCATGGAGCCATTGCAGACACAACCAGGTGCAAGAAACATTGATGAAGTAGATGTGGCGGAAAGCATAAATGGAGAATCTTCTGGCCAAAGTGACCCTCAGGGAAACACAAATGAAGAAACTTCTAGCCAAAATGACTATCAGTAAAGCACAAATGAATAACCTTCTGGACAGAATGAATATGAGAAAAGTACAGATGAAGAACCTTCTAAGAAAAATGACTCTCAGGAAACCTTGCAAGTTTTGGTAATACTTCAGAAAATGCAGAGTCGATGGTTGCATGTTGGAGGATAGAAGCCCTAAAGGCTAGGGTTCAGGAGATAGAAGAAAGAAACAACTATTTGGATGTCTTAACCAGGGCAGCAGAAGCAACAAGAAACCCTAGTGAAGAACACCCTACATCCATGGCTACGGTGCCCTCTGCACCCATTTGTGAGGAAGAGCAGATTTCAACCATTTGCCCTATGTTGTTTGGAAAACGAAACGGAAAAGTTTCCAAAACACAGATTTTCAAAAACCTGTGATTTGGAAATGTCATGGAACTATTTCCGAAATGCAGATTTTCAAAAACCCGTGATTTGGAAACGTCATGGAATTGTTTGTACAATATATTATTAAAAACATATACATACATACGTACGTACATACATATATAATACTCATTTTTAGCCTATAAAAGATAAAACACTTAAATATATAGTATTCATTGATTTATTAATTCAAAGACAAAATGTACCATTCAAATCTAGAATAAATCATCTAGATTATCCTCAAAATCATGAATGCCACTCCCAATATTTTTCAACTTTATCATTTACTGACTATAAATAATCTAGTTTGCAAGGGCTCATTGGTGCATCGAATCTACCTGAGTGCACGCCTCAAAGGGTGCACCGAGAATGGGGTGGGAAAGGCTCATGCACTTTGCGGGAGATGTTCTCATACTATTCTATCATACCTACATCCCTTCATGCAGCCTTCACACCTCCTATAATGTCTCCTTGAAAACTTGAAACCCTATTATATGGCTAAGTCTAAATCTTGAAACCCTGAAATATGACTAAGTCTGAAATATGATAAGATCCTCCAAAATCTATATTTTGTATTATAGCTCCTAGAGGTCCAAAACCACTCTCAAACATCCTGAAAATATATATATATATAAAATATAACTTAAAAGTATAAGAAACTAGAGGACATCTAGATTCTTTTACTTCAATGTTTATTTTATATAATGTTTGGTTCGGGCTCCTCTGGTCCTCGGTGAGTATGTATACTATGGTTTTACCTCGTTTTTCTTTTCTTTTTGGCTTGATTTTTTTTTCGGCACGCAGAAACACCTGAAAATGCCCAAAAACGTCCCTGAAATGCCCGTACACATGACAGAAACATCCAAGACATTTTTGGCACGTGTCTGGATGTTTCTAGAGCGTTTTTATACCAGAAATGCTCCCGGGCCTGGTACTGGGGGCAGTGGGGGCGTTTCAATACAGCACAACATTGACCCTATAATTGCAGAGCCTACTGTTCCAATTGCTACAGACAGCAAAGCTCTTGATCCTTCAGCTGCAGGTTCCATTCATTCCTCCTGTTGCAAATGTTTTCGTTCCTCAAGCAGTCGAACCCGAAGCCCCAGTGGATGTCATCACTAGGTCTGAGAATAATAGGTTAATCCAAGGCCTAAGAGGAGAATGGTGTCTTTTTATATGATAGTAGGCAAGGGAGAATCCACAAGCTTCATGAAGAAAAGAGGGTTTTACAAAGGCAACTGGCACATAGAGAAGAAAATTTTGAGAAGGATGAGTTGATTGTTGATCTGAAATCAGTCAAATAGATGAAATGGAAGAAAAGAAGTAGAGTAGGCCAAAGGAAACGCATCAAGAGAAATCATAGTTTGCATACTCGTACTCGGAGAGCACTCGCCCAGGCAAAAAAAAGTTTACTTGGCAAATACTCGACGATTACTCGCCAATACTCAGCAACATTTTTTTTTGCATTTTTGGAGTTTACTGTGCGTGTAAACCTTTTTGGCAAGTATACACACAGTACTCACCAAGTATTGTCCAGTACACGATGAGTACTGCCCAGTACTCGACCAGTACTCACCAAGAATCGACGAGAACTGAATTTTTATGGAGAATACTCACCCAAGTAATTTCTCAGCAATTACTTGCATACTCAGCCAGTACTCAGCAAGTATGCGAACTATGAGTGAAATCATAGTAGGTTGAGCAGTGCTAGTGTGAAATTTTGAAGGAAAAGATCAAATAAACACTCATTCACCTCCACATCCTCAATTGCCACTGCTAAAATACATTTTGGAGGGTTGTCTTCAGTTTGTTATTACCTTTTTACTGATTTGAAAGGTTTTTTTTCAAGCTTTTTTTTTGTTTAACTTTTAAAATGGATACAGCTATGGATGTTCGACCTACCATAACCAGCCTTATCCAATACAGCCTTGTTACGGGTCCGTATCTTGATACGGCTGGGTATGGTATTCAGGTTGTGTCCAATCCACGCCATGCCTATATCTGCATCCGGCATGTAGATACACATACCCTAGCAGCAGGGGTGGTGTATCCAGCAACCCTGCATCAAAGTGATGAGTTGAGTACTAATAATACTCCCACAAAGTGAAAAATCTCACAAAATTAAAAGTATCTAAGTAACCATGTTGTTTCCAAAGGTTTCCTCACAGACCTCAAAAATTGAACCCCTTTGGAAGCAGGTTTACCAAAGTTACATTCACAGATTTTTATCACACCAGTTTCAATTGATGCTATATTGGAGGATCTTACAATTAAACATCCCTGTATGAATTAGATATTGGGAACAGTTTCTTCTTAAAGAGGGCCAAAAAAAAGGAATAATGTTATATAGTCAGATGCTAAAATCCAGCGTTAGTTTCTTTGTTAGTCAATTGACACTCGGAGAATCATGTATTCATCTTAAGCCTATATCCATATTTTAATCTCATTTGTTGTTGGTTGATAGTCAACAATCTTCGGTTATGCAGGAGGTTAGCTCTTAAACAAGAACCTCCCATTCCTTTGTAATCTTTTGGAGAGATAGTCTTTGTTTACTACATTATCTATTATTTTTGGTTTGAGTCCTTGGCTGTCTTCGACAAAGTCAGAAGAATTATCCAATCACCTTTCCCATAACATATCAATAACGATAGGATTATAGCAGAAGACATTACTTGTTCTATTGGTATAACAAGTACAATACTAGACATCGCAATTATAGGAACAATATAAATATTAATGCCTGCCAGAAATGAAAAGAAAGCGAAGTCAAATAAACCTTCTGAGTTGAACAGAAGAAAGTGAAGAAAGAAGAAACTCAAAAAAAAATACCTGCAAAGAAAGCAACTGTCGCCAAGTTGATTGTTGTCATTGTATGATAGATAAGATATTCAGTCAGAAAATGACCAAGGGCATAGAAAAATGATAGGAGTGTAGCCAAATAAAGAGGTCCATTCTGAAGGTTAAATGCACACATAAAGCAAAGGGTGCACGTAAGAAGTGTCCAAACCCCAAACGTCCTTCCATGCTCTTCAGTCACTAGTGAACAAAACAACAAAAAAATTAACCTGAAGTTCCTGTCATAAATATCAACACTAGAGAAAGAAAAGAGCCTTGTAGTGTGCATATAACTGTGCAAAAAAGCATACATTTTTTGTTTTGGAAGCAGAATATAGAGGAACATCTATCAACACGTGTTTATGTTGATTCCGGTAGAAATGACTATTATAAATTAACGAAAGAATAATTTGAGCTGCTTATGGAGAAGCTTTCATAGGGAACGGAGGTCCAGTTCCAGGAGCGTGAGCTAAATTAGAAACAGGTTGAATTACTTTGCTTCTTGATTGATACAAACAGATTTATGTAAAGAAAACAATTAGCATAATATCTGTCCAGGTCACCAGGAGTCTCGAAGAAAGGGAATTCGCACAATAATGTTTTTACAGGATAGCAACAATTGGGTCAATAGAACTTCCTAAATGGAAGCACTGTTGCATCAACTAGAATCAATCAAATAGATGATAACGCAGAAAGCCAATTCTTGGCAACGGAATAGAGTATAATTGGATGACTACTTGACATCCATAAGTCTAGATGTAGAAGACAGACAAGGATAATAATTGCAACTCGGTATTGCAACAGTTTCATTGTGATGGGCAAAACCTGCAACTACTTTCTAAATGGACGGTCTTAGGAAACAGGAAAAAACATTATAAAGGAAAACATTACCATAGTTGCCTGCAATACTATTTGAATTAACTGCCAACTTGCGGAGATGCTCTCACAATCCAACGGACATTTATTTGCTGACTTAGTGATGTCAACATTAATAGCTTCCAAGATGAATGGATCTGAACATCCAGAAGACGTGAACTTACCAAATTAGTTATAGTAAGCCTTAAATGAAGTATAGTATACGTACAAGATTTAGATCGAGAAAATGTCCATTTACAACCAGCTAAGTATAAAATGATAGATGTCAGTCCATACTCTTGTTGGCTATTTAAGCAATCGGTTGAACTCTTGCTGGAAGCACCGACTCCCAATGCTTCATTCCTGGGTTCCAAAAGCCTCCCTATACATGATTGAATAAAATGATGCTCACGTTCAACATGCCTCACTTTACACATGCCAACTCAGATGGATTACTCAAATGCTTGGTTGCCTGATAACAGCTAAGTAATTCCTTCCCCCAATTGGACGAGATATAAACTGCATCGTTTCATGATAGACATGTTAGAGCCATGGATATGCATAGGAGAATGATTCCTTATATAGCCCCATTAGTAATGCATCTTTTAAATTTCATTTGGATCTTGATTTTCCCCTTATTCGTTCCTGGCATGGGATAAATTTTATTGCCATAACAAAAGTAACTTGATCCCTTAGTTGAATAATATTTGGCAGAACATCAAATTGCCCCATGAATATTTTACTAACAATTTCAAAATTTTGCTAATCAATACATTATACCTTATAAAGCATGTCTGTAGCAATAGCCATTCTTTGGTACTGATCACAATAATCCTAATTTCCAATTGCTTAGGTTCACCGTGTCTATATGCCTTAGTTTATACACTCCAACTCAGATGCATTATTCAAATACTTGGTTGCCTGATGACAGCTAAGTCATTCCTTCCTCCAGTTGGAAGAGATCTAAACCACATCGTCTTATGATAGACAAGCTGGAGAAATGGATATGCATGGAAGAATTATTCCTTATATAGCCCTATAAGTATTGCATCTGTTAAATTTCAATTGGATCTCAATTTTTTCTCTTATTCGTTCCTGGCATAGGGAAATTTTATTACCATGCCAACAGAAATTTGATCCTTTATTTAATATTTGCCAGAACATCAACTTGCCTCAGGAAACTTTTACTAACAACTTTAAAATCATGTTCATCAATGTAATATACATAATAAAGCATGTATGTAGGCATGTATTATACATTGTAAGGCATGTCTGTAGACATTATTTGGTGCTGATCACCAATTATGCTATTTTTCGAACGCCTAGGTTCCCCTTGAAACCGTATTTCATTCCTGATAGTTTAATGTTCACTGTTAATGTTCAAATTTAAATAAAAACTCAGGTATCTAAAACATAAGATTCAATGCTGGAATCAAACCAGGTTTGTCATGCTGTTTCCTGAGTTTTTCAAAAAGTGTTTCAAAATAATTTATATATACCTATCACTTTTTGCTCGTTTTTACACTTAGGCAGAAAAACACAGAGCACAAGCAAACGGAGAACTGTTAGGACATTTTTTTTAGGTTTTACTTTGAGTAGATTTAATTTAGAAATTAAAATTTAAACCCTAATTGGGGATTGGGTAAAAAAACACAAGGCTGCCCCTAAAATAGTAGCCTGTGGTCCATGACAGCACGGCCTACTATTTTAGGGCCAGCCCTTGGTTTTTAACATATACCCTCATACATAAAAGTAAAATATTTTTTTAAACCCTACGCATTTTTTTGTGATTCGCATTTTCTAATGTATCATGTTTAGTTTTATTTCTACGCACTGTATTTGACATGAAATAACAAAATAAGTGTTTTTCTCTAATTTTATGAAAATTAAAACGTTTTTCAGTTTCTCGATTTTTTCCCATTTCAAAGCCAGGTAATTGAATTCCATTTACAATTTTGCCACGCCGTGTCAATGTCATGTAAATGGAATTCTACTATGCTTTAGAATTTTTTTTAAATCCTCACCCTGAAGGAAGCAACTGCACAAAAAATAAGAGCCCAAAAGGACCTCTCAAAGATTCCACATCTAATTGAAGAGTACAATAACCAAATGGCTCAGCCAGTCACATAGGAAGAATAAAAAGGAATTGTGTTCTCCTTTCAGCCAGATAAACCTCTAAGGCATGATCGTTTCCCGGATTTGTTTTATCATGATTTTTCAGATACAGTCTAGGATGATCTTCTGTGCTTGACTGAAGAATCACAACATAATAAAAAAAATGTGGTTAATTACATGCTTTCAAAGTAGCACGATGCCCAAAATGGCCCATGTAGACAAAATGGATCAATATCGGCCGATTGCTCTGTAATATGTGGCATACAAAATCCTATCTAAATGGGTTGCCTTGAGAATTCATTGCTGCCCATCTTAATATCCAGCACCCAATCAGCCTTTGTGGCAGGCAGACAAATCACTAACAATATATTGGTCATTCAGGAGATGGTTTATTCTTTCAATACACAACAATGCCCAAGAATTCTACTTAGACTTGATGTCTCAAAGGTTTTTGATTGATGCAACTGGGAGCTTATTTAGAAAATATTGAAGGGCTTTAGATTTAGCCACCAATTTGCCTCTTGGGTCAGCAGCTGTATTAGTCTCTGACAATGGAGATTCTGGCCAACCTTTCACTACATGTCAAAGTCTCTGACAAGGAGATCCACTAAGCCCATGTGTAGACAACTGATTTTGGTTCGGGGCTAGTTTTAGATGTAGTTTGCATTATTCTAGGGTACTTGTGTGTTTGTCGATTATCAGTTCACATTAGGCTCTCTTATGGGTGCATGTTTTCTATATTATGGGCCCCATTTTCTTCCCCTTCCTCTTGTTTTCTCTCTCCTCCCTGGTTGCCTCTTTAATGCAGGAGCATCAGGTTCACAAATTATCTTGCATCATCCAAAAACATGGGTTCGGGTTATTGTACACATTTGTTTTGTGTTGTGCTACTTGTCCTCTCTTTCAACAACATTGCGCACATGGAGGGAGATAAATGTCAAGCCAAATATCATCATCAAGAATCCAACGGGGCAAGGAAATGAAAGAAGAATGGTTTCAGTCATCTCCCATTGATCAATATGACCTTTTCTTGGAAGCATTATGAAACTGCAGCTTAATGCAGGTGCGATTTGAAACTGACACTTTATACAAGTATCTGCCCAAATCAAGAAAACATGACGTGTGGACGTGTGGACCATTTGCCTGGACTAAGGGAGCTCAAAGGGGTTGGCAGAATATCAGTGTCAGGCCACAAGGATTCGAAGGGAGTTTTGGAAAAGAGTAGGGAGTCACTTGAGATGACTCAATTAGAGCAAGCACAAAGGGGGAGTTCCAACTCTAGAACAGAGAAAGAGAGAGAATTGAGTGAGGCTCAAAGAGTGTCAAAGAAGAGCCAAGATCCTACTGAGTAGATGTATGTTAATGTAACCCAGTCATTGGACTGAGGAAAGTCTTCTTCACAGTTATAGAGGGAAGGGAGGAAGTGCTTAAGTATGTGAATCTTTATAAAATAGTTGAACATCAATAAAGAAAGCATTTTGGTTTCCATTTTTGAGTCTTGTGTCTGTGTGTGTGTCCTTGAGAGTGAGTAGTGTAACACTTGCAGGGGAGTGAGGCAGCCATTCACTTGGCCCACTCGTTCTCATCTGCATCAATTAGTATCAAAGTAAGGTTTGTCTTGTTGGGTTGTGTGTGAAGACTCTTGTTGAGTCATTGGCAAGTTGTGAAAGAGAAGCTTTTAGTTTGGTGAAGACATGGCACATGGAGGTAATCCCATTGCAAGAGTAGAAAGACCAAGGGCACCTAGAGTTGTAGACTTGGTAGAGATGCTGAGAGGAATCCAAGTAAGATGGGTTGCAATGAAGACAACACAAAGAAGAGGAACTAATGTTGAGCATATAAGTGATGATGGAGGTGCAAAAACTCAAGAGATTCAAACAGAAGACATAGTGAATGATCCTGAGGATGGATTTATCAAAGTTATTGCAAAGATGGGAGGAAAACCAAAGTTACACACCCCTTTCTACGGAGGAAGCTTGAACCCTCAGAAGCTCATAGATTGGATCATAGAAATGGAGATATACTTTAAATATGAGTCATGCATCTTTGTGGTGGGAGCATGTACATCTAGAATGGGAGAGAATAGGCAAAGATTGAATCAAAACTTGCGAGAGGATAGTCACAAAGCTGAAATGTAAGTTCTTGCCTTCACATTATTAGTTGAGTTTGTACAAAAAGTTGCAGAACTTGAGACAAAAGGAATTGAGTGTGAAAGAATACACGGAGTTCTACAAGTTAACTATTGGAGCTGGTCATATGGAAAATGATAAAGAAAAGATATCAAAGTATATAAATAGACTTCGTATTTTAACTCAAGATGAGTTTGGAATGTTTAGGGTGAAGTTAGTAGGAGAATCCTATCAATTTGCGTTGAAAATGGAAGAAAAGTTGTTTAGGAGGCAGCAAATGAACTCTAGAGGTATAGAAAGGTTCTCAAGAGGAAAAGGACAAAATTATAGTGGAAGAGAACAACATACTCATGAAGGTGAAGCAAGTACTCCACAAAATCAGAATCAAACCCAAAGAGGAAGAGAGTTTTCTTCTAGAGGTAGAGATTACTTCGGAAGAGGAAGAGATACAGGATTTATGGGTAAGTGCTTTGAGGGTAGAGAAATTAGACAGAGTTTTTGAAAGTCCAAAAGCATTTCAAAACAACAGTAAAAGGAATGAAGCAAGCAATCATATTGCTCATGTAGATGAAGAGAGTGTTGGATCCCAACAAATATGGAAGAACTGGAGCATTGTGAAGCTCTCATGATGAAGAGAGTGTTGTTGAATCCAACCAAGGAAGAAGATGAACAGGTACAAAGGAAAACTAGGAGGTAAGTGTTGTAAGGTCATTATTGATAGTGGTAGCATGTGTTAAAGTTATTAACTAGCTATTAGTTAATGTTTAACTAATAGGAGGTTATCAAACCTTCCCAATTGAATGTAACCACTTTAACCACTTTTTGCTTAATAAAAGCACAAACACACAAGTGTGTAAGTGTATCGTATGCCTTCAATTTCTCTTCATTCTTTCAACAGTCATTTGCTAACATCGGTATCAAAGCCAATCGTTTGAGGAAGCCCTAGTCAGGTATGAGGGGAGCACATTGTTCGAGGAAGCCCTGAGAGTAGGGTACAAAGAGTACGAACAAAGGAGAAGAGGTCATGTTTCGATATTTCAAGGGACGTCATTGTAGAGACGTCGTGCAATCCACAGGGACACGCAGACATGACCAGATGCAAGTAGCAAAAATAAAATCATGATTGTGATTCGACTAGAGCAGGGTCAACAAGCCTATAAGGAACTTCATCCTTCAACACATCCTATATGGTGGAGTCTCCCTCCACACGTGTATTGACATTGATTGTGTCAAAAGTCAACGAGCCTATAAAATCCACCTTGCCCAATCCCTATAGCTATTAGAACATAACAGACAAAATAGACAAAATAATTTTGTGCAAACTAGGAGGTTTCGTGAATTGCATTAGGGCACGAGCAGTCACAGAAAACCACAAAAATAAGAAAAACGCGATTTGAAGTTGCGTGAAACCAAAAAAAATTGCAATTTACATTCACGTTAGGGCACAGAATCACGTGAAAACTAAACAATAGAAGATAACCAGAGCATACTAGGGCACAACAAACAAATATACAGCCTGCTACAGCTAGGGCATAGCAAACAAACAAAAAAGAAAAACACAATTGTACAGTCACGAAAATCGTGCTAGGGAATGGAAAATACAATCCAACACTCCAATTTTCACCTTTCCAGCCAAAAAAGTGATTCACAATTTTTTGTACAGAGGTAATTAAACTTTGCATTGATTTTCAAATGATTTTAGCAGTCACAGAATATCTTGATTGTGATATAATCGTTCTTAGCACTAAAACAAGACTTGTTACAAATTTTGTGGATTATGACAAGCATCATAAGGAGGCCTTGTTGTTGAAGTTACCTATTTCGGATGACATGAGTCTTGAGGTTTGGAATGCCACTAAGGCAATTGCGTTGTGGACCAACTTGAAGAATAAATACCAAACTTTGGAGAAAAGCCAAATTTTGTACTTGTAAAATCTAATATTTTTCACAAAGATGTCGGAAGATGAGACTCTATCAAAACCCCTTCTTTGGATGAAATGTCTCGAAGACTAGTTAGACGCCATTAATAAAAAGGTGGATGATGATGATATGGTGACATTGGTTCTAAACAATTTGACACCCTCCTATGAATCTTTCATGGAGGCTCTACACTTGATGGTAGAAAGCCAAAACCTGGCATGTGATCAAGGTAGTTCCTATTTGATTCAAAAGGAACGTAGACAGACACAAAATGAGTTCGGTGTTGGACTAGACGAGAGTGCATTAGCTACTCAATAGAAGGGGAAGTTAAAACATATCCCTATTGATTCATCTTCTAAATATCTAGTAAAGTTTTTTTTACTGTCGTAAGGTTGGGCATCTCAAAAAGGATTGTCAGAAGGAGCAGTATGCACTTTCCCAACAAAGCAATCAAGCAACTAATATGGCAGCGATTGAAAAACGAGATTCTGAGGAACATTATACCCCCGTGGCAGCATATTCAAATGATTGTCCTACCAGTCGCTGGTTCATTGATTCTGGCGCATCCAAGCATTTCGCATATCATAAGGACTAGTATGTCACATTTACTGCAAGTAGAAAAAATTCTGATTTTATTTTATTAGTTGATGGGGAGTCACTTGCAATTGAGGGGACAAGAGATGTTCACATGGTATTGAATGATGTGAAAAAAATCATAGTAAGGAATGTTAAGTATGTTCCTAGCTTAAATAAAAATCTCGTCTATTAATCAATTAACAGAAAATCTCAACACTGTTGTAAATTTAACTGGAAAGAAGTGTATTGTGTATGATGTCAAACAAAGCAAAGTAATTGCCCTAGGTATTGGGCAAGGTAGCTTGTATAGGCTTGTTAACTCTGCCACAATCAACATAAATGCATATGTGGAGGAAGACTCCACCATACAGGATACCCTGAAAAATGAAATTTCTTATAGGCTTGTTGACTCCGCTCCAACCAACTTACATGCACTAGTTGTGGAGGTTATATCCACTATTAAAGATGTGCAGGAGGATGCAATGCTTCAATCTCAATCAAATGCATGGGTAGTTGTGCAGGAAGATGATACACCTAAATCACAGGGATTGGCTCAGAGGACAGGAAACAAGGTTGTTACTTTTGCAAAGCATGGTCATTTTGCTCTTGCTTATTACCTTTGTATGGTACCTTAATAGTAGGTTACACAACCCATTGGCTGCAAATGGGTGGACAAAATTTGTACTTTGGACGAGTGCAAGGCTCATCTTATTGCGAAAGGATTTTCCCAACAAGAGGGAATAGATGAGTAGTTTGTTTCTTATCCTACTACGGAATTGGTTTTTACTCCTGCTGTTATTGCAGGTATTTCAAGGTTGGTTTTTACTCCCACTATTATTAAGGAGTTGGTTTTTACTCCTACTGTCAAGATGGTCACATTTCAATTGCTTCTCTCGACAACAACTCCATTTAGTTTCTTGAAAGGAAATTTGGAAGAGGTCTACATAGTGGTCTTAAGAATTTTGGGTACCTGGTCTTAATCATTTAGTTTGCAAGATAATTAAATCATTGTGCGGACTTAAGCAAGGTCCACAAGCCTAGTATACTTTGTTTGATCAGCATCTCCAAGATTCTGGATTCAAAATTATGGAGGTTAGGCTGAATTTATCAGTCAATGAGAATTCATCACTAGTCAATGAATCACCCTACAACGAATTAGTGAACAACTTGATACATATTATGTCCAAACAACTAGATCTTTGTTTTGTTATTGGCTATCCTTTTTAGCTTTTATCTACACTGAAGTTCCTACATTGGACAACAACAAAATGTCGAGGACTGTAGATTTCATGTTTGATATCTTTAAAATAGTTTGTGAATGTAATGACTAAACTCTTTAGTCCCAGTGTGTTTGTAAAATTTCAAGACAAACCTGGAGTAGTCTTCAGTTTAGTCATTAGCCGAGGGTATTAAAGTTATTAATTAGCTATTAGTTAATGTTTAACTAATGGGTCATTATCAAACCTTCCCAACTAAATGTAACCACTTTATGCTTAATAAAAAGACAAACACACTAGTGTGTGTTGTATGCCTTCCATTTCTCTTTATTCTTTTGGCAGTCATTTGCTAACAACATGGAAAAATTTGTTTCAAAGAAAATGGTAGGAAAGCTTGGGCTGAAAAGATTGGTGCATCCCAGTTGATACAAAGTTTCTTGGTTACTTAAGGGTCATCAAATATTGGTTAGTGAGCAATGTATGGTTAGTTTTCAAATTGAGTCATATAAGGATGAAATGTCGTGTGATATTATGCCCATGGATGTATGTTGTGTTGTTGGGAAGACCGTGGCAATTTAATAAAAAGGTCGTGCATGATAGTAGAGCAAACACCTATGCGCTTATTCAGGATAGTAGAAAGTTCACATTGGGCCCATTGAAGGAAAGAGGAGATGTGGATGACAGTGCTAAGGTTTTATTGGTTTCCAATAAGCAATTCTTTAAGGAAGCAAAGAATGAGAAGACATGTTATGCTTTCATGCCCAAACCGATGCAAGTTGTGAATGCATACTAGATGAGTGATATTTCTTTTCGATTCAGAATTTATTAGAAAAGTTTGTTGATATGTTTCAAAGGATTTCCAGATGGATTGCCACCTATGAAAAGTATTAGTCGTCATATGGATCTAGTGCTCGGATCAAGCTTGCCAAACAAGGCAGCAGATAAGCTTAACACCTATGGAGAATGAGGAAGTGAGGAGACAAGGGAGTTGTTGGGGAAGAGTTTAACAAGGCATAATTTAAGTCCATGTGCAGTCCCAGCAATATTAGAACCTAAGAAAGGTGGAGATTGGAGAATGTGTATGGAATCTAGAGCAATAAACAAGATCACTATTAAGTATAGATTTTCAATGCCAAGGATGGATGACTTGATGGACTGTTTGAGTGAAGCAAAGTCACGAAAATAGATATGAAGAGTAGGTATTACCAAATCAGAATTAGAAAGTGTGATGAATAAAAATTTGAATTCAAGACAAATGATGGGTTGCATGAGTGGCTTGTTATGCCATTCGGGTTGTCAAATGCACCTAGTACAATCATGAGACTCATGAATAAAGTGCTGAAATCTTATTTGGATAAGTTTTTCATTGCTTATCTTGATAACATTTTGATTTTCAGCCATTCAAAGGAAGAGCAGCTGTTGCATTTTAGGTTGGTGTTGCAAAGGTTTGAAGGAGAAGTTGTAGGTCAGTTTGAAGAAGTGTAGCTTCATGAAGGAGCTTATTTATTTGGGATTTGTGATCTCAAAAAAAGGGTTGAAAATGGACTCGAAAAAGATAAGCGCAATAGTTGAATGGCCATCACCTAAAAGCATGTTTGAGGCTAGAAGTTTTCATAGGTTGGCAAGTCTTTACAGAAAAACTATTAGAAACTTATGTGATATGTGTGCACCCATTACGGAAACAATGAGGCATAATAAAAAAGAGTTTAAATAGATTGTTTAAGCAAATAAGTGTTTTCAGTTTTTGAAGAAAAAAACGACAAAACAGCCATTGTTGGTGTTGTCAGATTTCAACAAAGTGTTTTAAGTTGACTATGCTGCTAGTGGAACAGCCATAGAAACGGTATTGAGTCAAGAAGGTAAGCCCATTGATTACTTTAGTGAGAAATTATAAGAAGCAACGAGATAGTATTTAATTTATGATCAAGAGTTTTGTGCCATGGTACAATATATCAAGAAGTGGAGCCATTATTTGTTGCCCAAGGAGTTTATGTTGTACACGGATCATCGCGCATTGCAACTCATTAATAGCCAAGGTAAGTTAAATCAAAAACACATGAAGTGGATTGAACTTTTCACAGTTATTCGTTTGTTTTAAAGCACAGGAGTCATCAACCTAACAAGGTTGTGAATACTTTTAAGTATAAGAATTCTCATAGTGAATGAGATGAGAGTGGAAGTCATTGGGTTTGACTAAATGGAGTTATATGAGAAGGATTTGGATTTCCGAAATGCATGGGCAGCATGCGTTAATCCAATAAGCATGGGCAAAATTCATAGCTGGAATATTTGACACGATAGATTGTTGTTCAAGGAAAAGCAGTGGTGCATACCTCAAGGATCAATGAGGGAGAATTTGTTGAAAAAGAAGCATATTGGAGGCCTCGTTAGCCACTTCAGTGTTGATAAAACATTGGCACAACTTAATAAGAGTTACTATTAGTAGAGAATGAGCGCAGATGTCAAGAAATTTGTGCAAAGATGTAGAATTTGCCAACTTGCAAAGGGCGAAATTCAGAATTCAGGTTTGTATAAGCCTTTGCAAATTCAAAAGAGGCCATGGGAAGAGTTGAGCATGGATTTCGTTCTTGGGCTTCCAAGAACTCAAAGAGCTAATGATTCCATTTTTATTGTTGTGGATAGATTTTCCAAAATGGCACACTTTATAGTGTGTAAGAAGACAAGTGATATCACAAATGTTGCAAATTTGTTTTTCAAAGACGTAGTAAGACAACATGGGTTGCTAAGGAGCATTGTATCGAATAGGGATACTAGATTTGTTGAGCATTTTCAGAGGACGTTATGGAGGAAACTAGGCATAAAACTAGATTTCAGTTCATCCTATCATCCTCAAATGGATGACCAAATAGAGGCAATGATTGCTGAGATATTTGGTTGGAGACTAGCCCAATCAGTGGGATATGACATTGACACAAGTTGAGTTTGCATACAACTCGGTGAACAGAAAGTGAAGAGTGCGTTCCAATATGTGAATTGAGAAGCACGATGGATATAAGAAAAAGAAGTGCTGAAGTGGATGATTTCACAAGGAGTACGCATGATGTGCATAGAGAGGTGAAGAGAAGATTGGAAGAGAATAGCATGAAGCATGTTGATCACATAAGGAGAGAATGGAATTTCCAAGTTGTTGATATGGTTTTGGCACATTAGCATAAGGAGAGGTTTCCCAAGGGAACATATAACAAGCTCAACTAGAAGAAGATTGGGCCTTGTAGAGTTATGAGTATATTCTCGTCAAATTCATATGAGATAGAGCTACCAGATGGCATTTATATATCACCCATCTTCAATGTAGTGGATTTGTACCCTTACTTTGAGGAACATGGCAGTGGAGGACCAGGTTCAAATTCTTCAAATGTAGATTGGAAACAACAGTTTCCTGGGAAGGCAAAAGAAGAGGTTGAATTCATATTGGACACACAAATCAATACGAAGACAAGAGGTAAAGAGTACATACAATACTTGATGAAATGAATGACATAGCAACTAAAGATGCAACTTGGATGAGTGCATCCAAAGTTGCAAAACAAGGAAAAATCATTGAGGAGCTCACAAAAGGTTCATGAGCAGGAGGTTCATGAACAATTTCATTTACCTTGGGTGTTTGATGCAAGAGCATCAAAGTTCACAAACTATCTTGCACCATCCAAAAAATGTGGGTTTAGGTTCATGTGCACATTTGTTTTGTGTTCTTGATGTAGGAGCATACAAGGTCTTGGGCAATCTTGCATTGCCAAAAACAGGGTGTGCATTCATCTTTCCGTTCTTCGCTTTGGTTTGGTTTGGTTTTGGTGTGTTTGTGTGTTTGGAGGAAGTTTCTTGATTTTTGTTCCAAGTTGCTCTTGTACTCGACATACTCATGATGGTGACATCAACCTACGTTTGCAACATTCATCTTGCTCAGTGATCATTGCCTTAGTGTTCGTGAGGGTAAAAATACTTCATCTTTTGTTGGCTAAGTTCAGTGTTATTCGAGACTAGGATGACTGATTTGGTCTTCATTGCAGCTTCTTAGGTCTTTGAAAGAACACTACTTCATCTCCCTTCATCGTGGTGTTCAGATGATGTGAAATGGGACTCAAAGCCAACTAGTGACTCCATTCATTTTGTTTATCCCCACCTTTGTTTTCCGAAGAACATAATCCAACTTGGTCTATTGAGCGAAACAAGTATTACATTCAATATAATGCATAGTTCCACGGCGTTTTGGGACGGGGGGACGCGAGGACGGGTTTCCGGGATGGGGGGACTAAGTTTGGGGATGGCAAGGGGACGGCGGCGAGGGGGGGGCGGTGCTGAAATACATATAGTACTTGAAAAATTAGTTATAAAAAGATGTATAAGGATTAAGTATATTGCATAAAACATCAACAAATTTAACAGTGTAATTTAATCACTTAACTTTCAAGCTTGATCCATTAAACAATGAACATCAACAATTTAACTTTGAACATTAAACAATAAACATTGATGATTGAACATTGAATTTTCAAATTTTCATAATGATGATTCATGATTACAATCAAATATCAACAATGTTAAAAAACAAAATACTAAAATAGTGAAATACTAAAAGTAAATAGTAAATACAAATGACTCAATGAATCAATGGCTAATCATCCCTAATGTGGAACTCTTCATCATTAGAACTGTTGGACTCCACATGCTCAAGCTCCAAGCTAATACCAACCAGCCCTGTCTGTGTAGCATCAACATCAATCTGTGTTGGCTCCTCTAACTCTACATGCCATTTGGCTGCTGGACTCCTATGCAAGTGTATTGCAGTCAATAAGACGCAAGGCACTATGTACAGCCACAAGGTTAGGGTAGAAAGCATAAAAATCCAAATATTTTTTTAAATTTTAAAAAAACAACACTTTATGGCTTTGGTTTGTGCAGGGGATGCCT